>CM037853.1:12708899-13193387 GCA_021234595.1 Delia radicum | reverse complement strand
ATATATAATATATAATATATAATATAATATAATATATAATATATAATATAAATCACGAGATTACTAAACTAATTTATTTTATTTCTATTAAAAATCTTTTCTCCTTTCTCAGCATTTAATTTATTCATATTACTATGAAAACTATCATAATGCCTTTTAATAACTTGTTCCCTATATTCCTTAAATGTTTGATAACATAAAAATCATTTTTTAACATACAATATTTTTGAGTGTCATCACGTATTTATTTTCTGTAAAATTGAAAAAATTATCAAGGCATCCGCTGAACATGTGCATTCGTCGCTGTCTCACCGACGACTGAATACAAGAGAATAAGAATGCGTGGGTATTGGTATTTAACAATTGTTGACCCTAAACGCCCTCCACTGACCTAAACCATAGATGCCCAATGTAGTAGTATTGGTGAGAGTGACGAAATAACACTGAAAGAAAACAATGTGTGGCGGGTGTGATATATTTCGAAATAAAAAGATTCTGCAAAGTGTTTATAAATTTTCCCTCAATTAATCATTGTTCAATTTGCAATTAAAAAGTAATGAAATCTTCTATGTTGATACTCTTATTGCAGTTACGCAATAAAAGTATATTTCTTAAACTAGAAGAATTCAGCTTATTGCGTTTTTTTGAGCAAATATAATTCAAATCTGAAAATATTTGTTCGCAAACATACGTTGAGGGAAATAAAGATAAGCACTTCAATGAAATCTTCATTATTTCAGGATATATTGTATTGTCTTATTATAAAACACAGAAGTTCTGCAAGTGTAGTTTGTCTCTCCCACTCAGCATGCTGATTTCCTATTGGTTGATTGATGATCAAACAAAAGAGCGTAAGTATACGTGTGAGTTTAATTTGCTGATATCAGCTACTACTGGGCATCTATGCTTTAAATGCACCATTCATAACGATATTGTTTTTTTCATACAATTATGACGCTGTTTTCGCTATGGCAATTCCCTGAACTAACGATGGCAAATTCGTCCTAGTCCAGTCTGCTATCGATATCGCTAATGATATCCTAATTTGTAGCAATGGTAATATGGAATTTTAAATTAAAAAAAAAAAATACTTAAAAATAACGAACCACTAAATATTTCACTCCATCGTGTATTTATTTAAAATTTTATATAAAAAACACAAATTATTAACAGTTTTGCAATGAACACATTGGGAATATTACGAGTGTACTCTCAAAAAATATAGGTGTTGTCAGGAACCGTAAATGTAAAAAAATAAGATAAAATTCAAGAAAACACTAAATTTATCTTAAATTTTAGCATAAAACAAATCCCGAAAAGTCGCAAAAAATCCCGAAAAAACCCGGGATTTAAAACATAAAATCCCAGGATTCGGGATTTACTTAATTCCGAAAATGCCGGGATTTCGGGATTTCCCGTTTGGCATCCCCTGTTACAAGTGAAAACACAATTTTCCAATTTTTTTACTTTCGCAGTTTTTTCAAATCAAATCTCATTCCGAAAAAGCATTCTTAAGGAAAGAAATCTTAGCTTTATTCTCAAAAGCTTTAAACAATAAGAATGAATTATTTCTTGAACGATTCAAAACTTTCTTAATTCATTTAGTAAAAGAGTGAGTGAAGAAACATTTGTTTTCATTCATTTAGTTTAAAGATTAACAGAATTTGTCATAATTTAAATATTTACATAAAACAAAAGAAAATTTCTTTAATATTTTATTTATTATTTTATTTTTATCTATGTTATTGCTTGTGTGTTTGATATAATTTTTATTAAACATAAAAAAAATATGTTTTTTGACCTTTAATTGTGCAATGAAAATTAAAATTATTCAAGTTCGGGGCCATACTCTATTTTTTTTTATTGGGATATTGTCCTAACAAATAATCTATAGAGTTTTTGTTTTCAAATTTATTAATTACCACCTTCAGGAATGTGTTGACGGTCTATTTCGGGAATTTTCAAGGTTTCAAAACGTGTTCTGATGATGGGAACCTAGAAAATTCCAGAAATAGATCTGTCAACACATTCCTGAAAGTGGTCAATTAATAAATTTGAAAACAAAAACTCTATAGATTATTTGTAAAGAAGTATAGAGTATGGCCTCGAACTTGAATAATTTTAATTTTGAATTTTATTTCATCTTAAAACTTAAAACTAGTGTTGTAAAAGTATTGAGTATTTGAGAACTAGGTACTCGATAGCAACTAATTTTACGGGTATCGAACCCCCCCCCCCCCCCCCAAAAATACCTACTGTATTAAAAAAAAAACAGAATAACTATAAAATGTAAGAATTGTAAATTTTGACTTTTAGTTTCTGCAAAAAAAGTATCAATTTAAAAAAATATATGATATAAGACATTGTTTTAAAATATTTAATCAAAATACAATTAAATTAAAAAGTACCTAGTAGTATCTAGTAGTATCTAGTAGTATCTAGTACTTAATTCAAAATTATTGAGTAGTCGGGTAATCAAAAGTAGCAAGATTTTAAAACTCTACTTAAATCTGCCATAATGTTTTCGCCGTTAAAAACAAATGATTAACGCGGATAGATTTATCATGCTTAAACAAACAGCGGCATACACAAAAGTTTATTAAAGCCACAAAAAAAAAAAAATTTTTAAATATTTTGCCTCAAAGTGTCGGAAATTTTAAAAAATCCTCATATACCCTCCTGCACAGTGGGATGTAGGAAATAAAAAAAATGCATAAATAATCTTTAAATCTGCAACTACTTACCAATAATCAAATCCATACAGAGCTGTATTATACAAACGCCGCCAATAGTTCATATTTTTACTAAAATCACTGAGTATATAAGGATCTGATGCAGGACTTAAAATACTTTTTTGATTGATTTTCAAAATATCTGCGGTTAATAAACCACTTGTTATACCAACAATAGGTATATTTTGGAAAAGATATGCCAAGTGCAATAAACAACCTGGTCCATATGTGAGATCATAAATTATTACATCATAAGAACGTTTTTCTTTCAAACCCAAGTGCATGGCCTCCGTAAATCCAATAGAGTCTAAATTTCCACGACAGTTAGCCATTTGTTGATCATACCAATGAATTATTGATTTCCAAGTACTCTGTTCCAATAAATCTGGAGCATTATCATTTGCATAACGATTTTCTAGAAACTTCTTGGTATTTTCCAAATTAATAAAATTCACACTGGATAAATCCTCATCCTCCCACATATTAGGTGTTATAATGGTCAATTCATGTCCTCTAGTATCCAACTCTGTTAATAGAACTTTGTTCCTAAAATAGAAATTTTAAGAATTTTACAAAGTAATAAATTTTATTTGAATATTTACCACTTTTCAGCCGCTTCTGTTCGAACGCCTAATAAACAGAGAATATTTTTAGCTTGGCACTGGTGACACACATTTATTAAGAGAATTATCAAGAGTGTTGCGACTGCTTTGAGTTCCATGTTTCTAGTGACTAAGCGTCAAAGTTAAAACAAATTTACTGCACGAATAGAGTTTATTTTCATAATTTGGAACTGAGAGTATTATTTTGATAAGATAAGAGTTGTCCACAAACAGATATGAAATTTGTTTTGTTATTTTTTTTTTTTTAACAGCCGGCGAAATTCGTTTTAGTCAATATTTATTTAGGTAATATATATGTATTTTTAATTTTAACTTTGACAACAAATTTTCGAAAGCTTAGAATTATGGTTCTTACACTGATAGAAATAAATTAGTTTAAAGTGCGAAATTAGCAAATTCGTTTTGCTAAATACATTAGTAAGAAAATATTTTTGTTCTACTGTTTAACACTCAAAAAATAGTTTACCAAATAACTATTAAATAACTAAAGTTTAAGAACTAAAGTTTAAGAAATTCGGTCATAAATTGGCAAATCGTTCGGGAGACCAGAAAAACGTAGAAAATAGTCAAAACTTGATGTTTTTAAATATTTTTTTCAGATTATCCATAAATCTAGAAAAAAATATATCAATATGCAAAAATTTGTATAAAAAGATATAAGTAGAAGTTACAAAATTTAAACTTGAAAATGGGCAAAAAAGGGTATGCAGACCAAATTAGTTTTGAAAGCATGTTGGAAAAAGTATGATTTGGTGCGGTATTTATTATGAAACTTGGACCGTATTAACAGAACAACAGGATTTGTAAGTTGGAAAAGATTCAAGGACATCAAGGATACATTTTTTTGACGAAATAACGCTTTAGGAGACACTAAGCTCATAATTCTCAGCTAACCCTTTCACGACCATCAGATTGAGTTTTTTTTTTTAAGATAATCAATACTCTGGAAATTCTTCCTATTTATTAATATGTTGCTTTCTTTGGAAATGGAATAGTGTAGAGATGAAAGGTGGGGAAAGATGGAGAGCTTCGCATCATAGGACCACATTGAGCCAAGGAGTTGGTAATGATCTGAATGCTACAACTTTCTTCTATCGATACATGCCACTTTGTAACAAATCGTTTGAAAGCTGTCGCGAATATTACATAAATTATAAAATATAACTAGTGTCCGACCGAACAGTTCGGCCAAAAACCTATATTTTGTCGGTTATTTGATATCTAAAGGCAATGATGACAAATTTTGGTTTTGGAAACATGTTTGTTGAGCCGATTTAATTCGATTTTGTGTATAAAATTTAAGAGAAAAGCCGAAGTTTAGCTATAAAGTTAAAAGTTCGGCCGCCGAACTGTTTTCAATTTGGCCGAACTTTCTGAGGCCGAACAGTGAATTCATTGCTTACCTCAAGACTTTTCTTTAAATTTGACACTCAAAATAGCATCTAATCAGTCCAATAAACATTTTTCCATTCGCCAAATTTGTCCATAATACTTTAAAATACCGAATACAGACCAAATGCATTTTCTGGCCGAACTGTTCGGTCGGACACTAGCTTTTGTTACAAAGTAGCTTTAGGGCTTTGGTTATATAAATCGGAGAGAATAAATTCAATATTTATTATATAAAAAAAAATTAGTAGGACAATAAAAAATAACATAACTTTGTACAGACAAATGTATTTTGTGGGTGGGGTTTAAGGGGTTAATTTTTAATTTAAAAATAGGGCTATTTTTGCCGTTTTTTGTAAAAGTAGCTATCTGTGGGAGGGGCATATCTCAGGAAGTAGGAGGAGCTTATCCATGATTTTGGTATCAATCGCTTCTTTGGAAGATTCTATAGCAGATTAATGCATCACTCATATTTGTGGGTAGGGTTTAAGGGGTTAATTTTTAATTTCAAAATAGGGCTATTTTTGCCGTTTTTTGTAAAAGTAGCTATCTGTGGGAGGGGTATATCTCAGGAAGTAGGAGGAGCTTGTCCATGATTTTGGTATCAATCGCTTCTTTGGAAGATTCTATAGCAGATTAATGCATCATTCATATTTGTGGGTGGGGTTTAAGGGGTTAATTTTTAATTTCAAAATAGGGTTATTTTTGCCGTTTTTTGTAAAAGTAGCTATCTGTGGGAGGGGCATATCTCAGGAAGTAGGAGGAGCTTATCCATGATTTTGGTATCAATCGCTTTTAATATATTATTTTCATCGTAATGAAAAAAAATTGTCAAAAATAACTTTGAAAACCCGTTGTGTGTTTTGATATACCAATCGGGTCTACTTTCATGTTCCGTTGGACTCATTCGGAAAATGTTTTCCTGTTGCACAGTGTAATTTTTTTTTACCATTAGTAACTTAAAATGAGAACCTCTGCTTGGTATGATCATCAAAAGCTTAAATAAAATAGAGCTTTATTAAAGCTTTTTTCCCCAATTTTGTTTTGATTACAGATTTGCTTCATTTTTATTGTGTGAATTTTAGTGTTTAATGCCAATCACGACTTTTAGTCTCAGCAAAACAACCATCGAATACAATACAAAATAATTTGAAAACGGAATAGATAAAAATCAAAAACAAAAGAAATGAGATATTTTCTAAGATTACCAACAAAAAATAATACACGAACATTTTGTACTCAAAAAAGTTTTACAAACCGATATGAAGATATACCAGGTCCGCGAGGTCCTTTGGGTCTGGGAAATCTTTACAAATATTTGCCAATTATAGGTTCCTACTCATGGTTAGAATTACATAAAGCCGGTCATGATAAATATGAAAAATATGGCAAAATTGTTAAAGAGACGATGGTACCAGGCGAAGATATTGTTTGGTTATATGATCCAAAAGATATTCTAACTTTACTAAATGAAAAAGATTATCCCATGCGTAGATCGCATTTAGCTTTAGAGAAATATCGTAAAGATCGTCCGCATGTCTATAGATCAGCCGGTTTATTGCCAACGTAAGTAGAGAATGAAAATATAAAACAAAACTCTCGGGGTCATTAAATGGATTTACATTTTAGAAATGGTGTAGAATGGTGGCGTTTGAGATCGGAATTGCAAAAGGAAATAAGTGCTCCAAAAACTGTAAGAAGCTTTCTACTAGAAATAGATGAAGTAACTAAAGAATTTTTAAATTTTTTGCCTACAACTGAAGAATTCGATATTTTACCTAAGCTAACTAGGTTAAATTTAGAATGTAGGTATTCTCAAAAAATATTTTATTATAAAAACTTACTTACCTAACGGTTTTTTTTTTTTTTGAAAACAATTTTAGTAACATGTTTAATAACATTTGGTGAACGTTTAAATTCCTTTTCGCTGGAAGAACAATCCGATAACTCTAGATCTACAAAACTTATGCTCGCTGCTGAAACAACAAATAGTAATATTTTACCCACCGATCAGGGTTTAAGATTATGGCGTTATTTTGAAACGGCTGCTTATAAAAAATTACGTAAATCTCAGGAATTTATGGAAAGTGTAGCTGTAGATTTAGTATACCAAAAATTGTCTTTCTTTAAGGACACTTCTTTCGATGAAACGGAAAATTCCAATTCGTTAAGTCGAAATTGTTTAATAGAAGAATATTTAAAAAATCCCAATTTAGATCTTTGTGATGTGGTAGGCATGGCGGCTGATCTTTTATTGGCTGGCATTGATACCACTTCATATACGACGGCATTTGCGGTATATCATATATCACGTCATCCCCTGGTGCAGCAAAGACTTTATGAAGAATCTTTAAAAGTATTGAAAAATCCAGATTCTCCTTTATTGGCCGCTAGTATAAATACGGAAATACCTTTTACTCGGGCGGTGTTAAAAGAAGTATTTCGTTTAAATCCTATATCGGTGGGTGTTGGTCGTATTTTAACGCGAGATTTGGTATTAAGTGGTTATCATGTACCAAAAGAGGTAAGTAAGTTTTCTAACAACAAAAATTAAATTTTATTATTACTCGGATTTGGTTTTGTTCGAGTAAATGAGTAACTCGAACATGAGGTTTTTAACTTAATCGACTAAGATTTTTAAATTACTCGAGTGACTCGAATAATTTCAATAGTTTTATTTAATTAATTTTTCCTTATAAATTTATAATAAAATACAAAATACATACAAAATCATGAATTCCGAAATGTATTTTATCAAAATTAAAAAAAAAACAAAAAAATCAAAATCAAAAAAAAAAAAAAATCTAAACTAACATACAATTTAGAGGTTTTACTTGTGAAAGGCATGGTAGAGAAGAATGAGTGTATTTTCTAAAAATCATAACTACATTGCAAATTTTCAATTTTCTGAATCAGACTGCACAGTTTCTGGTATTGAACCTTCGTCAGTGACCCTGTTTTTTTTGAATAATGTAATATTTGTTATGTTTTTATTTGTTCGATTGCGTCTATATGAAATTTTCTGTGCAATCACTGACCGTGGTATAGATAAACTGATTTCTAATGCCACATTTTACATAATTTTTTTTTTCGTTTTTTTTATAAAATTCGACTTCAGAAAGAATTTTTTGCAAATATTAAAAATAATATGATATAGCATTATGTCTATGCTTCGGGAAAATATAGAGTAAAAATCATATAAATTTCATCATCTTTCAACTTATATGATTAAATTGAATATAGAACCGAATTGAAGAACATAGTTGAGGGCACAATCAGAGTTGTAACACCAAAAAAAAAGATGATAAGTTAAGTACAATTCGAATCTTGCAAAAAAAAAAATTAACACAATCTAATGGTTTTGTGATTGTTGCGATTTTTATTTTTTGTTGAAAAAATTATTGTCAAAAAAATTTCAATTAAACTTCTGTTTTATTCCAAAATCACTTTTAATTAAAAGTTTTATAATATCTATTAAATGTTTAATTGAAAATGAATTTTATGCATATAACATTTTAAGTTTTTATAATCAATAATGATAAGAAAAAAAAATCACCAACAATCGATTAAATCAAAAAATTCGCTAATATTTAAAAAATTCGACAAAATTTAAAAAATAGCCAAAATTTAAACATCTCTACAGTAAAAAATACACCCAAATTGAATAAAAAATCGCCAAGTTGAAATATATCGCTTAAATTGAAAAAATGTCATCAAAAATTAAAAAATTAAAATAAAAATAATACTAAAATAAAAAGTGTTTTTGAGATATAGACGCTTTAATTTTTATTTAGGTGATTTTTTAAGTGCATTTTCAATTTTGGCGAGTTTTTCAACATTAGCGTTTTTTTTAATTTTTGGCGAATTTTTCAATTTTGGCTATTTTTTTTTTAATTTGTGGGTTTTTTTCTCTTTCAGCGATTTTATCAATTTCGACAATTGTTTTCTAATCTTTCCCAATTTTGGCGTTTTGTTTTTTTAATTTTGTAAATTGTTTTTTTTTAAGTTTCCTCAATTTTTAAGTTTTTTTAAATTTGGCGTTTTTTTAATTTTTGAGATTTTTCTAAAATTTGCTATTTTTAATTTTGATCGATTTTTTAAATTTTGAAATTTTTTTTTCATTTTTGCTTAAATTTTGATGACATTTTTTAATTTTGTTCTTTTTTTAATTTTAACGGTTTTTTAAATTATGGAAATATTTTTTCCAATTTTGGTGACATTTAAATTTTGTATTTTTTTTTTTTTGATATTGGCGGTTTTTCCAATTTTTGGCGATTTTTTTTTGAAAATTTTTAATTCAAATTTTAATAGTACTCGTATCTACAAAAATTTTGTTTAAAAATTAAAATAATTTTCAATTAATTTTTTAATAGATATGATTAAAACCTTAAATGAAAATGAAATCTAGAAATGTTGAGGTTAAGGAGAAGAATAAACGTTTTTCTCTAAAAATTATAAACACTATTAATTTTTAAATCAGACTATACTAGTTTCTTCTGCCTTTTTATGGACAGACTCATCAGTGATTTTCCATTTAAATTGTATTATTATTTTTATTTGTGTCTTATAATTGTCAGATTGTCTCTATATTATAAATTTTTCAACAACCTGCGGCTGTAAGTAAGAATCAAACCTGCGCTCATCTGACATTACAAACGTAACAATACAAAGTCATGACCGTTTAGCAACCACACCCAAGTATGGCCTAGAATCTAATGCAGCTAAATTGCAGTTTTCTTTCCTATTAGCTTTTTGTGTTATTGTATATTATACTCAGAAGTGACAACACAAATATTCTATTTTTAGATTTTTGTTTATTTTTCTAATTTTATCCGTCTCTATTTCACAATGTTACCAGATTGACGTATGGTTTTTACGTTCAGGGTTGAAATCAATTAAATAGTTAAAAATTATTTTAATTAGTACTACAATTTTCTTAATATGAACGAGTTCAATTAAACTTTTAATTGAATCAACTAATATTTTAATTAAAAGTCGATTTTAGTTTTTTCTATGTACACAAATATTTAATTTAATTTATGGAAATCGTACCTTTTGGTATTAACTTTTTTTTATACTTTCGACCTTTTATTTGAGTATAATAATGTCTGTAATTGTGTAAGGATTAAAATATCTTTAGAAATTGATAAAAATGTCATATTTTATTCATTGTTCTCGATGGCGAACATCTTTTCTCATAAATACAAAAGAAAAATATTTTTTATCAGAACAGTATTGCCTGTAGTGTGGTGGCACGTAATTAACACGGTAACTGACACAGTAATTAACACGGTAACTGACACATTGCTCTATATTTTATATTAAGGTTTCGATTTAAAATTTGTATGGAATTTGAAAATCGAAAACTAATATAAAAACCAAAATGTGTATTTTGATTTGCAGTGTGAACGGAGTTTTATGTTAATATTAAAAAATAAGAAACAATTAAAGTTTTTTTTGAAATAGAACATATTTCTGATTTACTCGATTAATCGACCGAAATTGTTCGAGTTATTCGTTACTCGAAATTGTACATTTTAATTTACTCGAACAGTTGTTTGATTAAAATTGAACGATTAGTCGAGTAATGGCTAACCGATTGAATACCCTATTATTTACCTCTTTTTAATTTTTAGACTGTAGTTGTTACTCAAAATATGGTGGCCTGTCGTTTGGAACAGAATTTCAAAAATGCTTTGAAATTTCATCCTGACAGATGGCTAAATAATGCTAGAAATTCTATCAATCCTTATTTGGTTTTACCTTTTGGTCATGGCATGCGCGCTTGTATTGCACGTCGACTGGCTGAACAAAATATTTTAGTTTTATTATTAAGGGTAAGTACTGTCAAAAAAAAAACAAAAAAAAAATAGTAGACAAATTAGTAAAACGGTTTTTATCTTTAACTTTTGTACTATGTAATTTTAAGTTCAAAGTCATTTATTAGTAAAAAAATCTTCGTACTATTTACAAATCACAATTTCTGTTTTACTAATTTTATCTAAATATTCTACTAATTTTTCAAAATCGACTTACTAAATTGGCAAACATGTTTACTACTTTTTTTTCATAATGGGGAGCAAAGTTTTTTAGGTTCAACATTTCTGTAATTTAAAATAGAAAGAATAATTCAAAAGATATTTAAAATAAATTTTAATTTTAAAAAGATAATTTACTAATTATTTACTTAAAAAAAATTGGCTAATTTTAGCAAATCGATTTTCATTAAGGGTTTACGAACTTTCACTTTACTAATATTAACGGACAAGTTTTGCTAAAATTTGCTAAAAAAAAATCAAGAGACCTTACTTAGTTTTATCATTATTTTGAATATAAAGAAATGTTGAAAACTATTTTTGAAAATCTATTGTTAGACTCATAATTTTTTCAACTTTTGTAGGTACATGTAATGCATATATAACTACTAGGGCGGGTCGATTTAAAAATCGCTCAACGTTCAAGGAAAATCGTATTCTAGGGATCAAAATAAGAAACTATGCCGAAGGAACCATGCCTCTAAAACGAATTCTCATGTTCCGACTTTTGACCCGTACGGTGAAATTTTGAAAAATCCCACTTTGACCCATTTAGAGTGCCCCAATCGAATCCAACCCAATCGAATATATTTATACTATATTTCTTCCGGAGAAGAAATAGAGACCCTAATCTTAGAAAGACTCCTCCTACTTTCTGAAATAACTCTATCCCGAGATTTGTACATTTTGCTAAAAAAAAAACACGGCTAAAAAGGCCCTCTTTTAACTTAAATTTTAACCCCTACAATGACGATTTATGCATTAATCTGCTAGCGCGTTTCCCGGAGAAGAAGTATCTCCCATAATCTTGGAGAGATTCCTCCTACTTTCTGAAATATCAAAGTGGGCTTTTTCAAAATTTGACCCTACGGGTCAAAAGTCAAATCAGAATTCGTTTTAGAGGTATGGTTCCTTCGGCAAAGTTTCTTATTTTGATCCATAGAATACGATATTCCTTGAACGTTGAGCGATTTTTTTGCTTCCATACAAATCGACCCGGTCTAATAACTACTTAATTTTTGTTCGCTGGAAAGTAATGACTTTTGTGCAAAGTATCGAAATCGATATAATTGTATCGAATTCGATCTAGTTCGATGCAATTAAATACAATTTTGTACAATTTGATGTATTTTTGTTACATTATATATTCTCATTTTTCTGATCAAATTTGATCTCATCGCATTTGTAATTTATATATAATTTAATATAATAAATTTTTTTAGATACAATTTTTTCATCCCATACAATTTTTTGTGTATTATATATAATTGTATCGAATTAGATATAATTCGATTATATTTAATTTCATAAACTCTATATACGACGAATATTACTTTTTAACAATTTAACTCCAAACAGATTTGTTTGTAGAAAAATTAGATTTTCTTAGATTTTTTCACTATTAAAATGCATAAATCTTTTTAAACTTCTTATGCTAACTTAAACTATCGTAACTAACGTGGATGAAGAAAGAGGTATGTTGCGAGAGAGCCTAAACTTTTTTTTTGTCAATTATCTCTACAAGTACATAGCTAATATTTTGGCGCAAATGTGCGCCCGCAGGAGCTAGAGTCGTTAAACAAAAATCAATATTTTGTTAATTAACTAGCTCAGAAATCTCAACTTTGGAATTATCTAAAATCACTTAGAAAATATTTTGCATATGGCACCATATATAATTAAATGTGCCTTTTTAATGGACCACATATAATCAAATCTGAATTCAGAACATTGCCCCTCATTTATTTCTATATAATTTTGTATGGAACAATATATGTCTTTATAAAAACTTATCAAACAAATATATAATAATAATTATATGTATATTTATGTTGTATTAGTTACAATATATACGAACGCACATATAACTATATTCTATATACATTAATATATAATTAGGTATAATTGTGTATAAGACATATATATAATACATTTATTTATGCATTAACATATACAATACAATTATACAATTATATCTGAATTTATATAAAATTATATCTGAATATATAAGAACTTTTTTACTTCGGAAGTCATTATTATTTGTAACGAAGTAATGCCCTCTGCAATTACTAAGCGAGTGTCATTACTGGTAGTCTGAAAAGTAATGTCATGTCATTACCGTTTCTATACTGCGCTGTTATAGAACTGTTTCTGGGACAGTAACATTTTACATTTTGATTCCGGAGAACCCGTTCTGGAGCCGGTTCCATGCAACCGGTGGTAAAAGAAACTGTTCTGGAATAGATTCAGCGGAAACAGTTCTAAAAAATTTTGCTATCTAGTTTCCTAACAAATGTGAAAATTTTTATTAATTTCATGAAATCGTTCACTTGTGAAAGAAAATTTCATTAGTTTAGTGAAAATTTTCATTATTTTTCGCCCACTAAAAGGCTGTTTGTAAGAGTTTTCTGGAAACTGAGAAATTTGAAAACCGCGATTTCGCTTTTCAAAATTCAATACATTTTCAAAACTGACTTATTTTTTTCGCTTTTGGGGCTTGGATAACCGTGGTTTCGGTTAAAATCGAACAGCCACTCAAAATAAAAAGTAAAAAAATAGTAGATTCAGCTAAAGTTTTGCTAACACTTAGTTGATTAAAAATTAAAAAATCCTCTCTAACAGTTAACAAAATTTTTGCTGAATATTAGTAGACTGAAAAAAAGCTCAAAAACTTTGTAAAAAAAATTTTACTTTAGTTAATTTATTTGCTAAAAATCCTTAAATTTTTTTGCAATTCTTTTAAAAATAATTTACAAAAAGTTAAAAAATATAAAAATGTTCATACTGCCACATTGACGACATGAATTAATGTAATATCTGAAATAATTATATAAAACACAAACAAAATTTTCATTTAACTACTTACTTCAATGGTTGTATAAATGATTTCACCTTTTAAAGAATAATTCTAGTAACGAAACGAAAAAAAAAATAACAAAATATTAAACATACAAACCTTTTTTTGTGCAATAACAAGAAGAAAACGTAAAAAATTACCTATGATGTGTGTCCTTGTATTTCGCTTTAGTCTGTCTACCTGAAGATATATTTGTTTGCAATTTCAAATAATCATTATAAACATTTAGTTTACAAATATGCATTCAATCTTTATTAAATTTAAATACTTTATTTTGTCTTTAACTTAATTAATAGTTACTTACTTTCACAACCCGGTGACAACACAAAATTTAAGTTGTTTTTATGAATAATTTTGTTTTATGTTTGAAAAACAGATACAAAAATCTTTAATGATTGATTTTTTATGTCTTACAAGAGTTGTACTTTTTAGTATCATTTTCCTCGTCTCTACTACATCTTGACATTCTGAGACATCTATGTACTTCATTCTGCCTTTATATTTGAATGTCGTTGTAGTCCACACTATTAATGTACTTATCAGCACATTTTTTTTTTAGCAAAATAAATTAGTTAAACATTAGTAAAATATTAGTAAAACATTAGTTCAAAATAGTTAAGTGCTGAATAAGTATAACTAAAATTTTAGTTAAAAACATAATGTTAGCAAAAAATTTGGTGAAAATAGTATACTTGATTAACAAAACGTTTTACTAACTTTTCTACTAACTTTTTTTTCGTGTACTCTCTGTGTACGGTTTTTATGTCCTCTTCTGTCCTATATTGAATCAAGTCTTCAATTGTACATTAAAAAAGTTTTGAATCGAGAGTTTGTCAAAGAATTTTCTTGCTAAATAAAAAGTCCTTAATTTTAATATTTCATTTATTTTCAGTTAATACGTAATTATGAAATTACTTGGCAAGGAAATGACAATGATATGGATGTTACAACCCTGTTGATTAACAAACCAAGTGAACCCGTTACCATAAAATTGAAACAACGGACATAGAGTGGAATATATTTTGTCCAACAAATTTAAATTCAAACGTATCTTAAGATTTCCTTTTTTTTTGTTAAAAAAACATACAATAAATTAGCATACGGTTTTAATAGATTTTTTTTTTTTGTTAAATTCTTTTTTAAATGTTTTATTTACTTTATATGTAAATGTTTTTGTATTTTTTTCGTACCGAATTTTTAAATAGTTTAAGATATAAGCTATCAAATGATAAACATTCATATACAAATTTGTTATAGAAGGCTTTTTGTGTATATTGTTAATTCTATTTTTGTTTTATTTAAATAATTGATTAAATGAATTGTATTTACAATTTTTTATTATAACAAAATATATTTATGTACGTAGAAATTATAAAAAAAACTTAAAATAAATGTTATTATAATTGAAATGTTGTTTGGTTTTTATTTGTTTTACAAAATAATTTACTAGAAGGCCTTGTCTTGTTGTCCATACAAACATTTATATAAAGGATTTCTTTATCTAGAAAATAGCATTTTATTATAAATTAACTTTTAAATTATCTCAATTTTTGTTTTTTGTTTTTATCCATTTTTACTTTAAATTCAGTTCAAATTGAAATAAATTAACGGATCATATTTTTACCGCAAAATAATTGGTAACATAGCTCTATAGAAATTTTGTTAGTATTAGTGATTCAAAAACTTGTAAATATGTACCAAGTTTTTAGCTGTAAAAAGAAAAAACTTGGTAAACTTTGCCAAGTTGTTATGTACTTATTTTACACAAACACAATTGCACACAAAAAAATAAAAGAGGGTATATTGCCTTGGATGGCATAGGTTTTAACATAAAATAAAAAAAAATGTTTCATTACCCATGCCAGTACACAGAAAAAATTATTGTCAAAAAAATTTCAATTAAACTTTTGTTAGATTCAAACTCACTTTCAATTAAAAGTTTAAATGTTTAATTGAAAATGAATTTGGAGCAGACAAAATATGCAGTTTTCATATCCAATAATGGAGAAATGAGAAAAAAACAAAAATTAAAAAACGTCAAAACTGAAAAACTGAAAAACAAAACAAAAATTGAAATTTGAACAAAAACACCAAAAACTAAAAAAATCATCAAAATTTTAAAAAAAATCGCCAAAATTAAAAATTAAACACCAAAATTAAAAATGTTTTCTAGATATAGAAGTTTTTAATTTTATTGAGATGATTTTTAAAATTTTAGTGATTTTTTATAATTTTCTTAATTTTTTCAAAATTTTGGAAATTTTTTCAAATAACAACAAACTTTTTCCAATTTACGCATGTTTTTTTTTTTAATTTAAGCAATTTTTTGTAATTTTGACAATTGTTTTCTAAATTAAGTGTTTTTTTTTTTGGAAATATTTTTTTTAATTGTGGCGATTTTTTTCAACTACATATTAGGGGTTTTTTCATTTATGAAGATTTTTTTTCAATTTTAGCGATTTTTTTAAATTTTGGCAATATTTGTAATTTTACCGTTTTTTAAATGTTGGCGTTTTTTTTTTAATTTTAATTTTCGCTTTTGTTTTTTAATTTTTCAAAATTAAAAAGATTAAATTTAAAAATGTTGAGCTACACAGAAATAATTATTGTCAAAAAAATTTCAATTTAACTTGTGTTTGATTTCAAACTAACTTTCAATTAAAAGTTAAACAATTTTTTGCGATTTTTTGCAAAATTTTAATTAAAGTTTTAATATTATCTACTAAAAATTTGTTTGAAATTTAAAACAATACTCAATTAAATTAAAATTAAAACCTTAATTATGATTAAAACGTTAATTAAAAATAAAATCAATTAAACAGTTACAACTGATTTTAATTGATACTACAATTTCCTTAATTTGACCGAATTTAATTGAACTTTTAATTGAATCAACAAATATTTTAATTGAAAGTCGATATTAGTTTTTTCTGTGTATGGCGACGTTTAAATGTCTCTATTTTTAAAACTACATTTAATTTTTAAGATTTCTTCTCTACATGAAACATAAATGAATATACTTAAATATTAATTTAATTTTAAAATTAAACGTATGCTGGAAACGTTTAAAAATTAATAAAAATTAATATTTTTAATACGGAATATTTCAAAAAACAAAAAAGAAAATCTTTAAGTGGCGCCATAGAGTTTCTAAATGCAAAATTTAATTGAAATCGAAAGATCGAATTTCAAAAAATTGCCTTTTTTGGTTTGTATCCACGGAAAGGGCGATATGTATTTTTCATTATTTCTTATAAATAAATTCAAATTTAATAAAAATTTGTATTATTTGGATGATATTTGATATAAGAAATACATAATAATAAAGTTATATATTTGCCTTCGCTTAAATTGGTGATTCACCAATTTTTTTAAGTTAATTTAACAATGCTTATTGGTGATTTTTCGAACATTAAATTCAAATGGAAATTACCTATTTAAAAAAAAAATATTGCCTTAAAACATTGCAAACTCTATGTTGCCTTAGAAATAAGGTGAAATCACCCTACAATTTTTGGCAATGTTACCTATATTTTTTTTTGTGTGTGCTCTACAGCTATTTTACCAATTTTTTTTGTTGCAAAAATTTAATTGTGTGTTAAATTTCCATTGAAGACTTTATATTATTTTCTTAAGATCTATTTTTTTTACTAACAATTAGTTTTTTTTTTGTTTTTAAGGTCATCATTTGAATTCTAGTTTTATTTGAGTTTTTAAAAGAGTTAAAAGATTTTTAGAACCTTAATTTTGGCGGTATCAAAATTAGTCAACATCAGAATCACGCAGACTTCTTCATTATTTCACAAACATTTATATTTAATATTTGAAAAATAAATATTTTCAATTTAGATGAAAAATGTCCACAACAGTCTTAAAAACAGCATAACCATTTTTAAATTAAAATATTACTATTCTGTCTTTATCAAACTAAACTTAATACTTTGAAATTAAATTTTGGAGTTTGAAATGAAAAATTACGGATTTCAACTTTTTAAAAACCATCGCAGATGAAAAACTTTTAGATTTAAAGTCATCTTTTCTTTCGAAAATATTACAAATTCTGTGAAAACTTCTAACCAGTTAATTTTCTCATAAAAATCTATCTGATTCGAGGGCATTTTTACTATAGGAAAATGTTTTGCTTTTTTTGGAATATTTTTTTTCAACACGAGACGTTTTCACGTCGGAAATATCAACTCTGCCATTTTTTGCAATACGAGACGTTTTCACATCGGAAATATCAACTCTGCCATATTTAGAATATATATATATTAAGTGTGAGTCGCATAATATTAATTGTATACACAAGTAAATTTTTTTACATACCTCTAATAGGGAATTCACATAGACAAGTTAATCTCCTCAATCAAAAACTTGTTAATCAATCACTAAACGAGGCTATTAAACAATTTTTTATTCGTTTTGATTAACAGTTAATCTCACTTTTATCTGACTACTATTTATAAACGACTCTGTATTTAACTACTAATTGTGTGCAACTCTGTGTTTTTATATAAGTTTGATTGGCAACGATAACAAAACATACATACAAGTCAGGTAAAAATTAACGTTAACCCTCTAACCGACCCTATGCCTTTTTGCAACGAATTTTGTACCACATGTTCGGCATAACAAATAAAAAATTTCTTCTACATTTTTTTTTCTTGCCTACTTTAGGCGATAATTGCTAAAAAATGTTTTGAGGTTATATCGAAAACTAATGAATGAATAGGAAGGAGTAAGTTTGGACAAAAATTATTTATATTACTTAGAAATAATTTCAATTAAACAATTAAATTTTACGTGCTTGTACTTAAGTCTGCTTATTGCGATTTTCGCTTTTCTGAAACAGCGAAATTCAACGAAAACGCACCTTAACTTCTATACATACTGTTAAAACTTAAATGATTTATCAATAATACTAAATGCATTATTTCAGCCAAATTTCATAATAATCCGTGTATGTGTTTTTAAGTTAGCAGGATGTCTTTTAAAGGTATCCTGATCGAATACCGTGTGTCCGAGGACAAAACTAATGACCTATTATAAATGGTTAAGCTTCTTACTTTGAGTTTATTTTCAACGGTTTTTAGTAATATAAAATAGTGTTGGCAAAAGAATGAGTAGTGGGTATCGAGAATTTGTCTTTTTTATGGATATTCGATACTTAAAGGTAACTACTTGATATTTTCAGATTTGTATTTTGGACAGAAAAACCTTACGAAATTGTGACTCCGCTAAAATAATTAGCATTAAAATACAATTCTGCTAGAAGAAAACATCAACACTGAATTTGTAAATTTGTAAAAAAGTAAAAAAATATTTTTTTAAAACTTGAATTTTCAAAATTTTCAAAGTTAAAATTTTTATAAAATATTTGTAAAACATTACAGTAAATTTTAAATTTAAAAAACCGTTAAAAGTATCGAGTAGTATCGGGTATAAAAATTAAAAATATCGAACAGTAACCGAAAATACCAGCACTAATATGAAATACGTTTTTAAGGTTTTTAAAATAATTATTTTTTAAAATTATAAATTTGAAATGTTAACTATAACTCTTCCAAACCGTGCACTGCGGACATAAAATTTCTGCACAAAACCTTTAGTAATTTTTGTTTTCTCTCGGAATACATCAATTTCTAAATATAAATTACTCATTTGACGCATTTGTGGACTATGTCATGATGAGTGCCTTGAGGCACTCTTACAGGTTGCAGGATCAAGAGGCTGCCGCAAAAAAGTGTTGTCGCTGTAGACCAGAGATGACCAAGGTAGTAGTATTGGTGAGAGTGACGAAATAACACTGGAAGAAAACAATTTGCTATTCATTTTATTTAGTCGTCAACGAGATTGCGACGAAAGCTCATGCGTTGCGGGTGTGATATATTTTGAAATAAAAAGATTTTTCGAAGTGTTTATAAATTTACCCTCAATTAATCATTGTTCAATTTGCAATTAAAAAGTAATGAAATCTTCTATGTTGATACTCTTATTAGAATTCAGCTTATTGCATTTTTTTGAGCAAATATAATTCAAATCTGAAAATATTTGTTCGCAAAGATACGTTGAGGGAAATAAAGATAAACACTTCAATGAAATCTTCTTTATTTCAGGATATATTGTACCATCCAGATTTTTCCAGAATTCTATATTGTTAAAATTATTCGGCAAATCTATTTCACTTCGAAGTATAATAAGTTCTGTTTGGATTGGAAATTCGTACTTTAATATATCGCATTTAAAAGGGTTTTGAAAAATATCCAGTAAATGCTGAATATTTTCAAAATCCTTAAACCTGTCATTAAAGTTATTAAAAAGCGTTTCTAATACTTCCAAAAGTTCAAACTTTTTCAAGATTTTCTCCTTATCGTAAATAACAGAAGTTTTCGGAAAGTCCGTAAAGTCTTCAGAATCAATTTGAGCTGCAAGTAAAAATAGCTGAGTTTTAAAATCTGAAAGAATTTTAAACATATCCGAAATATTATTATCTTTTCCCTGCAGCTTCAAATTCAACTCATTCAAAATGTTACAAATGTCTGTTAAAAACGCCATGTGTAAAATAAATTGATAATCTTTTAAATATTCTTTCTGCAAGTGTGTTTGTCTCTCCCACTCAACATGCTGATTTCCTATGGTTGATTGACGATCAAACAAAAGAGCGTAAGTATACGTGTGAGTTTAATTTGCTGATATCAGCCACTACTGGGCATCTCTGCTGTAGACCAACATTTTTGCATTTGCCTTGTTCCTCTTATGCCGGATCACTATCGGCGCGACCTTGGTATTATAAACTGACAAAGTTAATCTTTTAGCTGTCAAATTATTAAAAAAAAATCATATGTAAACGACGAAGATTAAAAAGGCGGATTAACGTTAATCAAGTAGATTAATTTCGCAGTCTGAACTCCCTATAAGTTAAATTGACACCATGAAACTCAGCCGGTTGTGTTTCGGTGAGAAAACTTCTCGCATAGTTATGTAACACCCCTACAGAAATATATATATTTTGATTTTGACAAGAGCACTTATTTTTTCGAACAAAATTTTAAGCCCATATCGGCTAGGGCCATTTTCATTCCTATATTTTGGTGAAAGAGGTTAATAAGAAGTCACAAATTTAATTACTGAAAAATTTTTCTAGTCAGATTTTTACAGGACTAAGAAAAAGAAAAAATTTAAATTTTTTTAAAACGGATTTGATCAAAAATACAATTTTTTAGTTAATATAATTTAAAAAATCTTAAACTGATGAATTAATAATAATTTGTGTTATTTAAACATGCCTTTTCAAGAATATATTATTCCGAAAATTTTCGTGCTTTCCAGAACTTTGTACACAAGTTTTTTTTATGTAAAATTTTGTTTAGTTTTTGCGATTTTTTTTGTTTAAAAAATGTAATATTTTAAAAATGATATTAAAAAAAATATCGAAATTATATCACTGATTTTGTTACCTTTATTTCAATTAAAAAACTTTTAAATTTCTAAATTTTTAAACGTTTTAAAAGCCTTTTACTTAGAATAGTGCTCAATAGTTCATAGTTAAAATTCAGTTCATTTCCATTTATTGAACTAGCTCATTAGTTCTTTTGTTTTACAACTTTTTTTTCATCGAAATGAATCTAATTTTATTATGGTTTATAAAAAATCTATTTTAAAGTTTTAAAATACAAAAATCGGGGGTTTTTTTTTTTAAGCGGTAAACAAATTCAAGGTCTGATCAGCCTTCAAAAAGCTGGATAATCCCGCCAAAAGCGAGATGATTGGTCAGGTTAGGTATGAGCCATATAGTTCTAAAAACTTTTAACCTATTTTTTCGCACTCCGAAATTATTCATTTGATGATTCTTTCTAATTTAAATATGACTACAAAAATACATTTAACATACAGTTATTAGATATTTTTCTAATTTACTTCTAAAGCATTTATACTGTTACTTGTCTATATGTAAAGGGTGTTTTTTAAGCCCGATAAAACTTACAAATCGTTTATGATCAGTATACTCTGGCAAAGCATCATGAATAGATTCACGCTTGAACAACGCTACCAAATTATCGAAATTTACTTTGAAAATCAGTCATCGATTCTCGCAACTTATAGACGTCCAATTTGTGGTTTATTATTAAACAAAATTGCCGCATATGGAGTGAGACCAATCCACAAGAGACCCTACAAACTCCAATACATCCAGAAAAATGCGTTTGTTGCGGTTTAAACGCTGGTGGCGACATCGAACCTTATTTCTTCAAAAATGAAGCCCGAGCTCTCGTTACGGTAAATGGAGATCGTTACCACACCATGATCAATGATTTTTTGTCTGAAAATATGAATTGCATTGATCAAGGCGCGATGTGGTTTCAACAGGATGGCTACGTGCCATACAGCGTCCGCAACCATCGACTCGAGAAATGAACCTGTCAATTCCTCTCTAAGGTCGTGCGATTTGACACCTCTCGATTATTTCCTGTGGTTTATGCTGATAAACCAGAAAAAATTGACGCATTGTAGGCCAACATTGTTCGTGTTATTCGTGACAAACTGCCACAAATGCTCGAAAAAGTGGCCCAAACTTGAACGTCCAGAATTGGTTTCGTCAAGAACAGCCGGGAAATCATTTTCAAATCTTAATACCATGTATTTATCTTTCGAATAAAAAAAATTTTCATTAAAATCAAATAGTTTTTTTTGTTAGTTTTTACAATTTCAAGTTCTATCGGGTTAAAAGAAACACCTTTTATATAAATATAATAAATGACAAAAATATTACATATGTTTCCTATAGATCCATTACTAATTCCCTAATTACAAGAAACTTTGGTCGTTCTTTTTACTATACCTACGTATGTAAACCTATAATCTTAGAATATGATCTGTATGAAATTTTCCATGTGATATTTATATAATTATACAATAAATAGTATGTATGAGAGTATATGTATGTGATTATGATTTTCTTATTAAGTATCAAAAGTTCTGCTCCTATAATTCCAAGAGCAGAACTTCTTCGTGCTAGAGTACATTTAACAAAGATGAATCCATCATACGATCATCGTATAAACTTAAAGTTTTTGAAGCTCTTATTTTACGCACCGATGGAGGTACATCTCCAGGTGTCTTAACACGCTGACTGGGATCGCGTAATCTTTCATTACTACCGCGAGCATTGAAAACTTCACGGAACACCTCTAAACTACGTTGTCTACGAAATTGTGGTTCTGACAAAGAATGATTTCTCATTATGACGGCATTATTCAAAGATGAGGTCATTGTTTCATTTAAATGGCTATTTGTGGAATCCATGGATTTTAGTAAATTTGTTGATCTAGATCGGGTAACATTGTGTGATGGTGTAGACTTACGTTTATCTAAACTTTTCAAACGATACTCTACAATACCATCAATTTCATCTACATCACCATCTTCATCATCTCCCTGATCCTCCACGTCGTTATGGACATCTTCTTCTGTTATAGTTGTTATCGGATTCGATTGTATACTATTGGGAGGTGTTATTTTGAAACCATTAGTTTGTGCTACCGGACTTAAATCCAAATTATTGGGCCGTTTATTTTGTACATAACCATTGGTATGTTCTGAATGTATTGTCATTGTAGCCGTCGACTTATCACAATTTGATTTTTCTTTATCTATAAAACTTATAACAACTGGTTTGTTTGATAAATTTTTCTCTACAAGATTTGATTTTTCATCTCCATTCATATGACGAAAAATTTCGAAATTTTCCATACCATCAGATTTACGAAATAATCTCTTTTGTATTAAAGCTCTTACACCATGCCAACCCTTAAGTTTGCGATCTGTATTCTGTTGTTTAGGGAAACCTTGACCCATGTGTGTTGACTCTTCTTGCTGGAGAGTAGGGAACTTTTTTGAATTTCCTCCAGAGATTAATTCCTCCACGGACACATCATCATCTAGACAAGAAAATCCATTATTTTCTCCAGATTGAGGTTGGAAACTATGTTTCTTACTACGTTGTATCAGTTTTTGTGGATATTGTGTTTGAGCTGGAGCTAAATTTCTTTCCTGGCAAGGATTGCGTCCTTGATAGGGTTGTAATTGTTGTTGTGGTTGAATCAAATGATTCTTTTCCGTTATAGAGTTTGTTGAAGACGAGGAGGCATGCTCTATATTATCTTTTAAATAGGGAAATAATTTCATATTTGGTGGTGGATTAAATACTGTATTCGTATCGGATGCAGTATTATCCACATTATTTGGAGAACGAGGTTTTTGTAGATAATTCGTTTCCATGTCTGAGTGTGTAGTGCCCAAGTTGTTGGTATTTAGTAAAGGTGTAGTGGCAGCCAAATGTGAATTTAAGCGAGCTCCTATGATGGCTGCTTCATGCATTCTTTCTTCGGCACATAATGAAGTTAAACGAGCCTCAGCATCATGATCCCAACAATCTTCACAAGTATCTTTAATTAATTTAGCAGCCGGTCCACCTCCCCAACCACTAGGAAATAATGGTCGTGCTTTGTGGCGTACTACCAATGACTGCATTTGATCGAATGATGGATGTGATCCCACCTCGAGTTCATAAGGAGCTTTATAGGTTGGTGTTACCTGACCTTGAGGATAAAAATCTGAGCACCGTGTTGCCACTTCCCACAACACTAAGCCCAATGAATACACATCCATTTGTTTTAATGATGTTTCACAATCTCTTAAATTCACTGCCCCCTCTAAGAGCTCCGGAGCCATATACCGCAATGTACCCACTTCATTAATAGATTTAGTTTCAGCTTCTGCCACTTCTCCTTTGTATTCATAACGTGGACCAAATACTTTTAGGGCAAACCCAAAATCAGCAATACAACAGGTACGATCAGCTTTCACTAATATATTGCGAGTATTTAAATCTCTGTGGGCTACACAGGGTTTATGATCTTCACCACGTCTTAATTCGGTATGCAGATGTGAGATACCGCGTGTTATGGTCTTGACCATACCACAAAATGTTTCAAAATTCATGGTGTTCGCTATTAACCAGTCTTGTAAGCAACCTTGAGAGGCCAACGATAAGACCAAATGATATTCAACTTTGCCCTCCATAGTCTGACGTTCATCATAGCCTGAAATTTTAAGAATGATTAATTTTTTTGGTAAACATTAAATTTAACTACAAATAATTGTTTCGATTATAAATATTAAAGAATTTAAAGATAGGCTGAGAAGATTTTCAGATTAAATATTTGAACAAAAAACAAATAAGAATTCGTTTAAGAAATGAATTCGTTTACACACAGAAAAATAAATTGCCAACCGAATTGAAAAGTGTGTTTTGGCAGCTGCAACGGTTAGTACAACCATATTCAAATGTGAGTTCTGAATATTTTGGTTGTTGCAACTAAAATTTAACTGTATTAACCGATTCTTTTTGTTAAAACCAATATTTATTTGTACTAAACGGTTTAAGTCGTTGTAACCTAATATCTGTTGGCAAACGACAACCTATAATCAGTTGTGAAAACCCATAATCAGTTGTATCAACCGTTTTCAGTTGTGGTAACCGAATTTTATTTGGAAAATTGCTAAACTTTTCTCCGTGTGAATAGAAATGCACAAAATCGGTAGTTGAATCAACACTTATAAATCGAACAAACTGTGCATATATTGCATTATAAGTATTTAGAAATATTATGTCTCATCTGGAGATCATTAATAAATATAATATGACTGATATGCCGATGTGCTGATATCAGAAAAATAAGTAATGGAAAGGTGGTAATTTGTCTGAAATATATCTATATTGTAAATCTCAGTTCGGATATGCGGGAAGTATAATTCGCATACATCTAGTTCGACTTCTGAATAAATTATTTCTGTAATGTGATGTGCGATTCACTGGACAATCGACAACAAACGGATCTGATGTACTTAAATACAAAAAATATCTAATTGTCATCAGCGAAGGTAAAGATAGAAGAACATTTTGGCAAAGACGGTCATTTATAAAGTGAGTATAAATAGAAAGAGAAGGAGAAGAAAAAGAAAAAGGAACTGAACATTACAATAGCTACTCGTAGTATAAGAAAATATTCTTTAAATGAAAACTTAAATAGAACAATAATACCTCTTTTAAAGGTTGGAAAAAGTTTTCCTTTCCCGAATTTGTGACTTCAATGAATGCCAAAATGTCGATCATTAAGTCAGATAAACAATAAGCTTATTGAATTTTCTCTCAATAACTTTCGATCACGAAGAGAAAAAATATAGTTGAACATGATTGGGGATATGAAATTTTCATAGTATGATTACATGTGGTCTGGAATTAGATACTGACAAAAAAAACTCCACCAAAAGTGTAGCGGTAACACTTTATTTTCAATTTTAGAAAAACATATTTCAAAAAAAATATATGGACATAATTAAAAGTTATGATTACGCAGGCCTACAACATAGATGTCAAGACACTAGGACTAAAACATACTTTTCTAAAGGCATTTCAGTCTGCATATTTTTTAAAATATAACAACTATTTTAAAATTTTTCCTTCATGGGAGATTTACAAGCTCTCCACCCATATCTACTATTTCCCAGTATTAGTGATACGAATTGTCAAATAATTGTAAACTCTCTTTTGAAAATGACCTTTCGTATCATCAATACTGGGAAATAGTGGATATGTGTGGATAGCGTGTGAATCTAGCTTTATGTAAGCTTCTTAGAATTTCAAAATTTTCTTTAAAAATAAACAATTGTTTGATTTAATTTTTCTTTTTAAAGGCCTTAATATGTTATACAAAAACAATTTTTGGAACGAGTTTGAATGAAATATTTCTTTAAACTAATGTATTTTTTTACAAAATTAATAAAAAATGTTTTGTATTTTATATAAAATTTAATAAAACTAACTATTTTCAATGAAACTTTTTATTAGGCACATGCAATTTTTAATAAAAAAATAAAGTTTTTCAAAAATTTTTATAAAAACTTTATTAATCTAATTAAAAGTTTCAATGGATGAATTGCAGCCAAGCTTCGTTGATTTAATGCAAAAACTCATGAATATAATGCATATATTTCTCTCAGTGTATAAATGAATTTATAAAAATAAGCTGAGTCTGGAATTTTTATATAAATTTTGGTAATTCTCATAACAAGATAGTTTTTGGAAGCAAATTTTTCATTAATCTGAATTTTTATGTTGGAAAAGTTAATTCGCTGTGTTTTTTACTATTCATCATAAAATTTATAAATTTTGTACTGATTTCATAACAGAAATAAATTGTCACCCTATAGGGTGACAATTCACAGAAAAAAATTTTTCCTTACTTTTTTCAAATAAATTTTGTTGAAAATTTTAAAAGCTGTCAATAAAAAATTAATTGAATCAATTAAATATTTGCTCAAATTCGGAACCTGCTTGACATTTTTTTATATTATCGCTCAAGAGCAAACATCAACAGATTGTTGTTGTTTTTGTAATATTTTTGTAGTTGTTTTTTATAAATGTTTATGATTAGTGGTAAAGGGTGATTTTTTAAGAGCTTTCGGTTTTGATTTATTTATATTTTATAATATATTTTAATTTCAATTAGATTAGATATTAATTCTTATTAGGTTCATTACTTTATTAAGTTGAATAATTTAGTTTCAGTTGTGTAAATCTGAATAGTTATTTCTTCTAAAACAGTATCATAAAATTGATAATGTAATTTTTAAAGTTTAATTTCGTTTAATAAAATTTTTTTTTGAAAGAGAAAGAAAATGCAAAAAAAAAAATTAAAAATTATTTTAAACAAAAAAAAAAAAAATACTCTGATTTCAACACAAGGGCTAATTTCTGCAAAGAAAAAATCCATCCCAAAAAAATTTTTGAATAGAAATAGAAAGAAAAAACTAATTTCTGTGAGAATTTGTTCACATACGTATAAATAAATCTGCTAACTAAATGAGAATTTTATGTCGGTTTAAATTTAATGTTATAAAATTCAAGTTGTTAAAAAATAATTGGTATGGCAACAACACTTCTGTAAAAAAAACATTTGGTATGGCAACAAAAATTGTTTTTTTTTTTTGGATTTTGATCACTTTTTAATCAAACGATTAATTATTTAATTGAAAAACAATTCATTTCTAATTGAATTAGCAATTTTCGTTGTTGGCGGAATTTTAGCAATTAAAGTTATTGAATCGGTGATTTTCGTAGTTGAAATGGATTTTTATTTTTTTGTTTATATTTAAGAATCTTGCTCACAAAGCTTTCTTCAATAGAAAATCTCTCACAAAAAAATCCAAAGCTTTTCGGGGGCTCGAGTTAGGAAAAATCCGTAATATTTATATCTTATATATTAGTCCTGTTTTTTAATTACCGGATTTGTTTTCGGATTTTTCTTTGTTGTTTGCTTTATTTCGCATTTTGTTTAATAATTTGACAAATTTTATATTTTTATTTAAAACTTACACGCTATTACAATATGAAAGAAAAAAGAAAATTTCTAAATCCAAAATGGATTTAGCTTTATTTGATTCCTGTATTTGGAGTTTTGCATTATTACACATTATATCAGTGAATAAGTGTAAGATTTATATAAAAATATCTATTATTTAAAATCAAAAGTCAAATTATTGAATTTTTAACGTAATGAAATAAATTCGGTGATTAAAATACAGGGCTATTATCTTCTTACCAAAATATGTCAATAAAGCGGGACAATCCATTAGGGGTAGAGAATATATATTTCTTTCGTTGATAAAATATTGTTGATGAGCTTCGGGAAATATTTTCACAGCCACCTCTTGATCATGTAATAAACCTTTCATAACCGTACCATATTTGCCACTGTCCAGCATACAAATTAAATTTAAATTATCCACATTACGTAAATTTGAACTATAACCAGGTCCCGAAGGCGCTAAGGGAGCCTCTTCAGGTTCAGGCTTCTCACGCATGCTACGACAATATATAAGAGTGGATAATAAAGTTATTAGAAGACAAGTGACTAATACCGCAAACCAAAGATTTGTGGTGGACCAATATAAATTTTCTTTGGGTGTTGACAAATTGGAAGCCTCGGCAAAATTAGTTTTTGAAAGCTGAAAATAAAATATTTAATTAGATTTTTATGTTTTTCGGATAAACAAATGGACTAACCTCTAAAAATGATGGTTCCACAATGGATACATTACTATTACAGACATTTCCCGAACAGCAACAATAATACATGGAATTGTTGCGGGATGTAGAAGTTGGTGAAGAACTAACACATTCTGAGTGGTTACAGGTGGCATTACCCTCGGTACTTTCTTTCCAACAACCTGAAATAAAAATTGTTAAATTAATAAAACAGTGAAAAAAATGCACGGATTTGACAGTATAGGTTCGATTGTACTACCAAAGGTTATTAAAACCCTGTACTCGGTTTGGCCAGTTTGACTACCAATTTTTTTTATGGATCTCAAAAGATTTTGACAATCAGTGCACCACTCAAAAAAAGGCGTCCTTAGTTTTTGGCCAACAGCTAATTCAGACTTGATGATATTGCTTAACTATATTTGGCAATAATGTAGTGAAGAGGCTACTGAACATACATACATAAACATTTTATGGGCATAAAATAATTTTTTTCTGCACTTTTTTTAAAAAAATATAGGAGAAAATTATTTTTTTTTTTTTTGCTTTTTTCAGCATAACTAACAGGGACTCATAATTTTTTACTAACAATATATGACAAAATTGTAGCCATTTTAAATCTGAACAACTTTTGTGAACATATCAATACAATCTGAATGTATCTAGGCATCCGAAATAGCTTACAAAGACCACTTTGTACACTATAAATAGTCGTTTTTGACTAGACTTCACTTTTATTGCAGTTTTGTTTTCTTTCTTCAATAACAAAAAAAGTAAACAAAAATGCAATAAAAGTTTAGTCTAGTCAAAAACGACTATTTGTAAGGTACAGAGTGGTCTTTGCAAGCTATTTCGGATACCTAGACACATTCAGATTGTATTGATATGTTCACAAAAGTTGTTCAGATTTACAAAGGCTACAATTTTGTCATATATTGTTAGTGAAAAATTATGAGTCCCAGTAAGTTATGCTGAAAAAAGCAAAAAAAAAAATATATTTAATTTTTATTTATTTGATAGAAAAAATTATTTTAATAAATTAAAATTTATAAAACAAATAATTTAATAAAAAAAATAAAAATAAAAAAAATGGTCGCCCGAGCAGGGACTTGAACCCTGGACCCTTGGATTAAAAGTCCAATGCTCTACCGACTGAGCTACCCGGGCTGTTAAACTTGGCGTGTCATTAAACAGTTTTCTCATTTTAATAAGAGAGTATAAACTAAGAGTATAATTTTTTTTTATTTAATTTTAAGAGATCTTGTTCTTAAAACAGAGTTGCCAGCGATTAACATAAAAAACGCTATCATTGACGTGTTAGAAGCTATAAATATATTAATATGGTACGCAGAAAAAATTATGGTACACTCAGGGAAAAAAGTTTTATCATATTGATGAAACTGTTTCATAAATCGTTTGTCATCAGTTATTTATCATATTTATGATGTGTTCTCAGATATGATGAAGAGTTTCATAAAAACTCATGTCAAATGTTTCATAAATCGTTTGAACATATATATTTTTTTTCCTATCAATTGAAATTCAGAATTTTCATTTGAAATTTACACAGAGAGAATTTCTTGGACGAGTTTTAATGAAGTTTTTTCACTAACCTAATGAAGTTTTCATTACAATGTGAATGAAAAACATCTTAAACTTCATGAAAAAGCTTCATAGTTCTAACGAAACTTTTTCATTAGTCGTATGAAATTTTTAATAAATAATAAAATTTTTAATAATTTAATGAAAAGTTTTAAGGGAGGAGTTCCAATGACAATTCATAGATCTAATGCAAAAATTCATTGATAACATGCAGATAATTCTCTCAGTGCAGAAATCATCAATAGAAATTAGGAATTTTCATTTGAAATTAAGAAAATGTAATTTTTAATTTAGATTTTATATTAAGGATTGAGAAACTATCATAACATAAATGGAAAGTCAGAATTTCTAATCAGCTGATGTGGTCTGAATTTTGTATCGAATTTTTGTGAATATAAATTTCATTGTTGTTAAAATATAGTTGACCTTTCATTTTTAAAAATTTCAGTGGAAACGAAAATTCTTAACATTAATTACTGTTTTTAAATTCTAAATGAAAATTGTTAGCTTAATAAATTTATTTTTTTTTGAACTTTAATACAAATTAATATCAATTGATATTTTCTGAATTTCAATTTCAGTTGCAGAAATTTTGGGTTTTGAAAATAATGTTTTAAAAATATAATTTCGTCATAGGATGTAGTAGCATTTGTTGTGTTTGTACGCTACCACAGAAAATTTTTCATTTCATAAAAATTTATGAATTTATTCTTATTAATATATGTATCATCTAATAACATTTATGAAACATTTCATGCAAAGCTATGAAACTTCTTCTATTTATGAAGCATTTCATAAATATGATGAAGCTTGTCTTCAATTTGAACTTTTATGAAACAGCTTCATCATATCTATGAAGTTTTTCATCATATTTATGAAGGTTTTCATGAATATGAAGTAGCTTTTCCGCTGAAAAAATCATTATCAATAAATTTTAATATTAAGCTTTTGTTTGATTTCAAACTCACTTTCAATTATAAGTTTAATAATACCCCTATTTTAAATCACTGGATTTAATACGACATTCAGACTAAATAGCAAAACACATGTTTCGCCAAAACGTGTGTAAAAGAATAAACAACTGTTGGAATAGAACTGAGAGCATAAATACGTGTTTTGACAAAACACGTGTTTTGCTATCTAGTGTGAATGTGGCTTAAGCTTCAACCACAATTGCCTTGCTGTTTGTAAATTTGGTCAAAAATTTTTGTTAATTTTTCTTTGAATTTAAGAATGACCATATTACACTTATTTGCATTTCAAAATTTTCACCAGATTTGCGAATAAGTTTTGTTTTTTTTTTTTGTTTTTATTAATTCTTTGATTTTTTTATTTGTTAAATTTAAATTTCTTTTGCTTGTTTGAAATGTTTATACTTTGGTTAAGTTGGGTACGATGAGTTTCGATTACAAATTGGCCAAATTAATTGTGTTGACTTAAGCTAAATATGGGTGCTTCAATGTATTTTTATACAATCGCTCAGTCCCTTAATTCAATTTCAATAGATATAGTTGGGCCTTCATTGTATTTCATTTAAAATTGAATATTTTATTTATAAATAGGGCAAGGAATTTCATGCAAATGCATGTTTTTTTCTAGTTAATCTGAAACTGATATATATGTATATATCCGAATATATATCATCAAAATTTAGAACAAAATGGCGTCGATTTCTGTTTGCATATTTTGCATATTGTGGCAAAAGTGCATATTTTTGCATATTTTGACTTTTTATGCATATTTTGTTATTTTCAATGCATATTTTGTAATTGTTAGTTTCGAAAAGTTTTAGTATTTTTTAAAAAATGCGGACTTAATATTTTTTTAATTTTCTTTACCTTGTTTAACAATTTGTGTTCCATTGGCGGTTTTACTCCATAAAGAAAAACAAAATGTATAATCTGGTGGACACACTCGAAAATTTGGTGAAGTGGTTTGTCGATTTTCTAAATTCGTATTGATTTTATTTAGTTCTTGGGCCGTTAAACCAGATGAATCAAATTGTGGTGAATCATATTCATCAGAATCATCATCTTCTTCTAAGAGTATACGATCGTCTTCCTTAAAGCTCATACAACCAAAAGGTGGTGGAGCTAAAAAAAGAGCAATTTATAAATGACATAAGATTTGAACATACAATTTCATACATACCAGTTTTAACCACTGTTATCAATACAATTAAATATATAATTATTAGCTGAATCTGTTTTGTCATTGTTAATGTTTCCCTCTTTAGGGATTTGGGTAGACTTTTTTTATGAAAGTTTCCTTCTTCCTCTTCCTCTGATGATATGTTAATTTTCAAAGTTTACTATACTGAAGGCCATATCTGCTCTACATAGTACGAGTATCTGTTAAAGAAGATATTAGCATATTTTATAACAAAATTATTCAAATTCTATTTTAAATTGTTTGTAGTAGAGTATTTCCATTCTATTTCAACTACTTGTTTTTAGATTTTTTTTCAATTTGGCAGTGATCGCATATTTATAAAACGATTTTTGTATTTTGAAAACTGTGGCAACCCTGAAGCTTTGATATATCGAGAAATGAGGGGTTGGAACATCATTCAAAAGGTCATAACTTTTGTTGTGTTACGAGTTATTGACAAAATTCTTTTCGCATAAGAACAGTGAACATTTTGAGGGTCAGAAATTTTATAAAAAAACAAAAAATATTTTATTCTTTTATATATAAAAAATATATTTTAAAAAATTTTAAATTTCTTTTATACAATTATTCTGAGCTCCAAAATGTTCACTATGCCTTTGGAGAAAGAACTTTTTCAATATATTTCACACAAGTCATAATTTTGCGATATTTCAAAGCTTCAGGGTTGCCACAGTTTTCAAAATGAAAAAAAACAAATAGTTTTATAAATATGCATTCACTGCCAAACATACAGTGGGAAGCTCTTCTGAGCATATGTAAATACCTAAAGAGTCAGGCCAAAAAATGTTTGACACTAGAACCAAGGTACGTTGCATCCAAATCTGGTCTCAAAATCGGGCGTTCGAGTTATATTAACAGGAACAGTCTCGATTTCGATAAATATGCTCCAATTTTTCACCTCCGGAAAATAAATTTTTCATAATACTTGTAACGGCACCTAAACACGATACCCTTACCCTTTTGCTATTTTTTGAATTTTTTAGATAACTGATTTGCTTACGAAAATATCGTGTAGTGAAATTTAGGTTGTAACAGCAATTTCAAAGTCTTGAAGCGTAAAATTTGTAAAAAAAAATCGAAATTATAAGCAAGTTCAACTGACTACAATTCCAAGAAAAAACAGGTTATCAAAAAAGAGGTAAGAGTAGCGTATTCAGGTGCCGCTACACCCGCTGAAAAAAAGTGACTTGCTGGAAATATAATTGCTGGTAGTATACTTTTGTTAGGAAAACATTTCCGTTTTCCATATTTCTAATATAACATGTTTGCTTGCAAAAATACTGTAGTGTGAATTTATGTTTGGAACTAGTGCAAAACATCTACAGGCAAACATATTTGTGTTTGACTGCAATTATATATACAATGGTGGTCATCAAATGAGACTACACAGCTTACCTTATTTAGGTTAAAGTTAATACTCAATTTAAAATCTTTAAAAGAAAATTATTGGTGAAATTTATATAAAAGACAATGTCGCCCATGTTTCTGTTGTCATAACATTTTTAAATTGTCTTTTAACCCTTTGCCGACCACAGATTGGTTATGCTTGCCCAAACGTTTTTGGCAGGTAAAATATCCAGGTTAAATATACTGTAAATATGCCCGAATGTAATTTGTAAGGGAGGGTTAGGTCAACAAAAATGTGGAGGACGGTAAATCACAGTCTGTTCCCAATTTCCCGTTAGGAGTCCTCAAAGTTGGTAAAAAATATTTTTTTTATTTATGGGGCAAAATTAACAATTTCCGACTAGCGAAATTAGGCAATTCATGTAGTTTATTTAGTACATTGAAAGTATATACTTTTAGAAAGACCAGAAAACTTTCTTTTAAATACAGTTTAAAAGTTTAAGATCGGATAAAAAATTACTGATTAACGAATGTTTAAAAGCGCAAGTCGCAAAAAATACTCTTTTACCGTGATCTCGAAAATTCTCAAACCGGTATTGTAATACACTCAGCTAGACTTAAAACCTAGAAGTCATTTTACAAGTGATTTTTAAGTCTAGCACAGTGTAATAGTAAAGTGGGATAGTAAAGACTGTCGCAAAAGGACCATGTCGTATGAAATAAACGAAAACTAAACAGCTTTAAATGGATAAAATTCTGGCCAACTGGCTTTTTCTTCTGGTTAAGTGGTATGTCCTCCCTTTACCAGTCACAGGATTGGTAATTTTAGGACAATTGACACTGCTTAACCCACTTAAGTATTAAATTATACCAGTCCTGTGATAAGTCCTTCTTTAACCAGTCACTTTTAGGTCAATTGACTCCTCATTCCCCATAGGGTACCTGCAAACATATTCAAAAGTGTCTTTTCGGCGTGCAAGTATTATGAAAAATATTTTTTTCTTCGCAAGTTGAAAAATCGGAGCATTTTTATCAAAATCGAGGTCTTTCCTGTTAATATAAAGGGTGTCACAAGAAGAGCGCAATTTTTAAATTTTAAATAAAACACAGATATTTAAAAAAAAATCGTGAAACTTTATAATATCGTAAAGTAGACAGAATGAGGTTATGTATGGAACAATATATCGTGCAGATGGCCGCCGCGGCTTTGCTGGCATGCACGCGATCTTTTAATGAAATTTTCAATGACCGTTTTGCATGAATGCTGCGGTATTTCATTAATGCAGCGTCCAATTTCCTCTTTTAAGGCTTGAGTCGTCGTCGGCTTATTCGCGTAAAACATCGACTTTAAAAAACCCCAAAGAAAAAAATCTAGTGGTGTTAAATCGCACGATCTAGGCGGCCAATTCTGATCTCCAAAACGCGAAATAACACGACCGGGAAATGACTGATGCAGCAATTGAATTGTTTCTCTGGCTGTATGACATGTGGCGCCGTCTTGTTGGAACCACATGCCCTCCACATTCATTTCTTCAATTCTAGGCAAGAAAAAATTGGTTATCATTTCACGATACCGAACACCATTGACTGTTTGCGCTTGACCTGCCTCATTTTCATAAAAAAAGGTCCAATGATTCCTCCAGCCCAAAAACCACACCACACAATGACACGTTGAGGATGCATTTGCTTCTCGTGAATCACTCGAGGATTTTCCTCACCCCAAATGCGACAATTCTGCCTATTGACGAAGCCATCAAGATGAAAATGGGCCTCGTCACTGAAGATGATTTTATCGGCAAAATCAGCATTTTCATGTTGTCTCTCCAATACCCAATTAACGAACCCTTCCCTTCGCTGTCCATGGTCAGCTGGCTCCATTTTTACTAACCTCGTACCTTCTACAGGCAAACAATAACAATTGTTCAAATGTCAAACAATGACACTTCGAATGTTGCCAGATTTAAAAATTGCGTTCTTCTTGTGACACCCTAATATAGCTCGAATGCCTGATGTCGGAGTGTGTTTCTGAGTCCAGATTTGGATTAAGCGTGCCTTATTTAGAAAAGTATGTATGTTTTAGTTCTAGTGTCAAATATTTTTCGGCCTGAAGTTTTAGATATAAAAAGTGCTTACATGTACTCAGAAGAGCTTCTCACTGTACTCACCAAATTTTTTATCAAAATCAGAGACCATAGAAGAAGTAGTAGTCGAAATAAAATGGAAATTCTCAGTAGTTGATGGTGGGTGCAATCATTCATTTTATTAAAATTATTATTATTATTATTTGTAAAGCTTTTACGTTGTGAATTTATTACTATAGAATAATTTTGTATTTTATTGTTGTTGTTTGTTCTTAGACAGTCGTCGTCTATTAGTAATTGTGCCTCATAGATAAGGCATGTCTTGCTTTGAATCGTGATAAGCATTCCTATTTTCTATTATTCCATATTTTTCAGATTTAGTTTTCGTTTTGTTTGTATAAAAATGATTGCAAAATAAACGTTCGATTTGTATACGTTTTCGATAATCGGAAAAAGAGTCAATAGTTCTAATTTCAGTTGTTTTAAGAGATTTTTAATGTAGCACACACTTTCAGAGAGAATACTCTTTGATAAACGAAATTACAGTGGCGTAGTTAGGGAATTATCAAGTGGTCAAATACTTTTGCTGATATCACAGGCGAACAAATTTTTCTATCCTACTAACAGAATACTCTATTTTAACTATCACATCAGGTTTTCCAGATATCTTTACCTAAAGTAAGGAAAAGCCGGTTTTTCGCTACACTCAGGGAAAAGGCTTCATTATATTTATGAAAAAATTTATTTATTTTCGTTCAATCTAACACTTCATAAATATGATGAAGCTAATTCATAAATGGGCAAACTGATGACAGGTGTCTTCATATTTATGAAATATTTCATAATCATGAAGTAGTTTCATAAATTTTTATGAAATGTCTCATAAATTTTTATGAAATGCTTTATAAATGTTGTAATTTTGGTCCGGCTTAATACCATTTAATAGTGGTTGAAACAAAAAGGAAATTTATATATAAAAAAAATTTTTTATTCTTAATTTTTACTTTTTCTAACACATTTTGTGGTTTTACTGATCTTAGACAAATTTGTTAGTATTTGCTGAGTTGTTAGCTCTTTACTCCACTGTTAGATTTGGAAAACTTTGTTGATCATAAATATTATGAACAGTTTCAAAATTCTATTTAAAATTAAAAATATATAATTGATGTTTCAGATTTGAGTTCTAAAAAGTCTAAATTGCAAATAATAATTTCTAAATTTTAAATACAAATTACAATTTCAATAAAAAGCAAAAATTTATTTTCACAAAGTGTATGAAAGTTTTTTTATGAAATGATGAGAACTCCATCATTTCATAAAAAAGTTGAAACATCGTTATTACCAGGGAACGTTGATTACCAGGGACCGAAAGATTATGAAAATGCATGTTTTTTCCTTAAGTCTGAAAGTTTGTATTAAAACGGCATCGATTTTTTAGTGCATATTTTTTTACATATTTTGGTATAAATGAATATTTTATTATATTTCGCTTTAAATGCTTTTTGGTATTTCTGCCATAGGCACAATAGGCAAATGTTATATCATCAGAAAGTGACTTCAGAGGAGCATCTGCTGATATATCGTTTTTGAAAAATTTTGCGTTTTTGTTCTTGTTTTCGTAAAAAATGTACTAATTTTTGGGTACTTTATATGAATTGTATACTATTATCACGACCAAATTTATATATGATAATCCTTATTAAGTTTAAGTGGATACGTATTTCTTTCTTTTTTGATATATTGATTGTTTTCCAAATATAGGCAGTATACATACTAGGCCGGGTCGATTTGTATGGAGGCAAAAAAATCGCTCAACGTTCAAGGAAAATCGTATTCTAGGGATCAAAACAAGAAACTTTGCCGAAGGAACCATACCTCTAAAACGAATTCTGATGTCCCGACTTTTGACCAGTAGGGTCAAATTTTGAAAAATCCCACTTTGACCCATTTAGAGTGTCCCAATCGAATCCAACCCAATCGAATATAATTTATACATTCATCTGCTAGAGCGTCTTCCGGAGAAGAAATAGAGACCCTAATCTTGGAAAGACTCCTCCTACTTTCTGAAATATCTCTATCCCGAGATTTGTGCATTTTGCTATAAAAACACGGCTAAAAAGGCCCTCTTTTAACTTAAATTTTAACCCCTTAACGGTCACCTAGAATGATGATTTATGCATTAATCTGCTTGCGCGTCTCCCGGAGAAGAAGTAGCTTCAATAATCTTGTAGAGATTCCTCCTACTTTCTGAAATATCCAAGTGGGCTTTTTCAATATTTGACCCTATGGGTCAAAAGTCAGGACATCAGAATTCGTTTTAGAGGTATGGTTCCTTCGGCAAAGTTTCTTATTTTGATCCCTAGAATACGATTTTCCTTGAACGTTGAGCGATTTTTAAATCGACCCGCCCTAATACATACCAATCTTCATATTTTTAAGATTACATTAAAATCATATACTCTTTGTTATTTCGTAAATTTAAGACAGGCTTCCATACAAAAAGTGTTAAAAAATCGGTTCTTCTCATAAAAAATTTTTTATGTGAAGCCTTATATTTATTTCATTCATATGCAGCACCATCCATAAATATTCACAATTTACCCCAAAACACTCAAAATAATTCGTTTTTATTGATTATTATGATTTATTTGGCTAATGCCTAGATGCCTACACAAAATGTTGGACTTCTACTAGGAAAAATACCGATTTTATGAATTAAACTCGAATCCGTTTTTCTTTTTCATGATTTTTGGTTGCCCTGTAAATAATTGAAGAGGAGTTTAGTGATTATGGAGCACTACATCCATCTACATTTTATCACTATCAACTTTATTAACGATATTGTTAAAATGACTGTGAAGGTTTTTTCTTCTCTTGTAAAAAATATCTATATAAGTTAGGGCCTTTTCAATTTAAGGTGACGATATAGTCGGAAAACCTGTCATATATGTACCCATACAGGGCATTTCAGCACTTCCACTTTTTTTGGATTTTTGCAAGTCTTGAAGCGGAATATCAATGCATATGGGCCAAAAGTGTTTAAAGAATTTTTGCAGATTTTTTGAAGGGGTTTACGGGGTTGCTGAAATGGATTTTGTGCAAAAAAAGGGGCTATTTGACAGAACAATTTTTATTTATTTTTTATCTTCTTCTTTGTTTAGGCAAAAACAGATAATTTACTACTCAAGAGTTCTTAACTACTAAATAAAATTGTTCGGGGTACAAATTATTATTTTAAAGGTCATTTTGGTGACCTTAAAAGGAATATTCAAAATTTTCCAAATTCAAATCTCAATAACTTCAGAAATAGGCATCGTATTGGCGTGAAATAAAATTTTGTTGGATAGGTCCACAAAATATATTTCATTCAATACCAAATTTGTTTTTGTAAAATTTCCATACTTGTTTGTCAAAGAAAGACAATCATTTTGTTTTAACTTTTTATTTTTTTTTTTCAATATTTTTTAGAAAATGTCAAAAGCAAACACGGTATTAAAGGAAAAATACTTTTAAGACCTATCCAACAAATTTTATTTCACGCCAGTCACGGTGCTCCTGAGTCGATTTAAATACAATTTGCGCGTTACTTCAATCTGAAAGCGGATTCTGTTTCTAGATGGTCTACAAACTAGTTTTTTTTCGCGCTTTCTTTTCGCGGCCAATTAAAATTTGGCCTGTCTTTAGGGGCACCTCACCGATTTTGATAAAAAAAAATTAGGGAAGATTCAGCTAAGTGAGCTGGTCGAGAATTCTATTGTTTTGTCAGACACGCCCCCTTTGCTAGCGACCAAACTTGAGAGTTACATTTTTTAAGTTTCAGTTATATATAAAAATATATAAAAATTCTTCCTGCGATACAAAGATACACTCATACAAATAAATCTGTAATCTTAAAATAAGTTAAAATTGAGGAAACAGATAGGAAACACAAATTTATTGAAGAGAAAACTTCTTAGAACAATAATTCAGTTTTCTTCTAAATATATCCTGGTATTTAGAACTACCGTTAGCGAAGTATCGGTCTTTGAAGCAAGTTGTTGATAATATGGAACTGTTTTGTCCAAAAAAGTTTGTGCTCCTCTAAAAAAAATATTTCATTTATAATCTTAAGAGTATTTTGAAGTTTAGCTGAAAATATAATGTGCTAACTTAACAGTCTCGTACTCTTTTATTCTCTTCAAATTGTATCTATGGCGCCATATAATTGCATTTATTTTTTTTGCAGGTTCATGTATTTGTATCTTAAACGTTGTGTGTGTTGTTTTAAATGTCTTTTCATGTCTTTTCATGTCTTATTATTTGATATTGGTCGGTTGTCGTCTGTATACAAAAAATAAAAAGCCAGATACTTCATATTTTTTGAATTTTTTTGTTAAATGGAACACTTTTTTTTTTTTTTTTTTTGTATATAAAAAGTATCAAATGCATTTTATTTTTCCATTTGAGACAAAAAGAACGAAAGTTCCCGGAATAATTTTACAAAAATAAATAAAAAAAACACGCACTAGTTCCTTGTTGCTTATTATGACAAGTTAAATGTTGTTTGCATGTTAACGACTCTTTAAGGCTTTAGGGATGTTTTTCGTATTTTCAAGTTGTTTCTTCTTTTAGCTCTGTGGGTGGTGGGTTTTTTCGAACTTTTTACACTTTATTTTCCCATGCTACGAAAACTTCATAGTAGAGACATTGATTTTTCACAAATTTTTTAACAAATTGTTGAAAACTTTTTAAAGAAATTGCTATTTTAAAAGTTTAATTTAAAATTATTTTATATTTGAAAACTTTAGCGTTTTATTATTGATGAGTATTGATTATTTTCTTCCACTACAAATTGATTTTTTCATATTTCTGAAAATCTTTTTTTTTTTGTTAATTTTTACCTTTTTCTATGAAATTAATGTTATCACTTTTTTGTTTTTGAATCTTTTCTTTTCTTTTCTATTTTTTTTTTTTTTTTTTTTTTGCAAATTTTCAGTTTTAAACTTTATAAACTATTTGAAAAAACTTTAAATTTTTATAAATTCTTTTATGCCTGTATTCACAATGTGTTTAGTTGTAAGTATAAAAGTATAATATTTTCTTTCTATAGTAATAGCCGACCGGCGCCAGTTGCTCTGCTTATTTTTTATTTTTTTTTTGTTGTTGTCACTATTTAGTCGTATTTGCGTAGCGGTGCGCTTTCATTTAAAGCTAAATTGATTCTGTGCAAAGTATCTGGTTTTAACAGATACAAAATAAAATACTTGCTTCTGTTAACCAATAAGTTGTTTACAGCGTTACCAGTTGTGGAGATTTCTGTTTTGTTAAAATGGGAGTCTGGTTTTAGTTTGGGAATTAAGAATGCTGAAAGATTACAAAAATTAAAATTTTTTTAGTAATCCCAAGTAAAAATGTTTTTATATATTCAGATATATTTTTATACAATTAAATGGTTTAATGTATACATTGATATAGTCGTATAAACATATATGTTAAACCATAAATTGTTCTATCTAATTGTATATAGCTTTGTGTTCCGATAAAAAAAGTTGCGATGTGGGTATATATAAAAATATATAGTTATATTTATAATTTCATATCATATCACATATCTTAGTTGACCCTAAAAATGGGTCTATCTAATTTGATCAAGTTACATATATATAATTTGATATAACATCATAAAATCCTTCAAAATTGCTTGGAAATTCGCACTAATATATTGTTGCACATTTCAAGTTATATTGAAAATTGAAATATAAATCAATAAATTTTAAAATTAGATGTGATTTTAAATTGAATATTTAATATGTGATGCCATATACAACTATATGTAAAAGTAGTGGAATTTTTTTGTTTTAGAAGAGTTTGTTTTTTAAAAAACTGTTTTAATAAAAAAAAAATATTATTTAAAAGCCTAATTGCAATAAAAAAGTGGTTTTAAATACAACAACATATTAAATCAGATGTTAAAATTATTTTATATCAATCTTTAATAAGACCGATCCTAACATACGGATGTCAAATATGGTTCAACATGAGAACTTTCGAAAGAAAATGTCTAAGAGCCTGCACGTCTCTTTACAGGTCCCCAAATAGTAATAATATAAAATATATCTCAAATGAAAGATTATATAATGCAGCTAAAGTAAGTAGGATTGATAATTTCATTATACATTTAATAAGAAATCACATAAAGAATAGCTTAGAATGCTATGAAAACAATTTAATAATGGCTCCTTATTATGAGAACTTTGAATATATATACAACCTTGCAAAATGGATATGTACCACCTGAGGCCTTTTTGTACCTCGATAGTAAGGGTTGCATACAAAACGAAATCGGCATTCCAATATTCTATCACATCTATAGAAGAGCCAATGTTAAAGCTGTTCTAAGCAACCAACTTACAATTGATAATACCAGATTTAACACTAGTGTTTACTCAGGAGACAAAAATATGATTCCAAACATAGATATTAGAAAATTTTGGTGGCTCACCGAATAACTCCCTCTCTTTAATTTTTATTTCCTAGTTATGACGACCACATTAAAGTAATACATTGTGAACAATATTAATATTATAAGTTTTTTAAACATGACCTTACAGCTAAAAATACGAATTACTCAAAAATTTTATTTTTTTCTCTTACAATTAAAAAAACTTTTAATATTTTTCTTAATACAGTAGAGTACGGTTATAATGAACTTGCGTGAACCGGATGATTTAGTTCGTTATAAGCGAAGTTCGAAATAAGCGAGGTAATCATTTCCCAAAAAATTATTAAAATATCAGGACTTTTTCTTAAATTCTCCTCATTTTAAAATTTTTGTTTGAAATTCTGAAACCATTCTTCCGTTAAATAACGTTTCATGCAGTTTTAAATTATTTTAGTAAATTTGTAATTGAAAATCTAAAACTTTAAAGATTTGCAGCAGAATTTTCATTTTAGAATTTCGTTTTTTTTATGTGTTTGTACGCTTACGTACAAACTTGTGTGAAAACTGGTAAAAGGGTCCAAAAAACTGATTAGATACACCATTTTTATATGTTTCAAAAACTTTCTTTGGGTATATGTAACTATACTCCCTTGTATGTTAATATATGAGCCCATTTTGCACATAAGTAATTCCATATACTTCCATATTTGCCCATATGTGATATATGCGAGAAACGGGACAAATAACTTCTATATTTGTCGCGTCGGTTTCACGCTGATATTTGCTTATATCTCTTTACTACATTATTGATTCTGCCCAATGTTTATCCTCAAATTTAGTACTCTTTCTTGCTTCAATACACTGAGGATATATACCTCATCTTTATATTCCTTTATTGTTTTTGGCTCAACTAAAAGTGTGCGAATGTCGCGTTCGTCGCCCAGGAATTGCCCATATGTGTAATGGGATTGCGTTTTAAACAATTGTGCAAACATTTTTCCTCTAACTCTTCTAGTTTTCAAGTTATAGACATTTTAAATTTTCTTTAGGCGATTTTTGAAGAAAATTTCACAGATGCAAAAAAAATGCGCGCCTACATTTATCTCTGTTAGTTTTGGGAATACAGGCAATGTTCCAAATAAATGCTGTTTTTACCCTGCAATGCTTTCGAGAAAAACGCGAAAATTAGGGATAATAATAAGGGAAACTGATGGAGCTCAAAAATGAGCAAAGAATGTTTATTTCTTTCTTTTAGTGCTAACATTTAATTTAACTGTTTGATGGATTTTTTAATAAAGCTCGAGTTTTAACATTATCCCATGCTCCCTTACTTATTTAATTTAATAGCTAATTACATCTGAAATCGACAACATGTGCTTAAAATTCATAAAATCATAATCTAAAACTATATAGGAGATTTTTAAATCATAAAATGTGTTTTGTAATTAAAAAAATCTGGTAGCCCTTTTTTATTTAGTTAACTCATAAGTGTAGTTATCTTCTTTAATAACAAGCTCTCTTAAAATCTAACTAAAGAGATTAATTTGGCTACCCAATAGGAAAATTTTACAAATATCAAATTGCGTGCAATTTTAACTTACGGGTGTAGTCCATGTATTATTGCATCCATTTGTAGTTTTAATGAATATAATACAATTTACCCTACACATTATAGTTTCAACAAACAAATATATGAGAATTTGAGATGGTCAATATTCAACGAATCCGTGTGACACGGTGAAACTTGCTAGATCAATATAAAACTTTTTAAAATTTTTTTGTAATTAAAAAAAAAAATTAAAAATGGTGCCCGATTTTTAGATAAATTTAGTATTACTCTAAAAATTTAGAACTAGTTTTGAATTTAATTTTTTATAAAATTTCACAACACAAAAATGTTCACTAGTCCTATGGAAAAAGATTTTTTTCAATTTCTCACACACAACAAAAGTTATGACCTTTTGAATGATGTCCCAACTAGAGATGGGCACGTGAGCAGAATTTTGTGTGATTCACGTCAATTACGCGTGACTGAGTGAGTGTGAGTAGATAAAAATTCTTCGTGAGTGAGAGTGCGTGAGTAAAGTTTTTGCGTGAGTGAGTGTATGTGAGTCGAATCTTACCAAAAAAATTTCTTTTGCCTTTAATCAACATATTCTTTAATTTTTTCGCCAATTTAATATTTTTGGATTTTTCAAATACAAAATAAATGTCAAAATTACATATTCAGAACTAGAGATTGCAAATCGATTATAATTGTAATCGAAATCGAGATTAATAACATCGTTTAATCGTAATCGAAAAAAATTCTTCGATTATGACTTAAAACTATATTTTTAATATAACGTTTTTATCCAGAATTTTTAAACTGCTGCGCTTGATTTTTAAATAAAAAACTTTACATTTTGTGTTGTTGTTGTCTGCTTAGATTTTATAAAAACACTGACAGAAAAAGTTTAGTAAAATGTTTTGCTACAAATACTAACAATTATTTAAAAATAACGTTGCAAGAAAATCTACTAATTTTTTTTACTAAATATTAGTTAGATAAGAATAGCAAATATAAGCCTGTTGAATCTTCAAATATTTAGTTATATATGAGGTAAATTTTAGTTAATTAAAAGTACCAAATTAATCTGCTAAAATCAGAAAAGAGTTTTCTAAATATTAGTAGACAAGAAAAATCATAAAAATGTGAAATTTTTAAAAATTTTTTTTTGATTTTTTTTAATGCAAATAAAAATCTGTCCATCTGAAATCCACAATTTACATTTTTTAGTAAAAGTTTCTGTTGATTTTAGCAAAATATACTGCCATTTGCATTCTACAAAATTTAAGGTAAATATAGCAAAAATTTTGTTGATACTACAGTTTTTGTTTGCTGTTCTTAGTCTACAAATATTTAATAAAAGTTTTTGTTAATTTAAGCAGATAAAATTGATATTTTGAATTCAACTCGAATATAACAACAATTTTTTTAAGTTGACCGGTTTATTTATACTGTTTATTTTTTAATATTTAGAAAAAAAAAAAAACTATGCGAATTCTAGGAGGTTTTTTAAAAAATTTTTAGTAGCTTTTTTTGAACAATTTAAAAATTTAGACAAATGTATAAAAACTTAATTTTGAAGTTGCAAAACTTTATTTCTGTGCTAAAAATTTGTTAGTGGATTGTAAAGGGTCCGCCAAATAACTTTTTTTTTGAACTCCTGAACCAATTGGACTTTGTATGGCGTCATACCAAGGTCTTTATGCAAAATTCGTCTCAATGATGTCTCCGAAATGTTCAATTGTTGAGAACGACGGTGAATTGATGTTGATGGCGCTTCACGCACACTTTCTGCCACAGCAGCAATATTCTCGGTTGTACGCACTGTTTTTGGCTTTTCACGCTTTGGTTTATCGATGAGGATGCCAGTTTCTTTCACTTTTTTCACAAGATAACGAACATACGGACCATATTCGTTCAGCGGAAGGATACAACTAATTATCTGTCAAATCAGACATGAGCTAAGTGTTACCATTCACGAAATAAGCACTAGTTGAAAAAAAAAAACGTTAGATGGCGGACCCTTTATATTGTTTTTCAAGATCTGTCGGATTTTTGTAAAAATGGCAAGCTTTGTATATGACATTTTTAAAAAATAATCAAAAACCACCATATTTAGGATTTATATTCTATAGAAATATAAACTTTGGTTGCTAATATTTCTCTTAAATGGAGTTAAAAGCTAAAAGAAATTCTTTTTAAAGCACTGTTGTTAGGTTGAAAAAGTTTTAGCTGATCTATGAAATGCCCTTAGTAAGTTAATAAATTATATTTATTGCAATTAAACTTAAAAAGTCTATTATTAATCCAAAATAAATGCTGAATTTAGGTTTTTGAAAATAATTTAATTCGATAATCGCGATTAATAGCAAAATTTTTTAATCGTAATCGCGATTAAGGTAAACTTTGATTATTTGCTAACTCTATTCATAAAAGTTTTTAGTTTAACATTCACAATTTACTTCAATTTTTACATTTTATTTTTGCCGATAAGATTTACTTCCTGAATTTGCGTGATTCACGTTAAACACGCGTGAGTAAAATTACTCACGTAAATGTGAGTGTGTGTAAGTGATAAAAAATATTGATTGTGCGTGAATGGAATAGTTCTCTCGTGAGTGTGAAAATGCACTCACGTCCGCATTCAAAATAAAAAAGCGTTTAAGAAATATGCCTTCACTGCCAACCATACTTACCAAATTTATTTAAATTCGGAGAACATCGGAAATGTTTGCTCCTCAGGAGTATAAATTAACCCTAATAATACAAATAGGCTATGTCTAGAAAGGAACCCTAGAGATTAATTTATTATGAAGCAACCACAGGGTGTCTTAATTATTTGTTTACGCGAAAATACAAATTTTAACACTCCGATAATAAAACGGAACATTGGTCCAAAACGCAACGATATGGATTGGAACGGGGAACTAGAGGAACTAGTGGAATCGGTCATAAAACAAGTTTTGGAAACATAAAATGGCGTTTTTTCTAGGCTAGGTCCTTGAAAGATCCGGAGAAATTCAGTTTTTATGGTCGTCTTAGTTATTAGTTAACCCATCCAATTTAAAACGGGTTTCAATTAAAAAATTTATTGAATCAATTAATGTTTAAATTGATTTTCACCTATCATGGCAATGATTTTAATTATTAAAGCCACTAGCAAATGCAAAAAAGAGAATTTTTAACATTATTTTTGTCTATAGAAATTACTACTTTAATAACTGACAGTTTGTCCTATAGTTTTCTATAAATGTTATATTTAAATGTTTCATTTGATCTTGAGATTTCTACAATAATTGGTTTACTATTGCTCAAATGGTACAGCAGGTAAAACCTTGCCAGCACATTGACCAAAACCGATACGTAAACCATTACGTTCGCAATGACCACGAATAATAACTTCATCACCATCTTGTAAAAATTTGCGTACAGCACCGTCTTTAAGATTAATAGGCTTGGAACCGCGCCAACTTAATTCCAACATAGAGCCATAAGAATCTTCGGTAACACCACTGATAGTACCAGAAGCCATTAAATCGCCGGGACGTACATTACAGCCGGTAACAGTATGATGGGCAATTTGTTGCATAGCAGTCCAGTATAAGTATTTGTAATTGGATTTAGAAATCTGAGATTCCTCACCATTATCGGCTGGATATATTAAAAAAAAAAAAATTAACAAATTTTGAACGAAATTTTGTTAGGAAATTATTTACTTACGTTTAAGAAAAACTTCCAAATTTATATCGAAATTAAATATCTTATCGTGTTTCAAATAAGGAAAAACTTCAGGTTCTTGGGGAAAGTTATCAACCAAGAAGGGTTCCAATGCTGCTACTGGTATAACCCATGGAGCTATCGTAGTGCCCATATTTTTAGATGTAAATGGTCCCAATGGAACATATTCCCATTTTTGAATATCACGAGCGCTCCAGTCGTTCATTAAAGTAAAACCAAATACATTCTTCCAAGCATCTTCTACCGAGATACGTTCACCCAATTTGTTGCCGGGACCACCAACAAAGAAAGCCATTTCTAATTCAAAGTCCATCAATTTGCAAGCACCAAATACAGGGGGCTGGCCATCAACGGGCAAAGTTTGACCAAGAGGACGACGAATGGGTGTACCAGAGACAACAACCGAACTGGCGCGACCATGATAGCCGACTGGAATATGACGCCAATTAGGCATTAAAGCATTATCTTTGCCACGGAACATTATACCCACATTAGTAGCATGATGAATGGAAGAATAAAAATCGGTGTAATCACCAATTTCTGCTGGTAAATGCATTTCACATTCTGTTTGGGGAATAATTACACTGAAAAACTAAAACAATTAATATAATTTGAAACAACTTGCTTAAAAACTAAAACAAGTCCTTACGTTTTAACCAAATTCGCATTTTGTTCCAATAGTGAAGTTTTCAATAATAATTCCTGGGTTCTTGAACGTACTACATTCCATGCGTTATAGCCAAGACTCATTAACAAATTCAATGATTCAGCATTTAAAGCATCCTGTATGACAGATATAAAAAGGATTACATATATAAGTATTATACTACAACTGAATACAGAAATTTAAGTATAACACAATTTCTACCAACCTGAACTTCTGGTGGATAAAAGGAAGCAACACCACTTAAATCCAAAACACTATCACCAATGGCAACACCTAAACGTTTACGAGGCTGTAAATGAAAAGATTGTTAGACAAACATATATGAGTCATTCCATGTCAAACCGACCGACTTTTTACATAACGATTTTCTATTGCTTTTAGCAGACGTATATAACTTATAATTTGTAGATTTAACAAATTTATTTTTGCCATTCTTATCCTAATAATATTTAAAATATAATTTAAGAAGTTTTTTCTACAACGCACAGTGGTGTGTTTTCAAAAAAAAAGTGGTAATAAGTATAGAACTTCTAGTTATAGGGGAGGACCTAGGCTTTTAGAATTTTGTCATTTGCGACACCCTGTACTTACACAGGGTGATTACTATGACACCAAAGTTGACCACCTCGCACATATATAAATATCTGATCGCAATTTGACGTTTCTTATTTTAGTTAGGTGTTGCATTAAGATTTTTAAATTCTTCCTCTTAGTTGAACGCAAAATATGCAAAAACATGCAAATAAAATCCGAAAAGATGATCGCCAAATCGAATTTGTTTTACTGATTACAACACGCATTTGCATGAAAGCGATGCCCTGTACATAAGGTGTGAGTTAAAAAAAAAATTATCATGTTTTTTTTGAATTTTCAAATACAAATAAAAATAACGCCTTTAAAAATTTTGTTTTTGTTTTTTCCAAAAATGCGTGTCAAATATTTTTTAAATAAGATTACGTCTGGCAAATTTTAAAGCAACGAAAATTCGTGATGTAAATAATCGTTTGGTTGGACATGGAATGGCTCACATATAAAAAGATAGTTTTTGATTTAAATTTTATTACTTTTTAAAAAAAGTTGTTACTTGTTATCAAAAAGTTGTTATGAGTTGTTTTTCATATCTTTAGATACCCAGGTAGAAATTGCCAAATGTACAAAACAAATAGTAGATACCCAGGTGGAAATTGCCAAACGTACAAAACAAATAGTACTGGCAAACCACTGTTATTTTTGTAAAATCCACGTTGTTAAAAATTACCAAATGTTAAACTAATATTTTACTATAAAACACTATTTTGTTTGCACTGTATGTGCTTTGCCAGTACCACTCGAAATATTCTTTGACAGTATTGTTTTTTACCAATATTAGAGGCATTATCTTTTTTTTAATATTTTAGTATATTTTACACGTTTAATCGCCAATTATTTATGTGAAAGACTAAAACCGAACTGGGTTTCTGGTTTTTAAAAGTGCTTGTTTTATAAACATTTCACAGAATTAAATGAATTTAGGGAAAGCACCAATTTTTTGAATTACCAACGTTAGTCCAACGGTGGCAAGTTTTTTCTCAATCGGTCGCTGTTAATACCACGTTCTGCCAATGCATAACCGACCGTTGCCGACGCTTTGCCAGTACTGTGCCGATTGTATTTTTCAGCCTGGGTAGATATACGCTCTATAAACCGAAAAACTTAGAAAACAGTCTAATTTGTTGTTATAATTTATGCAAATATGATACAAATATGCATAATTTCTAGTTCTAATTTAAATTTTGTTGATTTGTTTAATACTATTTTTATTTCAAACAAGTATAACAAGATTCTTTTGTTTTTTTTAACTGACATGTGATTTTTTAAATTTAAAATTTACTTACATTGGATTTTGTGGAAAAGACGCCATAAGGTAAATTTTCCAATGGAAAATCACTTCCAGCCGGTATGTGGACAAAACTGGTGGTCATTGTTTTGTATGTTTCCTCTTTTATTTGGTGGTTGTTAAAGTTTTTCGTATAATATGCTGCTGCTACAACTACTGCCAGAACTATCAATAAAACGTTTAGAAGTTGCTTGTACGCCAGTTGAACGGTGACTGATAGCGTAGAACAAAAAATATGATCTTCTAGCTAAACCATAGAGTAAGCATTTTAAAGAGATGGAACACCTCTCACGTGTCTCTCGCAAAAAAAGTCGAGCACTGCCGAACACAACATTTTCTCTTTAAAATGTGTCGAGTAGCAATATTTTCTGCAAACAAGGTGTCGATTTGCAATATTTTGTTGAACGTTTTTTCTTGGGATGCTGCAATATTTTTGATAAATAAACACTCAGGGAACTTCTGCTTTAAAAATATGTAGTTGTTTGGGTTGTAATACAGTTTCCTTATTTTTAATGTAAATGTCAGTCATTTGTAGCACAAATTAAATTTTTTACTAATCTTGTAGTTCATTTAAAAAAGCAAACCACATCAAATGACTGTTTTATGATTTTACATTCATTTTTTACAGTTGTATTTTGTTATTTAAAAAAATAAAAAAGTAAATGTTTGTTTATTTTTTACTAACATATGTGGTTCATTTTTACTACAATTGTTAGTAATTTTTTTGAACTGTAGAAAACAAATGGCAATGTTAGTTGAATTTAATGAAATGTAAATCGTCCTTTCGTTAAATGAAATTTCAATTGCTGTCGTCTTTAGCTACATAATATCCTAAGTGAACAAGTTGCGCTTGCCAGTTTCGGTAAAAATTATGACATGTTTTATTTATAGCATAAAACCAATAAAAAAACAAATTTCAATGAAAAAAATATGTCATATCGTAAAAAAAGCTTTTCTGTAATTTTTTTTCCAATCAAAATTGTTTTTATCATGGATCGAATTCAATGCGGTTATCGGAAAGGGTAACGCTCTTTTCTTTAATTTCGGTAACGAAATTTTAGCGGTAACGTTATTTCAGTTATTTCGGTAAGGGTTTTTTAGCGATAGTGGTATTTTAGGTTTTTCGGTGACAATATTTTTTAAGGATAACTGTTTTTCAGTTATTTCGGTAACGGTGTTAAAAGGGTAATGGTATTTTACATACGAAATATTTTATTAATAATTTATATTATTTTTTAATTATTTATCGTGTAACTACATAAAACGGCTATTTAAAGTTAACAATACAGTTAAATTGTTGTTGTTTCCCATATAAATTTTCTATTTAACTGTTTGTTAAATTTCAACTGGACATTCAGTAATTGGGCCTTAACCCTACAGGAAATGAACCAGTCACTGGTATGGTGACGTGACTAGAGCTTTGTGTGTATGAACCTGTCCTAGTTTCGGTTCTGTTATATGAAAGTGAACGGTACTTTTAACATGGGCTTGACATAGGAGGTGGCAATTGCTACCTTTGGAGCACACTGTGACGTGGCGAATAACTTGACGAAGGGTACCTATCACCGTACCGACTGAAATTAATAAGCTACTGGACAAGTTAGAAGTAGGCAGTGTTAAAGTAGGATAATTTTAGGATTTATGTGACATGCAACAGGACCAGTGGGAAAATAATTATAACGTGACTGGTGTAGGTGTACGTATCGTAGAACTGGAGAACAGCTTTTGATGGAAAACTAGTCACATATTAAGCGCAATGTGTACTGTTACTGAGGTAGTTTGAATGGATTAGATTTGTGAAGTACCACTGCACTGGTCAAGGGAGTACATGTCGCCGGGTATGCGAAAAGTAATTAGCAAATAACTTTTTACTTTTTATTCACCGTGTGTCATATTATATACTAGTTGCTAAATTGTCCGTCCGGAACCAGTGACTTAACTTCCCCCAAAACAGTGTTCGCAAAACCTTCAAAAAGGCACAACAAAAATCAATTTTAAAATAAGTTTATTTCAGTGTTATATCCGATTTGTAGCAGTCAAGAGACTGAATTCTTTGGCACTAATTGCCATGTTTTCATCAACTGCTAACGGGATTGAACCAGTTCAATGACCAGTAAGAACTTCAACTGCATCGGCGCTAGTTGCTTCAGTACACTATAATTTTATCTTACTTTTTCTCCAGTTACATGATATACCTGATACCAACTTGTCAATGTTTTGTCACCATTACTATAGTCACGTGATTGGTCATTTCACACAAATTAACACTTTTTGGTACACCACAATTTCGGTTTCACCAGTTTCGTGACGTGCCACCCAATCATATATCATAAAACCGTAACTTTGGATCAATCGACCCTTCATTCCCCGCAGGGAAATTATTAAAAATTAAGATATTGGTTTTTTAAAAGTAACGTAATTTTGAATTATTTTGGTAACGGTAATTTAGTTATTTCGGTAACTTTATTTTAAGGGTATCGGTATTTCAGTTATATTGGTAACGGTATTTTACAGACAACGAGTTTTCGATTATTTCGGAAACGGTATTTTAGGAATTACGTTTCAGTTGAAATTTAAAAAAAAGGTAAAACACTCCAAAAAATTTATTGACTGAGAAGCTTTTTAGCATATTATTTGTGTATTAATTTAGCATAATTTTTTTAGCATAATAAATATTACAAGACTTTCTGATTTTTTAGTGACACAGATTTTTAGCATTTTTTTTCTTACGATCTAGCACATTTTAACATTTTTGCTGGGCGATTTAGAATATTTCGAAAAAAAATTATCGGACAACTCATTATCAAACCCAATTTCGACACCTTCAAACCAAATTTTTGTCAGCACAACCTAAATTTCTCTTAAAAAATTGGCTTTTTTGTTTGGTTACTGAGTTGGGCAGAGCTGGTAAAGAAAAATAAAGAGGACGGGTTGAGTAACTAAGAGTAGTATAGAGGGACTCTGGCTAAACTCAAATAGAGCTTTTTAGCCGGCTCTTTCAGGCTTGCCAGATTTGGGTGTTTGTTTCCAAATTTGGGGATTTTTGTTGGTCTTGGGGACAAAAGATTTTATTTATATATATATATTTAATATGTATTTTCGTTCATATATTCAAAGGGTTAAATTATTAACGGTTGTATTATTAAAAAAAAAATCATCCTGTTTTATAAATTATTTCAATTACAACAATTTTGCATTGTCCTATTTATTATATTTAATTTTATCTACATGTAATGTTAATTTGAGAAAATAAATAAAGAATTTCAACTTTAGTACTTTGTTCAAACTTTTTTATAACTGGAGATTTTTCGGGGATATATTTTGATTTATTTGGGGAAAACGAAAAAAAGTATCTGGCAAGCATGGGCTCTTTTATCAATTGATAATGCTGCCACTTTATTATTTTAGATGTTGTTTTAGTGCAAACGGAAACTCTGGTATACAGTAGTGGCTAACAAATACTAAACATATAAAAGCGGTTAAAAGATGTAAGTATTCTACACTCATATAAAAAGTTAGTTCTAAAGTCTGTTAAACGGATACCATTTTAGTTGAGCTAATTTTTTCTGTTGTTATCGTTTAAATCAGTTAATTAGCTAAAGTTATCTCAAGAACAAGTTTAATCCGTATTTGAATTAATTTTTCGGCCTAAAATTTAGTAATTTGTGATTCTTATATTTACAAATAAACTCGTTTTTTTGCATAATACGCCATTTTGGCTATAAATAAATACATGTAAAGAAATATTGCTAACAATTTTCACCGCTAACAATTTTGCATACATTTTTTGGCTCAAATTTTTAGGAAAGTGCAAATTTGCGGGTTTCGAAACTTACTAAATTGAAAAAATAATAAGTTTTTTATACATTGCACTTGATTAACTCAAAAAGTTTAACTAATACCCTTTGAAATCGCGAATAAATCAATTAAGTAACTGAAAATCAATAAAAAGTATTGAGAAATTAGGGCAATTTTATCACATTTTAATGCAAAATTCAACCATTTACATGTGTAATTTTTGAATGAAATTTCCTACACGGATACAGTTAGACTTGAATTACCGAACTGTGATCAAAAACAATGAAAACTGTGATTGTATAAGAGTTTCTCACATTTTTCTCTGCTCCTGTAAAGTTCTGAAAATTGATTATAGACCCTTTTTCGAGCGAGGCATTCAAATTTTGGCAGTTAATTTAAACCACAATTGTTTCCAAACCATTGTTTTTTTTTTGTCTCCGATATCATTCTCACTTGTAGATGGTGTTATTTTCTCATATTTTTTAGTTTATAATCATAAAAAAGGCTATATATCGACAAATAAGCGAGATAGAGCAAAATGGATCAAAAATCGATACTCCGTATTAGAGATGGGCAAGTGAGTGAATTTTGACTGACGCTCACGAACGAAAAATCTCAATCACACACAATCACCCACGAACAATTTTTTTCTACTCACACACGTTCACATGAGAAAATTCAGATTTCATCACGCGTGATTCACGTGAATCATGCACGAATTAAAATCTTACCGAAAACAAATAAAATGTTTAAATTAAGATAAATTGTGAATTTTTAAATTAAACTTGCTCTAAATATGTAATTTCGCCATTTTTGTGTACTATAAAAATACAAAAATATAAAATCGGTGAACAAAATTAAGGAATTCATTATTAAAAGCAATAAATTTTTTTTGATAAAGTTCTACTCACACAAACATATAGCACACGCACTCTCACTCACGAAAAATTATTTCCTACACACACTCACTAACGTTCACTTTAGTGGAATTAAGTTTAGGCGTGATTCACGTGAATCACTCAAAATTTTGCTCACGTGTCCATCTCAACTCCGTTCCTATTAAGTAGTAGTCTTTATTAATTACTTATACTCACGGTAATAAATATGTACCTGCCTCTGGTCACAACTGGAAAGAACTTTTTAGTAGAAATTTTCTGTTGATTCAACTTAAAAACTCTGTGGATTTAGATAAGTTCTCAGTCAATTTAACTACAGCTGTCAACTCAAAATTAGTTCTTCTTAAAAATTTAGCAGACTGTGATTCAGGTACTATTTTCGCAAATTCAGGTACTATTTTCTGTTGTCGTAACTAAATTTTCAACTATTTGCAAGGGCTTTTTTACGAGTGTAGTTTAAGCAAATTAGTAAAACGTCATTACATGTGACTAAACATCTGATTTTATTAATCAATAACAATGGCTTTAAATTTTTATTGCAATTTATAGTTCGTCAATTAAAAAAACAAATAATTACAGAAAGTCCTTTTGAAAAACGTTAATATCTCTAAAATAGAAAAAAAACAGTTAAATCCAATTAGGGACAATCAAATTGATTAATATTACTCATTGATAAAATTTTAAATTTCCCAAGAAAGCGTTTAAACTCACAAGTGTTGGCCGTAAGTATGAGATTATTAATGACATCGAAAAATTTCACAGGTCTGATATGGATAAACTATTCTTCAGGCCAAGATAGTCGCGATATTTGTAAACAGAGTCTAATTATTTGAATCTGCATTTAGCTCAGGAAAGAATTGGTTTGTTGTGAGTATCTCCTAAACTAACGAAGCTAGAATGATAAGCAGAACAAACACAAACAATGGAGTTTTAGCCACACCTGGGCGATTTCAGTTACAATTAAATTATATGTAATTAGTAATGGCCTTTTTGTTCAACTTTTGACAAAATAATCAAATTTTATAATATATCCTGAGAAGGAGTAGCTTACGCATACAAACACAAATTCTCATTTCTTCATTTTTTTTTCTTTAATTGCAACTATTATGTTATAAATATAGCAATCGAAATCGCAAATAAGGAATTTTAAAAAATCTTTAAATTGAATTTAAGAAAAAACACATTTTTTCATTAAAGTGGGTTAATGATATTCGATAAAGTCAAAATTCCATATAAGAATAATTTTGAGTATATTAAAGCAATAAATGATTTTCTAAGAGGATTTTGTCAAGTGGCTTAGATTATTTTCCATTAAACAACTTAACTGCAGAGAAATGAAATGAATCGAGTGTCCCATATTAAAAACAAATAAAGAATCTTTTAGAAAAACTTTATATTTAAATTAAATATAAAACACGTGAAATGTTCAAACCATCTTATTAATGAATAAGCAGGATTGGCATTCAATAGCTTTTCATAATGATGGCAGTTGTCTACCACAGTGACATTAGTGATTCCATTAAAGATATGGTTCTTCTTATATAACCTGTTCTATTTTGCTATTTTACCTGTTTGCTTTTGAAATATCTTGAACTGAAGTCAAAATAACGCTAACATATTGAAATGACGATTTGTAACGTAATTTTGTTGATTACCCCTTTCACGACCGAACTTAAACTGCTTGAAATTTTTTTTTTTTTATATAATAACTATAGAATTTATTCTCTCCAATTTACATAACCAAAGCCCTTAGGGCCATATATGATTATTAAAAGCTATATTATTAAAAGCTATAACAAAAGCTAATTAATAACATTTTCTATATAAAAAATAGATAAAACATTTCTTTTAAAAAATTACATTTTAATAAAAAATAAATAAAAAGTTGAGAGAGATAACAAAGATAGCGAACACAAAAAAAAAACAAATTATGAACAGCCACATAATCCTTTAGCATCTGCCTAAACCCCTGGGCTGAAAAACTAAAACTTCTCAGGTATATAGGTAAATCATTCCATATTCTCGAAAGCCTAATTTGAAATGATCGCTTAAACATAGTCGAGTGATGTATTGGATATACCAATTGGGGGTTTCTTTCCGAATGGGATAAAATATAATTGTTAACTATATAGTCTGGAAATCCATTTGCCATCATATCAACAACCTCATACCTACATAATTACTAAAAGAGCAGTTGGACCACATACGAAATTTTCCAATTTTTTCTGCGGATTCGTGTTTATTTACAAAAGTGTCGTACAAAATTTTTTTTGAAACTCTTATAAAAAAAAAACCGTGGGACATATACAGTGGTGGCCACCTAATTAGCCCACTCATCAATACATTTTTTTGTCTTTCTTTTCCTTTACTTTTAAAAGAGTTTCAACACTTTTTATACTATAAATATAATGCCTTTAATATACTTAAAATATTACATGCAATTTTTAATTTATAACGAGCTTTCAACCTCCGTATATTTACAAAAATAAAGCAAATCAAACATATTAGCTAGGTTGATACTAGTATTTCGATCTGGCTAAAGATCTCATCAGAACCCGAAGTTTTAGCTAGATCCTCCATAATAGGCAGAACTTTATCCAAAAACCTATTAATCATTAATTTTGCTCCATTCTTGTCTTCTTAGTAATCAAGCACGTGGCTAGGGTATTTTCCTAACAAGCATCATGACGTTACTAAACTTTGAAGACAAAAAATGTTCTATTTATATAAAAAAATGTTAGCGTTTACTCTGGCTCAAGTAATATATATAATACTAGCTGACCAGGCAAACGTTGTTTTGCCTTCAAATTTTAATTGTAATTAATTCTTTAAATCAAGAAATTTCTTTTACGCAAATAAATAATTAAAAAATAAATTCACATTAGTAAATCATTTTAAAATTTGTAATTTCATGGGAAGCCCAACGCCTCTTTGTCCTTCTATCGCATTTATTTGCTGAAGTATATAAAATGAATAGCTGAAAACAACTGCCATAACAACTGCGACGTCACCTATTACCGGTGCATTAAAGCGCCGCTCATATTCACCAGCCGCTCTCTGATCAGCTCTTATCACAACCGTAAATTCTTCTGTCGGCATCTGGTCTAGGGCTGTTTTGAATAGACGGATGAGGCTGTTGTGTTCGTGTAACATAGCTTGAAGATTAACATAGGTTGTTTGTAAATATCTTCGGAACTACATAACCGATTTAAGAGTTTGATATCTCGTTTTGAAAAACATGACAACGGCTTTCAAAAAAAAAAAATAAAATAAAAAAAAACAAAAAAAATAAATATATGTATATGTTATTGGTGGTACAATATGAAAATTGGATTTTGCCACGTCCCTCCACCCACAGACAGAAAATCAAAAATCAGACTTCACAGTGTCACCCGCCTGAATATTCTGAAGATTCCTTAAAAATTTCATCAAAATCGGCCCAGCCGTTTTGGAGTCCATACGTTACATACATACACACATCCTGTTTTATATATATATATAGCGGTACCACGCCCATTTATCCCATTCCGCCCATTTTCGGTTCGACTACTAATATTTGTAATTGATGGACTCGTACAAAATTTGAAGGCTATATAGCTAATATAGAACCATAGATATTTAATATTAATATTAATTTTGTATATGAGCTAAATAATCACTTTGTATGGGAGCTGCCACGCCCACTGGTATGATCCCGCCCAATTTTCCCATGACTATTCCTAATATAATCAACGTGCACAAATGTCTAAGACTCTGGCTATTATAGAACTGTAGATATATGATATTAAATATTTACTTTGTATGGGAGCTGACACGCCCACTGGTCCGATCACGCCCATTTTTCACATGACTATTCACATTAACAAATAATCAACGTGCACAAATTTCTAAGACTATGGCTATTATAGTACTGTAGATACATGATATTAAATATTTACTTTGTATTGGAGCTGCCACTCCAACTGGTCCGATCCCGCCCATTTTTTTTCCTGATTATTCAAATCAGTAACATATGGGATACTGCAATGTTTCAAAACTCTTGCTATCACGATAGCCAAGATATATGATGTTATTCAATTAATGTGGAAGGGGCTACGCCCACTTGAAATATATATATCCGAAAACCTAACTTGGACTATAACCTTTCAAATGAAACCGGTTTGGGCCAAATCGGTTTTATAGTTTTAGAGTCTATAGAGGACAAACATACAAACATTGTATTTTATATATATAGATTATTTTTATGTTTCCGCTCATAACTTTAAAAAAAAAAAAATTCGGAACGATATATAGCCTATGTCCATCCTGGAGGACCAAATTAAATATTGGTAAAAAAAAATTAGAAATCGTATGATTAGTTACGGAGATTACTTTCTACAAACAAACAAACAAACATACAAACATTACCTCTTTATAATATTAGTATAGATGCAAGAACTGAAACCTTGTGTACATTTAAGAAACATTATGTACAAAGCATACTTTTACAATCGGACAGATAAATAAATAGCCGACTCTGAAATATTTTTAATAAAATTGAAGCAACCTTTGAAAAAATGTTTTATAAAATAAATTGCATTAAAATAAAATCGTTTTGCTGTCAACAAAAGTTTAATTTGAGTGAAAATGGGTAAAAATCGTCCTGTAATCCAGATATTTGAAAAATCAAGATAAAAATATTTCGGAAATCGCAAGAAACGTCGGCAGATCCCGAAAAATGGTCAGAAATGCTTTATATTATCAAGAAAAATACAAAACATGCGAAATTACCTAGAAAAATACAAAAATGTGGGTAAAAGCTGCCTCGTAAATCCAAACAACATTGCGTTCGACTTACAAACGTTAAAAAAAAAATAAAATTATCCTCACACCATCGCTCTATATCCTGTAGCTCATTGTTAATTACAACACCTTATTCATGAGATGCATCCGAGATAGCGATCAATTGTAAAGCATCTGCATAAAGGTAACCTTTTAATTCAGACACTCGATTAAAAGTTTACCTTTATGCAGGTGATTTACTACTTATCGTTATCGCAGATACACTCAGTTAACTTCTGCTTTAAAAAATATGTAGTTGTTTGGATTGTACTACAGTTTCTTTATTTTTAATGTAAATGTCAGTCATATGTAGAACATATAACTGACATTGTAGTTCATTTAAAAAAACAAACCACATCAAATGACTGTTTTATGATTTTACATTAATTTTTTACAGTGGTTTTTTGTTATAAAAAAAAATAAATTTTTTAATAACATATGTGGTTCAATTTTACTACAATTGTTAGTAATTTTTTGAACAGTAAAAACAAACGACAAATGTTAGTTGAATTTAATGAAATGTTAGTCGTCATTTCTTTAAGTGAAATTTACCTACATAATATACTTAGTGCAAGATCAGTTGTACCATATGCTAATATGTATTTTATAAAATTAGATATAATTTGATATAATTGTTTAGAAAAACTAGCACTGTTTGTATTAACTTTTATGCAGACATTGCACAGTGGTTTCCCTTATATGGACATGCGGTCAAAAATCAATATCTCCGAAACTAAAAAAGCTAGGGTCTTCAAAATTTGTCAGCTCATAGCATGCCCGAAGAGCTTAAAGTTTACGAATGCTACTGTGCCATTTGATCTTTGAAGGGTTAATTGGCTTATAGATTTGTTTTAAGAATTTTTGAAATAAAGTATTTCAACATGAACATTTTTTTGTTTTAAACTATTTTTGTAAAATTTTATCCTATTTTAATTCATTCAAAATATATATGAAAAAAAAAAACTAAATTAAAAAGTTATACAAAGTTATATAATGCAATATGAGGTATTATTAAGTAATATAAGGTAATAAGGTAAAATAAGATATTAATATATAACAAATATTAAGGAAATTTATAACTCATTGACTTAAACTACTTGTTTTCTTTGTTGGTAAGTTTCGGGCTGAAGCAATAAATGGATCTGAACTTAAAAAGAGCATATTTAAAAGATCTGTATTTGTAGCAATGCGCGATATTTTTCGTGTGAAGGCAGTTATTTTTGAAGGGATTTTGCTTCTAGCTGAATAGTTTCAAGACTTTCAAACCATTTTTTATGCTAATTCAAAATAATAAATTTGCTTCGATGATTTTTCGTCCAAAGTATACCAATCCTTTTTTGCTCAGGTCGAATTTTATTTTTTCAGCCTTTAATTTTTCCTCCATAATTTTAAATATTTTTTTTTCTATCAAGTGATAATTACCAGCTGTGGAACCCCAAATATCAAGCACATACATTCTAGAAAATTGGCACTGACAGAATAAAATTTCTACATTAATTTCCATATTGATATTTTCGCAACTTTTAACACTATCGCGATAACAATTAATTATAAGAATTAAAAGTTGACCTTTGTTTTGACACCGAAAGTCAAATACCTTAATATTGCAATATAAAGTTTAAAATAACTACAATTTAAAAAAAAAAATTATTTCTCTTTACTCATATTCTGAAAAAGAAAGAGTACAAAACAAAATGCGATTTTTCATTATTTTTCGGCGGATGACTATGTAAATCACATCCATATGCGAAAATATGCAAAAACCCGCTGCCACAATATTTAATTTAAAGAGGGCTAAAAAATCTACAATTTGATGTATAAGAAGTGGTGGGTGGATGAGGGTCAAATAACTAAAAGTCTACGTGAAAAAGTAGTTTTTGAAAAACGTGTGTTGTGAAAAGGTCAAAAAGTATTCTTCAGGGATTTTTTAATGGGCTTATATTTTTGCAGCTTTTATTATTTAATTTGATAGAAAATAAGTTAAAATTTAATGTTTGTAGGGTTTTTGGTGACTTCTGTCCCAATATCGCGAATAACTTTTTAGATAAACCTAAGTTTTCTTTTATGACTATGCAACCATATATGCAATATAAACATACCTCCACTTTCAACGGACACAAACATTAAATCTCACAAAAAAAAAAAACAAAAAAATTTGTTAGATTCATAAAATTTAGAGTGTTATCAATAAATTAAGTGCAATAAAACTTAGAAAAAAAACATTAATTTTTTTTATTTTTGGCCTATGGGGGAAACCACTGTGCATTGGCGTCGTCAATTACATTTCACAATCATTCACTAGTGAAAATTTGAAATATCATTAATAATTTCAGACATACGCTCACACTTGTAGGCTTAAACGATTCCTTAGAAAATTTTTAATACCAAATATGAGGATTAGTAAGAGCATCTGGGTATTTAATTACAGTGCAATTACACAATTACACCCAATTACATGTAATTACACGTACAAATGTAATTGGCCTGTAATTAAATACACAAATATTGGTATTATGTCCCATGTCTGGAATTGACAAAATTTAAAATTTGCCTAGCAAGCGTTTAAGCTCACAAGTGTGAGCTTAGGTCTGAAATTATTGTTTTTTTTAATATTCTAAATTTTCAGATTAAGTGTCATTTTGTACACTGTTTTGTTTGACAAAAAATGTGTCTGAAATTTACGTTTTCTTAACAATTATGTCAAAATAGAATATGAAATGTGGATTTTTGGAAAGCCCACGAAATTTTCATTAATTTGACTGGAATTTTCTTTAATTTGAGTATAATAATGACTGAAAAGCAAACGTTTTCGATTTTTCCCGAGTTCTGCAAAAATAATCACATTGTTTTTTTTTTTAAGTATTCGAAATCTATATATATAAAATACATCTATCTATCTATATATATCAAAAACAATGTTTGTCCTCTATAGACTCTAAAACTATCCAACCGATTTGGCCCAAACCGGTTTCATTAGAAAGGTTATAGTCCAAATTAGGTTTTCGGCTATATATATTTCAAGTGGGCGTGGCCCCTCCCACATTAATTGAATAACATCATATATCTTGACTATTGTGATAGCAGAGTTTTGAAACATTGCAGTATCCCATATGTTACTGATTTGAATAATCAGGAAAAAATGGGCGTGATCGGACCAGTGGGAGTGGCAGCTCCCATACAAAGTAAATATATAATATCTTATATCTACAGTACTATAATAGCCATAGTCTTAGAAATGGGAAAAATGGGCGTGATCGGACCAGTGGGCGTGTCAGCTCCCATACAAAGTAAATATTTAATATCATATATATACAGTTCTATAATAGCCAGAGTCTTAGAAATTTGTGCACGTTGATTATATTATGAATAGTCATGGGAAAATTGGGCGGGATCATACCAGTGGGCATGGCAGCTCCCATACAAAGTGATTATTTAGCTCATATACAAAATTAATATTAATATTAAATATATAGGGTTCTATATTATCTATATAGCCTTCAAATTTTGTACGAGTCCATCAATTACAAATATTAGTAGTCGAACTGAAAATGGGCGGAATGGGGTAAATGGGCGTGGTACCAAAAGCAAAAAACAAATAAGCATTAAAATAAATTATCACATTCAAGACTTTTTGCAAGGTTATTTAATAATGTTGTTCAAAAATTGTTTTAGTGTTCCTCATAGTCCTAGAATAAATGAAAAAGGTAAAAAAGTATGGGTCGCACGGCCAATTATATGTTGCTTGCTCTAGAGTTGGAACCAACAAATCTTTATGTTTACACACCTACCGAAAAAACTCAAAATATTGTTTATCCGCTAGCATTAAGATAAAGAAGTTAATAACTAAACAAAATTTTCTTTTTTGCAAACACACTTATTTCATTTTATTAGCGTAGTACCACACGCAGGGTATCCGCTATATATATATAAAACAGGATGTGTGTATGTATGTAACGTATGGACTCCAAAACGGCTGGGCCGATTTTGATGAAATTTTTAAGGAATCTTCAGAATATTCAGGCGGGTGACACTGTGAAGTCTGATTTTTGATTTTCTGTCTGTGGGTGGAGGGACGTGGCAAAATCCAATTTTCATATTGTACCACCAATGACATATACATATATTTATTTTTTTTGCTTTTTTTTATTTATTTTTTTTTTTTTTTGAAAGCCGTTGTCATGTTTTTTAAAACGAGATATCAAACTCTTAAATCGGTTATGCAGTTCCAAAGATATTTACAAAAAACCTATGTTAATATTTGCAAAAAACCTATGTTTATCTTTAAGCTATGTTACACGAACACAACAGCCTCATCCGTCTATTCAAAACAGCCCTAGACCAGATGCCGACAGATGAATTTACGGTTGTGATAAGAGCTGACCAGACAGCGGCTGGTGAGCATGAGCGGCGCTTTAATGCACCGGTAATAGGTGACGTCGCAGTTGTTATGGCAGTTGTTTTCAGCTATTCATTTTATATACTTCAGCAAATAAAGGCGATAGAAGGACAAAGAGGCGTTGGGCTTCCCATGAAATTACAAATTTTAAAATGATTTACTAATGTGAATTTATTTTTTAATTATTTATTTGCGTAAAAGAAATTTCTTGATTTAAAGAATTAATTACAATTAAAATTTGAAGGCAAAACAACGTTTGCCTGGTCAGCTAGACTTCAGATTAAGTGGCATTTTGTACACTGTTTAGTTTGAAAAAAAAAAATGTGTGTGAAATTAACATTTTCTTAACAATTATGTAAAATATATGACAAATTTCGTGAATGATTTTGAAATGTAATTGACTCCGCCCATGTCTGCTTTTATCTAATAATATCGAATTATGTATATCTAATTTGATACAATTATATATTATATAGAAACATTTTGTTTGGGGACAAATTGTACAGATTTGTATCTAACTGCATAGAGTTCGATTTAATTCGATACAATTTGATGTATTTTAGATACAATTATATGTTCTAATCTGATTTATATATAATTTAATATAATTTTATGTTACCACATATCAATTTTTTTTACTAGGGTACCTAATTATTATTAATCATACGCACCCAAGCAGATAAATTGATTTCGCATCGAAAATTTATATTATTAACACCCATTAAAACACAAAATTTTGAAGTTTTTTTTTTTTATTTTTTATTTTATTTTACAACATTTAACACATTTGAACTATACATACATGTATTGTTTATTTCTTTTTTATATTTTTCGTTATGATTTTGACTATCTGGATTGTATACATATTTAAAATTGTTAATTTAAATTTATATTGATTTATTAATTTATTGATGTTGCAGTATGTGTGAGGGGGGTAGATTTTTATTTTGTGTGATGAATAGGTACGTACATAATTTTTTTATTTTTTTTTTGGTTTGTAATCAATTCATTAATACTTTAAATACATTCACATTTTCGTAGTATATTTGCAATAAATAAAATAATTAACCATTTAACAAACTCTACAACAAATTGTTTAAAATACGGTGTGTGTAAAATGAATTTGTGCTGATATTTTTTTTTGTGTTTCTGAAATTTTATTTTCTCAATATTGTACATAAGAATACACACATTGATAAATGAATTTTAATGTTTATTAAATATTATTAAATATTTCTTTTAAAACTGCCCAATAAAAACGGGATTTCATTTCAAAGTTTTGATATTTTGTTGGCAGTTTCTAAAGAACTAAGCAGGGTGTGCATTAATATTTTTGTATAGTTAAATTAAAGATTTATTTATTTATTTATTTATATTTTCAATACGTACATACATATGTATAATTTATTTATTTATTTTTTTTTTTTTGTTGAAGAGATATTTGAAATAAAAATAAAATTTATATTATTAAGAGGTGCAAATTTTTTGGTTTTTTTGCTATTTTTTTGTTAAATATGCGTGCAATTTTTTATTTTTTTTTTTCAACTAAAAAAAGAAAAAAACTAAATTATATTTTTGTTTTTTACCATCATTATTATAGTGTATATAATTTGAGATTATATAGCATAATTTAAAATTTAACAAATTTCCTTTTTTATTTTGCATAATTTGGTGGCATTTGTAGCCGCTCGCCTATAATTAATTATTGTCAGTCACAGCTGAGAAATTTTGGTTTTGAATATTTTTTCTAGCTTAAGACTTATTACTGGGCAAGTCTCAACATGATCTAATATTAAAATTTCTTTAGATGTTGTTAATTTAACTTAAGTCTACAATTAGAAATTTAAATCTAAAATGTCTTCCACAAAGTTTTTTTTAATTTTAATTTTAATTTTAATTTATTTTTTTTTTGATTATAATACATTAAATATTGAGCGTTGGTTTAAAATCAAATTGAAAATTGTCTTCAATTAGATTTTTATTATTTTTTTTTAAATTTATTTAGTTGTTTTTAATTATTTTGTTTTACAGTTAATGTCTTCCAAACTTTTTTTTAAGTTATTTTGTTTAAAAAAAATTATTTATATTTTTTAATAATATTTTTATATAAAGATTTTATTATAAAAACTATGTACATGGTGTTAGATGGTTTCTTAATATATAACATTTCTGAATTTTGAAAGGAATTTAATGAAAAATTTGCTAAATCACATAAAGCTTTTCATAAGCTCGTTTTAGCATAGAAAAAGCGAATATTTAAAAAAAAATTTAAATCATTCACATTCCTCAAAGCAAGTAAAAAAATGTTTATATTTTATAAAACATTTATTGAATTTGAAAACATGATCCGATTACAAAAAACACAGCTTTTTAGCCATTTTAGCAGTGATGCCAACTTTATAAAAAAAACTCCCGAAAAGCAAGCGCTAAAATTTAAAAAGCTCAAAACAAATTGTGAAATAAAAAAAAAATACTTAAAAAATGTTTTCTTAATAACTTGTATAGGATTCAATATTTTAAATGCAATAAAATTAGCTCCGGATTATTCATTAAGAAAAGTAGAGTTTGCTGTTCGGTTTTAACCGGAAGCGAAAAATCGGTTTTCCAAGCCTCATTACCAAAATTATTATTAGTAATTTTGTTTTGATTCCGTTGCTTAATTTGTTTTGTCTAAATTAAAATGTGTTTTATATTATAATCCACTAATAATTATAACCCATGAAATCAAGAATTTCGAAAAAGAGTTCAGCTTAATTTTTTTTTTTTCAAAACTGAGTGTAAATAACCATTTCCTGGAGCTAATAACTTAAAAAAAAAAAATCTTCAAAGAAGTCTAATAATTTAAGAGATATTAAGGTTTTTGTATCCATTTCGAAATCCGTGATTCATGTATTATTTCAACAAACTTGCTGAAGTCACAGACCCATAAAAGATAGTGTTTAAAACGAACACTTAACAATTAACAAGTTGGCGAATAAAAAATTACCAAAAGTTCTAATTTATATCGGTTTCCTTTGTCTCCTTCAAAAGTCCTAAAATGGACTTAACGAGACATTTAACTGAATTTTAATAAATATCTAATAAATATTAGCTAATCTTTATGAATGTTTAATTATTTTAACACATTTTATTTAATATTACAAAAAAAACCCGAAAAAGCGGTTTTTTCAATTTTGAAAAACCGAAACCGCGGGTTTTGACTAATTTTTATTTAATATTACAAAAAAACCTGAAAAAGCGGTTTTTTCAATTTTGAAAAACCGAAACCGCGGTTTTTTATTAAAAAAAACATTTTGTCAAAAAGAGGAACGCCCATAGATATTTGATTTAAGACACAAAGAAACAATTTTTAAATTTCTAACTAAAATTTAGTTGCTGCAACAAAATCGTCAGTTGCAAATGAAATCGGTATATATATTGGAAAAAAGAATATTGCTGTTGATTGCATTACAAACTGAATTTTTTCATATGCTAACGGCTTTATCCCATTCACACTACAATAAGTTTTGCCAATAAATTATACAAGTTTTAGGATTTTTCAGCCAAAAACTTGATAAATTTTATGAAATTTTTATGAATAGAGAACTTTGTTGGCATAGAATTGCTAAAATTCCAAGAAAAAATTTTGTTTTTAATTTTTTAGTCAAAAACTTCATAAATGTCCCCAAGTGCAGAGCTATTTTAGTAAATTTATTGGTAAACATATTTTGTATGCTGACAGACAATAGCAAAAATTCCATGAAAATTTCTATTTTCAAAATGTATAGAGCTCTCAAGATATTTCTATTAGGAAATTTTTTCTTCAGTGGAGTCTAACAGAGAGATTGTAAAACTTTTTAGATTTTCACAAGTTCTTGTGAATAGAGAAATTTACACAATTTATTGAAAGCATCATTTTTGAGCAGACAAGTGAATTTCGTATTTTTAAAAAGTCTTTAATTTTCAAAGTTTTTACATTTTTATTTTTTTAATGTTGTCTTCATTGATGTCCCTCAGAGAAATTGAAATATTTTAAGCAGTTTTTGAATTTTCTAAGCGAAAACATTTGGTTTTTATCAGCTAAAACAGAAATTTACTTAAAAAATATACAAAAAAGTAATTATTATTGTTATTATCAATTGAAACTGATAACTTAAAATATGAAACAACAAATTATAAAAAAGATAGATAAAATAAACTTTTTCTAATTTTTTTTTATAAATTATATACAAACTTGGTAAACCTTTAAAAAATGTTTAGCTTTTTTAGCTAAAAAAAAAAAAAATAAGTCATAAAAAATATAAAATAATAAAATATATAAACTTTTTCTAAATAAGTTATGTCCAAACTTGGCAAATGTACGAAGTTTTAAAATTGTTTTCACTTGCTAAAATTTAACAAATCATGCAAAAGATTGATAAAATGAAATGTTGCTAAATTTTTGATATAAATTATGTACTAACCTTGACAAATTAACCAAGTATTTATTTTCGCTCAAAATTTGGTAAATTTTGGAAAGTTATAGCACAATTTTTAAATAATATTGGCCATAATTTTTGTGTATGAAAAAGACAATTTAAAAAATCTGTTTACCAAAAAATTGGTTCATTAATTATGTAAAAAAGCTTGTTAAAATTTACCAAATTTTGTTTTGTTTAAGCTTCAAACATGAGAAACCAGCAAACAAATCACAAAAATATATTCAAAAATAAACCATGTTTTTGCATGATTTATACAAAAATTTGGCCAAGTTATGGCATACAATTTATGTACTTTTTCTTTAAAAAAAAACTTGATGCATTTTTTAAGGTTTTTGCATAATTTAACCTAAAATTTTACGAATAGTATGTTTTACATTGCTTAACGGTTTTATTTTTTTTTTTTTATTTTGGCTAAAAACTTGGTAAAACGTCTTGGTTTTATTCGGCAGAGCATTTTCAAAATTTGTTCGCATGTATGGGGGGTATTTTAAATTTCTTCTTAGATATTTTAATGGCTAAACATTTTTTGTTATTTGGAAAGTGTTAAAGAAATTAAAAAATCTTCTTTCAGTGCAGTACAAAAAAAAAATATGCTAACACATTGTACACAGTTTTTATTCTATAGTTATGTATGAAGATTTTGATTTTTGTTTTATTTTTAACGAGACATTTTTCATTTGATAATACACTTGAAAAAAAAAATGTTATTTGCGATTTAAAAAGTTGCTATAAAAAAAATTTACAATTTTATTAAAACAAATAATCAATTTTAAGAAAATTGAATAACAACACTTAACTCTTGGCTAAACATTTATATATATTTATATATTTTATTATTATATATTTGAATTAAATATATAATATACATGTGAGTCATTCCATGTCAAACCGAACGATTTTGACATCACTATTTTGTTTGCTTTCAAATTGGGCAGATGTATTCTTATTTCAAAAATATTTGACGTATATTTTTAAAGAATTTAAACATTTTTTTAAAGAAGTTATTTAGGTTTTTAAAAATTAAAACAAAAAAAACATGAAAAATGTTCCGATACGTCGCTTTAAATTGATGTATTTTAAAAACCTGTAAGACGATTTTTTTTTTTTTTTAGTTTTTTTGCATTCGATTGTATTTTTTACCACTTTCGACCCCACCTAAAACTGAAAATAATATATCAGCATCTACACACACTTCTACTAAATAAACACTGAAATTTTCAGAGTGGGGCATCCATGGGTTATTTTTTAAATAATTTTTTTCAGAAAATACCAGAAAAAATTATATTTTTTTACTTTGCTTGTTGAAAATATTTAAAAATATATCGATCGTTTCACCGAAGACCGGACAAAAAAGGGCATTTTTGGACACTCTACATTTAGAAACTCTATAGGGCCACTAAAGTATTGACTTTTCTAGTTTTCCTAATTTCAAAAAATCCACGTTTTTATTCATGATTTAGTTTTTTTTTTTTAATGAGAAAAATGCAAGAAGCGTGTTAATTTGATTATTCGTATTCTATAGTATTCATCAGATTATCACCATTTAAATTGCATTGGAATGGTATACTTCCAACTTTTTTTAAAAAGAAATGCATTTTTAAATGTAATTTATTTAAGTGAACTTTTCTCAAATTTGGACACTGTCGATTTGAAAATAGATGCATATTTGAAAATAGATGCATATTTGTAAAATATATACTAAAAAACAACACTTTCTTTTTTGGGTCCCGGGGTTCATCTATTATTAACGATTAATTGCAAGAAATCTGGCCTCATGTTTCCATTGAAAAAACCACAATTTGTTATTTTTTATAATTTTGCAAAATTAAAAAGATTAAATTTAAAAATGTTGAGCTAATGCGCCGTTTAAATATCAATTTTTTAAAAACTATACATTTGATTTTTAAGATTTCTTCTCTACATGAAAGATAAACAAATTTACTTAAATATAAAGTTTTTAAACTTTAATTTTTAACCCTTTCAAAATCATGTTTCTTTCTATAAAAATCTTATATTCGATGGCAAACGTGTGCTGGAAAGGGTTACAAATTTAAATTTTTTAAACCGAATATTTCAGTAGATTATTTTATATTTCAACTACAGAAAAATCCACAAAATTTAATGTAAATGTGTTTAAAACAGAGACGTTTGATAAATCTGAAAAATAAAAAAAAAATAACAAATTACTTTTTTTCTTGTAAAAGTTTTTTTTTTAATCATTTAAAATAGTACCCAAAAAACCCAAAAAACCCAAAAAGGTGAATATTTGGTGAAAACTCCACTATTTGGTGAAAATTCCATATTTTGCAAATACGCATTCTTTTTTTAAATCGAGACTGACCAAACATTAGAAAAATTAATTTTAAAAATAAATTGCATAAAAAATGCAATTCTGTGATGATTCGATCAATATATATTAAAGAAACTGCGAATACACCAGACTTTAACACTTTTTGCTTGTTTCTCATTTTTCAAAAAAAAAAAACTAAATCGTGCATAAAACAGGTGGATTTTTCGAAATATGAAAAACTAAAAACGCTAATCTTTAAGTGGATCCATAAAATTTCTGAATGCAAAATTTAATTGAAATCGGAAAAGCCAAGGTCAGATTTTGGCCGATTTTGCGTGGAATGGCCGATATAAAAGTTAAAGTATTAAAAATATGAAAATGAAAATTATTCAAGTTTGAGGCCATACTCTATATTTCTTTATTAGGATATTGTCCTAACAAATAATCTAATAATGGAACCCATAGCCGTCCCACTCTGAAAATTTCAGTAAAAGGATGTGTAGACGCTGATATACATATTATTTTTAGATTTGGCCGAAAGTAGTAAAAAATACAAACGAGAGTTTAAAACTAAAATAAAAACATTCAAAAAATGACAACATAGTTAAATATCTATACATTTAGATAAAGTGTAGAGTACAATACTATTAAAATAAGCCACCAACAGATAAAATCGGCCTACTAGTTTTTAAAATAAATCAATTTAAATATCGACAAGTCGAAACATTTTTCAAGTTTTTTTCAATTTTTAAACACAAAAAACTTCTTTTAAAAATTGTTTTTGAAAGTCTTTCCTAAAATACGTAACAAATATTTTTGAAATAAGAATACGTCCGCCAAATTTGAAAGGAAAAAGCTAAAATCGTGATATCAAAAATCGTTCGGTTTGACATGGAATGACTCTTGTATGAAATGTAAATGTTTTTTTTTTGTTGTTGTTTTCAAGAAATGTATATAGTATAATTTATATAATTTTTAGACATTATGTATAAATATTTTAATATAATATGTAATTGATTTTTGTATGGAATTTTCTTGATTTTTTTTTTTTTTGATAAAAATGCTAGTTTTTTATAATTGATTTTGTTAATTGATATGCTGATTCCAATTAAACAATTAAATCATAAAAAATAATTTAAGGAAATATCTAAAAAATAAAAGATTTCATAATAACGTTCGATATGTTGTGTATATATGAATATTTTTGGTTGATTTTTTTTTTTTTTATATAAATCCTACTAAGGTTTAGTGTCCTAGTTGTTTAAGTTCTCCTTTTTATCCTTTAGAGGATTAAAATAAAAAAAGAACTTCTTACAAACTATTTCACCCTGGAAGCCCTTTAGTGATTTTGTTGGTGATTTTCTTTTAAGAATTTTTGTTAAAAAGAAAATAGAATTTTTTTTAAAAACTTAAAATTTTGTCCTTAAAAATTAAGGAATCTTTTTTGCATTAGTTACTCATTACTGTAACACTAAATTTTTTTTTATTAATAGTTTAGTTAGTTTTTCTTTTTAATTATATGCGTTTCGTGTTAATTTATGTTTAACATTTTAATTTTAGTTTTAATTCAAATTAATTATAAATTAATTGATGCGCATAGGGATTAGTTTTATTTTGTATTTGGTTTTTTTCTTTTCTTGTTAGTTTATAATTGAACAGTTAACAGTTTGTAAAGGATAATTAAAAAATTAACAACAACAATTCAAAATAATATTTTTAATATAAATAAAACTAAACGTTTAAAGTCCTCTTCTTAAAAGGACTCTTTTAAATAAAAAATGTGTTAAAACAATTTTAAAATTTGTTTAACAAAAGAATGGGGTTGAAAACTTATCGCCTTGTATACAATAATTTAAGATACAAATTTTGAAAAAAAAAAATGTTCATATAGAAAATTATGAAAATTTTATATTTTCTTTCTTTGTCCATTTCCTTTTTGTCCTTCAAAAATTTCTTATTTCAATTATATAAAAAATGGCGATAAATCACAATTGCACAATGACCCGCCATCTCCAGTTTTACACAATGAAGCGCAAAGTTGATTCCAATCAGGTGTTGTTGTTGTAGGTGTTGTCACTATGGGATCATCATTGAAAGTTTTAACCGATTGGAAAATTAGATATTCATCCTTTTTACCCTTTTTACATGGTGTACAACCGGTTAATGTGACATTATTATGATCACAAAGTATGGCACAAATATTTGTCTTTCCTTCCTTTTTCATATAAGCATTGAAGTTGCCAATATTGTAATTTTTACATGTACAAACACTATCACCTGAAATGAAAAAGAAATAGTTATGAGTCAAAAATTGTCGGCAGTGTTTTTGTCTATCCTGCACTACTAATGTTAAGTTTTGGAGAACAAAATTCAACTTACAATTAGTAAATTTATAATGACATATTAATAAAATTTTAGACTATCATCATATAATTGGGACCGTATCTGCACACAATGTGAGAACAAAGATTCCATCTGTTTATCAAAACCTTGACCCATTTCTTAAATTTAATAACAATTTACCCGCAATAACGGAAATTCGTGGTTTTTTCGTTTGTGTCAATGTTATTATTACACTAAGGATATTATGTAGGTAAAGACTACAGCAATTGTTCTCAAAAACAAATGAAATTTCACTTGAAGATAGAACGACTAACATTTCATTAAATTCAACTACACAGAAAAAATGATCAACCTAAAATATCTAATTAAAGATTTCATTTGAATTTAATTTGTTTCTAAACAAATATTTAATTGAATCAATTAATATTTTACTTGACTTTTAGACGCAATTATCATATTATTTTTTCATACACTGTATGCATAAATAGAAAATTTTCAGTATAAAATACCAAATACATTTGAAGTTAACAAACAAAACAAGTACGCACACAAACAGACTCAGCATTGCAAAAAACACACATACCAACGTATAGATCACACACTTTTTTGTCAGTATTATATATTTTTTTTTTTTGTAGAAGTTATTTATAACTTCTTTTTCCTTATTAATTTTAATAAAAGTTTTAATTGATAGTATCAATGCCGTGATAGGTGCAAAATCAATTAAACTATTGATTCAATAAATTTTTTAATTGAAACCCGTTTTTAGTTTTTTCTGTGTAACATTTGTCATTTGTTTTTACTGTTCAAAAAATTACTCACAATTGTAGTAAAAATTAACCACATATGCTAGTAAAAAATAAACAAACATTTGTTTTTTGTTATTTTTTTTTTTAAATAACAAAAAACAACTGTAAAAATTAATGTAAAATCATAAAACAGTCATTTGATGTGGTTTGTTTTTTTAGATAATCTTCAAGGTAAATAAAAAATTAAATTTGATTCCACAAAAGGATAAAAGAATAAAATTTCAAAGAAAATTTTGAATATTTTAAGATTTTTCATGTATATTTTGGGCGCCTAAACACTCACTTTTTTAGTGCATGAAGTTCCTGTCCCTACACTCAGGGAACTTGTTTGGATTTTAACACAGTTTCTTTACTTTGAATGTAAATGTCAACTAGAATCAAAATTATACGATTAATCGAACGAACAGAATGAAAATTCGAAGGAACAATTTGAAAAACATGATTTCCAAAAAGGAATAATTTGAATAAATTATGATGATTAATTGAATAAAACGAATAATTAAAAAAATAGTTCTATATTTCTATATACATTTATCGAAAATTGAGCAATTTTGAGAAGATTTATATAAAAAATGGCAATGGACAAAATAAAATAAAATCTCTATTGAAGAAATAACTGAAATTTTAAAACGTTTATTAATCGTTTTCCAAGATATGGACTCTTTAATAATGGGTAAAGATATATAATTTGATTTTGAAGTAAACAATATAAAGTAATTCACAAATAAATTGCTATCGTTTATAAATAGCATGAAGTTCAAACTATCCACTCAGGGAACTTCTGGTGTAAATATTTGTAGTTGTTTGAGTTGTAATACTGTATCTTTATTTTAAAGTGAAAAAACAGTCATTTGTAGAACAAATTTCAGTTTTGACTACATTTGTAGTTCATTAAAAAAAAAAACAAACCACATCAAATTACTGTAATATAAATTTACATTCATTTTATTAGTTTTCTGTTTTCATTATAAAAAAAATAAAGCAATTAAACTATAATCCATTTTTTGCTACTTCGGTTTTTAATTTTTACTATATTTGTGGTTCATTTTATGAACAGTCGAAAGCAAATGACAAAGTTAGCTGAATGTAATTAAATGTAAGTCGTCCTTTACTCAAGTGAAATTTCGTTTGCTTTTAACTACATTTCCAGTGGTCCTTACGTACATAATATTCTAAGTGTACAAAACTATAAGAAATATAGCTATTTTACAACGATAGTACGTTAGCACTTAAACTGTGAATTCCATTTATGTAATTTCTGTGGTAAGTAAAATAAGATCTTAACAGTTTGATATACTAAAACTATCGCCGATATATATATTTAACTTTTAAACAATTTTCAAATCTTTATTTTTTTTTCATCACGTGATAACAATCCCAAAGAGATTTGTATTTGAGAATTGGTATTGTTGTAGTATTCGAATTGTCAAAATTCATAAAATTTTGTGATAATATGGTAAAATACATTAATTATTTGTGTATTTTTAAAATATTTTTAATTCGTTATTCGTTCGACTAAACAAATAAGTTTTAAAAATTAATCCTTTGATCGTTCGATAAAAAACTGTTTGGTCGTTTATTCGAACATAATAAAAACACGAATAATTGACAACCCTAGTCTTAACTGGGATTTTGATAGTTTCGAAAAAAATTAACGAAAACCGTGAAAAGAAATTCACTTTAAATAAACTATTTTTAAATTTTAAATTTATTTTTTAATGTTTAATATATTCTCTGCATATGTTGGTAAAATCACTTTAAAAAATAAAATTAAGTTAAAACTGACTTTTTTACGAAACGCTAAGAAAAATACAATAAAAATATTCATTTTATCAAAAACTTTAATTTTTATAGCATTTAATGCAAAATAAGTAAAAATATGCTATAAAAGTATGCAAAAGTTTGCACTAACAAATCGATGCCATTTTAACACAAATTCTATGATTCGGAAAGAATTACCCTGTTCTCAGACTTAAGAGAAAAAACATGCATTTGCATGAACTTCCGGTCCCTGGTTACTATACATTATAGATTGTTTTCTGTTAAAAAAAAATCCAAAACTGCCTTGTTTTTTTATTAAAATTGCTTGTTTTTATCATACTTGGGACTAGTTAATTGAATGGACTAATTAATTGACGATTTGCTGATTTTATAGAGTAAAATACTATTTTAAATTAACTAAAATTCACATCGAATATAACTAAAATTTTGTAAAGTTAAAGTTCTTATTCTATTAATATTTAGCAAAAAAATCTGTCAAATTTTGCATTTTTTTCTGCAAGTTTTTTTTCTATGAGTGTAGGTATAAAGCTTTTGCTTGTTGTTCCAATCAAATATTTTTATTTTTTATAATAATTAATACAAAACTTATATAAAAGGCAAAGTACAGTCTAGTTTACTCCCCCTGTTTTTGTTTATAGACAAAACAAAAAATAAAAAGGAGGAAAAAAACAAAAAACGTGTATTGAATATCCACCAAAGATGGACCATGCACATAACAAACAAGTTTTCAATTTATTTTTTGATCAATGGTGATAATCTTTAACTTCGAGCTCATATATTAGTTCTCATGTAGTGAGTAAACTAGTTTATATGAATGTTTGATGTTTGGCATGGGATTGTTACCTCTTTCAAAACGTGTTCTGATGGGAACCTAGAAAATTCCCAATAGATCTATCAACACATTCATGAAAGGATCATATAATAAATTTGAAAACAGAAAAACTCTCTAGATTATTTGTTAGGACAATATCCTAATAAAGAAATATAGAGTATGGCCTCGAACTAGAATAATTTTCATTTTCATTATATATAATTTTATATGTTTCCGACAAGTACTTTTTAAAGTAATCGATAAGACCTTGTCTAACTTTGAGTGACCGCTAACAAAAAACAGGTACATGCATTTAATTTTTTTTAATTATAGAGGTGAAATCAAAATTTTTAGATGAAAAACTTTTTTGGGTGTAGAAAAGAAAACAATTTTTGTGGAGAAAAAAAAATATGAGGTGAATATCAAATATTATTATGGTGGAAAAAGATGGTGTTATATTTTATACAGCAGACAGTACTATGAAATTGTATTATACACTAATTTGTATGGAAAATTTAGAGGTACTCTCCCACTTTCACTCATAACTTTTGAACCGCTAGACCGCTTTTGACAATTTGTAATACCAAACTTTTTGAAAAAATGTACATAAATCTGTGTAAAAATCAGTAGTCCGTATTGCGTTTTCGAGCGGTGATCTCCATTTCAACATACAGACGGACATCGCTAAATCGTCTTAAAATTGAATAAGGATGAAGAATATACATACTTTGTTAGGTCTTAGATAAATATTTAGATGCGTTACAAACAGAATGATTAACTGATATATACCCCCATCACAGTAAGTGGAGGGTATAATAAGTTGCATTTTTAAACTCATCGTAAACATTTTGGTGAATGCACAATTTTGGAGTCATTTCGGTAAACTTACAATAATTTCGATATTGGCAACTCTAATTTTTTGACAGCTATATACGCCATATCAATTGTATTTATCCTCTGGAATCATTTCGGTCCTAGATCTTTTTTCATGTCTCAAAGTTTTTGAGAAAATTAGAAAGTTTTAATTTTTACTAATTTAAAACTGATTTTTGAAAAAGTGTTTGCCCGAAGATTTTGAATTTTATCGCAAAATTTTTATTAAACAACCCAAAAATATAATTAAGAAACACATATTTGGAGTTCGCAGTTTTGGGTTAGAGCTTCTTCCGACGAGGTGTGCTACACGTTCTTTTAGATCAGTTAGGTGAAGTATCCCTGCCACTTTGGGACCTATCATGCGTTTCATCCCGTACCGGTACCGGTCCCTTTGTCAGTAGGTCATAAAAGTACTATTCATTAGAGACCAATTATGTGTATGGGACATTTTAAAAATAATGAGCACAGAAAACCGACATTTTCAACCACTTCTGATTTTAGTGAAACTTAGTATAAACATTATCCTAGTAAATATGAAGTTTAAGTGTTTTTCCGTTATAGTTCGCGTTTAGTCGCTGCTCAAAGTTGGGGTTTTTTTAACAAAAATGTAAGAAATATACAATGTTTGAATTATCATAACTTTTGAACGCGTCAACAGAAAATTAAAAACTTGGTGTCATTTTAACCCATTTTGAGCCGCTGTTCGACTAGTCAAACAGCAAAATTCTCTTTTTTCACATCCATTTTTTATGTGATTTAGTGTTTCCGACATACAAAAAAGTGATACCATATTAAAGGAAATTTAATTCTCTTTCAGAAAAAGTATATAACAATTATCCCCCACCCCCCTGCTCCGCTCCAGGGGTGGTTGAAAAATACCTTGCATATAGACACTTTTTGTTTGGATGAAATGGAAAATATATATAAATTTTAATTATATAAAAGTACTTTATTATTGTTCGCAAAGGTCTAAAATAGTCGATCAGTAAGTTTTTCCCGAGTTTAAGAATCCTCAGGTATATTTAGAGACGCGCCAAGTTCACTGTTCGACTAGTCGAACATTGGCCGTAGGCCACAACTTTATTATTGTGTTTTGTCGTTGAGCACATTATGCAGAAAAAACAAATTCTTTGAATTCCGAATTTTTGAACATGCATTTCCACGAAATTTGTTTGTTACAAGCATCATAGCTTATTTTGGATGTCACAGCTGTAAGATGTACTTAAAAAACAAGCCAAAAAAATTTGGCTACAAGACTTGGTGCATGGCTGCTTCTACTGGATATGTCTTCAACATGATGCCGTACGGTGGAGCTAGTGACAAATACGATAAAAATATAGGCCTGGACGCTTCTGTGGTCATGGATATGGCTTGTTAGTTGGAACTTCCATTCCGTTATCAACTTTATTTCGTTAACTTCTCATTATTTGATGTGTTTATTGGCTGATACACTCAGGGAACTTCTGCTTTAAAAATAAGTAGTTGTTTGGGTTGTAATACAGTTTCATTATTTTTAATGTAAATGTAAGTCATTTGTAGAACAAATAAAGTTTTTAACTAACCTTGTAGTTCATTTAAAAATAAACAACTTACATCAAATGACTCTTTTATGATTTTACATTCATTTTTTACAGTTGTTTTTTGTTATTTAAAAAAATAAAATAAATAAATATTTGTTTATTTTTTACTACCATGTGGTTCATTTTTACTACAATTGTTAGTCATTTTTTGAACATTAATTCGTCCTTTCTTTAAATGAAATTTCATTTGTTTTTGACTACAATTGCTGTCGTCTTTACCGACATAATATCCTAAGTGTAAACGTATATGCGCTACCGGGACTGTGCGGAGTAATCGCTTAGGACAGCCTGCACCAGATTTGAAGACGGGCAAAGCATTGCCTAAAGGTAATTATATTTATACATATTGGTTATGTTATTATTTTTATATATTTTATTTATTTTTGAAATCGATTCAAAGTTTGATAAGATTAATACGTTTGTATGTAGTCGTTGGCAAGATAAGCGTGAGGTAACATTACTATCAAACTTCACCGGAGTTTACCCACTTACATCAACCACACGAAGACAACGACAACGAGAAGGCCAACCTGGTGAAATCATTGTGCAGCAGCCCAATATAATCTGAAACTATAACAGTTTCATGGGCGCTGTCGATGTTCATGATAATGCTGTTTCCAATTACCGTGTTTCGATTCGTTCAAAGAAGTGGTGGTGGCCACTTTGGTTGGCCGTCTAGAGGCATCTGTTGTGAATGATTGGAAGTTAAATTGTTAAGTAACTAAGAAGCTTGTTCGTAAATATAATTCACAGCTGCCATTTCGGGTCGACCTGGCCACAAACTTGTTACTAACGCCTGACGAAAACAACGACGAAGATATTGCGGAGGATGACATTACTAAAGATACATCATATACAATTCGCCCGCACCCTCGTGTGTCAGGTCATCACCAAATCATAACACAACCTGAAAAACATGCCAGGCGTTGCAATGTTTGTCATAATCCTACACAGAGAATGTGCTCTAAGTGCCAAGTCCATTTGTAAGAGTAACGAAAATTACAAAAAGTACATTTATTTACAATATATATAATAAAAATTAAAAAATAAACATTACAATCGTGTTTTTGTTTCACATGTCATTTTTTTGTCGATACCTGGAAATTATTTTTGTATGGTAGTATAAATTTTGTTTGTCGCCTACGGCTGTTGTTCGACTAGTCGAACAGTCGTTTCTGGGGAAACGGTTAGAGATACAAAATTTCTGACAACGGTTTTGTATGGTAATTGGGGCCAAATTAGACCAAAAAAGTACTTTTTAGTTTACGATTCGAACATTGTTGCATTCCGGCCCAAAATAGGTTAAAGATCAAAATTAAACAATATTTTTTTGCAACTCCTTCTATGAAGAAATCCATGTCACACATATTTTTCATTGGTCATCAACGGTCAAAATTAGTGAACAAATACCTCACCCAAGTCATAGCTACTAAAGACCCGTCGAGTTTATTTCTATTATCTTGTTTACGTCATATAAAACATGGTTTTTAATTATTTTGCTATGCTAAACAGGAACATTTTTAAAATATATTGATCTTAAATCGAGTTTCGACTGCAGTCCAAAAAAATATCCTTTTTATGCGATATTTCTAAACTGTGAACTGATAGAAAACTGATTTAGATTTGGAATCAGGAGATAAAAACCTATAAAAATCACTTTTTTTTTAAATACAATCAAACAAAAATTGCTTAAATTTCAATGCGAACAGAAAATATGAAAACTGAACAGAAACCTCCTCTTATTTACCTTTGACGACCAATATATAGATATATATGTCCCATATTGTAGCATTGTATCATCTTGTATCATTGTGTCCTGTAGAAAATTTAATGAATCAATTCCAAATATTAAGGATTGAACCATGTCCTACCAAATGTTATAAAAAAAATATCTACTTTTTTTACTTTGGGTTCACCCTATTCGGCCCTTAGTTTTTGGTCCTATTCGGTACTTAGTCTATATTGTGGTTGGTATGATCTGAAATATACATCTATTCTTAGTCGATGCAAAGCACACTTTAAGAAATCTGCTAGAAAGTGTATCTAATACTACAAAAAATAATAATGGGACATTTATTTACACTTAGAATAATATGTATTTAAAGACCACTGCAAATGTAGTTAAAAACAAATTAAACTTCACTTAAAGAAAGGACAACTTTCAGTTCAGTAAATTCAACTAACATTGTCATTTGTTTTTTAGTGAATCACATATGCAGTTAAAAATAAACAAACTTTTATTTGTTTTATTTTTTTAAAAATAATAAAAAAAAACCGTACAAAATTAATGTTAAATCATAATACAGTAATTTGATGTGGTTTGTTTTTTTTAAATCAACTACATATGTAGTCAAAAATTAAATTTCTTCTACAAATGACTGCTTTTTTTACTTACAAATAAAGATTACTGTATTACAACTCAAACAACTACACATATTTACAGCAGAAGTTCCCTGAGTGGACCGTTCGTCGTCAACTATATTCAGCGAAGTTGAATTATCTTTTTTTTTTTAAGTCAATGTTAAATAATTCCATCTCTATTCATTTTGTTAATTTTCAACGAAACTCATGGTACCCACCCAAGCAGAAAAATAAAATCGGCACAGTGTTGGCAAAGCGCTGGCGACAGTCGGATATGCGTTGGCCGAACCTGGGATTAACAATATTGACAGTATTGTCCTGTTACCCGATTGATAACAGTTTCAAACCGTTGTTTTAAGCGAACGTGCCGCCGTTGCCATAACGTTAGTAATTAAAAAAATTTTGTGCTTCTAAAATGGCTTAATTTAAAAAAATTTTGAGAAACATGTATAATTAAAAACACATTTAAAAAGCAGAAATACAGTTCGGTCTTCGGATTATACATTATATTTAAATGTATGAAATATAATAAAATATTTAAGAAATTCTTCTACTTGCTTGTTATATTAGTAAAAACAATTTTTGCAAAGAATTTTGCGAATGGCACTGGCAAAACACATGCTTTGCAAACTAAATAGTGTTTTCCTGGAACAATATTAGTTGTACTTTTGATCATTTTTAACACGGTGGGGTTTACAAAAATAGTAGTGGTTTGCCAGCACTATTTTTTTTTTTTTGTACGGTTGGCAATTTATATCTGGGAATTTTCGAATTGATCAATAATAAGTAAAAACAGAGAACAATTCAGTCAATATTAAACTAAAATTTTATTATGACGACTAAAATCGGTTGGCACAACTGCTTGATTACTAAGAAGACAAGAATGGAGCAAAATTAATGATTAATAGGTTTTTTGTTAAAGTTCTGCCTATTATGGAGGCTTTAGCTTTTCTAAAACTTCGGGTTCTGATGAGATCTGTAGCCAGGTCGAAATACTTGTATCAACCTAGCTAATATGTTTAATTTGCTTTATTTTTGTAAATATACGGAGGTTGAAAGCTCGCTATAAATTAAAAATAACAACTGAATATTGGTTAATACAACTAATGCCCGTAATTTAAAGCAATATATATGTATTGCTTGAAATTACGTGCATAAATTCAGTTACTACAACTAAATTTTTGTTGCAATTCCTAAAATATTTAGGAACAATATATAGTTTTATTAACCGAATTTATTGTTCACAACAACCACCGATTGCCACTTTTTGCCTGTGTGCAGTAAACTCAATTTTCTAAAATAATTTTAAAAACTTTTTTTGACAATAACGTACCTAATTGTAGTCCACATAATTCTGGGCATATATAATCTTTTCTCGACTCCAATAAATCTTCGGCATTTTCAAGTTGCACTTGATATGGTAAAAATGGCAAATTTTTACAATAGGGAGCGCATGCAGCGCCTCCCAAAGCAGCTCTAGAATAAATAAAAAAAAAAAAACTTTTTTGAAAACACTGCATCTTTTTTTTTAATTTTTATTTGTTTTTGCAACACTGAATGGCCATTTAATTAACACTTCGGAACAAATTTTTTATTTTATTTTTTCATTTAAATTTTATCTTAAATATCATTAAAGCACTTTTATAATTTTTCATAATCATTTTTCACTTTTGCTTATTTTATCAGTTTTTGTTTCTTTTTTTGTTGCTTAGCAACTTACCCGCAGAGCTGTTGACACACCAAACTCCAATCTTGAACTGCACTCGATGGTGTACGAACTGCTACAATTTTATCAAGGTTTAAAAGATTTTTATCTTGTTGAACGGCATCCCCTTGCGTTAGCAATGACGTCACAATATCCTTATTTACTAGAAATGTGTTGCCATGCGCAATATCGTAAAAGGATACGACGACCAATAGAAGCATTAAAATCCAATGTTGCATTTTGTCTATTAAGGATGAATAGAGATAGAAATTGTTATTGTTTTCAAAAAATGAAACGGAACATTAATGACGTCAAACAGGGATTTAAAGTAAATGTAATGTAGGCGGTTGTATAGTTTCTTTTTTTTATGTGTGCTTAAATTTTAAATCCATATTAATTGGTATGTATCCTGTATGTTTTGAAAAAATAAATACATATGCATAAATAATGGCTGACAAAAGGATACAATGTGTTGGTATGTGTAAATATTTTTTTGTTACCAGTGATGATAAATTTAACGGGGTTTTGAAATTAAGCGATTTTCTAGTTATAAATGTTATTCAGAAATTTACAATTTTTATATATGAGATTTTATTGATATTTAATTTTCATTTTTGTTTTACCAACGTTAACTGATTTCGCTTGTTTTTACTGACATTAGACAGAACGCGTCATAGATCCGCTAGAAATTTGTCAACCAAAATTTGTAGGTATATAAAAAAATGCTTCTATAAGATATTTTGGTTCTTTAACCTTTTGGGGTTTGAATTAACTGTCAAATTTGTAAATTTATGAATCACGAATTACTAACTATTAGCTTGAAAAATTAGCTCACATAGCTTAACAAATTTGTGAAATTTGTTCTTTTGGTAAAATCAGATAATTAATCGTCTTTGTTCTGGAATTAGTGGAGAGTTGGAACGTAAAATTTTTCAAATACTTAAAATTGAAAAATCGGTGTTCTTGAATTTGTACGTTTTAGTATTTTCAAAGTTTTCGTTAAAAAAATATTTTAGCTGTCAAATCCTCTAAATTTTCCGCACATACAAAATTTAAATTTGTGATTTGATAGAAATATTTTTTTAAGATAGAATTAAAGCAAATTAATTGCAATATTAGTTGCAATTATTTTGCTTAAGAAAAATTAACCATAGCCAAGAAAAAGTATATTTTTTAACCACCAGAGAGGTTATTATTAGAAAATGGGACATTTTAAATAACTGTCAGAAATTTATGTGTAATTTCCAAAAAAATTGCATATTTTAGATGTTTTCTAGAACACCTTTTTTTGTTGAAAAAAGTTAAAACTTTAATTATTTGCTTGAAATTAATAAAAATTATTCCAAATTGTAAAACCAAAACCTAACACTTTGGCGAATTTAATTTTCTTAAAAAATAGTAAAAATGAATTCAAGAACACCAAGACATTTGAATTAGTTTTATTTTTTGCGTGATGGGATTCCAGAACAGAGACGAATAACTTTAGCTAAATAACTTATTTACAGGAAACAGTAGCACAACTGCATTGGAGGCCATTTAACAGACTTTTGTGCTAGCTTTTTTTATGACTATAGGTACTGATTAACGATTATTTTCTCCATTCTGCTCTATTTCGCTTAGTTTGTAACATATAGTCTATTTTATGATTAAAAAAAGCTATGAGAAATGACTCCACCTAGAACAATAATGGTTTGAAAACAAAATTAACTGTAAAATTTGTTAAATTTACAAACTCGAATTACAAAATGTTAGCATGAACAATTAGTTTAAATACGAATTAAGTTTGTTCTTGTGGTAAAACTAGATAACTAATTACCGGGGACCGGACTTTCATGCAAATTAATGCTTTTTTCCTTAAGTTTGAGAACAGAAAAAAATATCTTTGCGAAAGTATTTGCGTAAAAATGGCATCGATTTGTTAGTGTTAGTATTTTAAATGCATATTTTTGCTTTAAATTCATATTTTTACTGCATATTTTTACTTATTTTGAAATAAAAACATGAATTTTTCGTAAAAACATCGCTTTCAATTATATTTGACGACTTTAAATTCATGTTATTTTAAAAAAATTTTGGTTTTTATATTTGAAAATTATGCATTTTTTATTAATACAACTGCTAAACTACAAGAATTAAATAAATTCTCAGCCCAAGTAAATCTAGTTAACTAAGCTATAAAAAATGAATGCATTGGTAGACGAAGTTGGTCATAAAGTCGATACTGTTATTCAAAAAAGTATGGTTTTATTTTTTTGGTTTTTGTCTCAACACATTGTGATACAAACTCAAAGGTATTAACATCGTTTAAACTTGCACTGGTCACAACCGTCGGCGCTAAGCAACTTTTGAGAACAAATGTATTCAATTTTACCCTCGAAATTTTATTAAATTAAATATTAGCTAGGTTGATACTAGTATTTCGATCATCTGGCTAAAGATCTGATCAGAACCCGAAGTTTTGGAAAAGCTAGTGCCTCCAGAATAGGCAGAACATTAACAAAAAACCTGTTAATTATCAATTTAGCTCCATTCTTCTCTCCTTAGTAATCAGCCACGTAGCTAGGGTCTTTTCCTAACAAGCATCATGACGTTACTAAACTTTGAAGACCAAAAATTTAGTTTTTACTCTGGCTCAAGTAATATTTTTTAATTTCTATATATTTTGAGGAGACTGACATACACATTATATATTTGGTTTTAATAAAATACAAATTTTAATGCACATTTTTTTAATTTTCAGTGCATATTCTAGGATTTTTCATGCATATTATGGCCGCCTAAAACACACTTTTTTAGTGCATGAAGTTCCTGTCCCTGCTAATTACTTAAGCTAAATAGCTGGTTTAACCTATTTTATACCAAACATCGATTCCGTGGGAATTTTTAAACCAAATTTTGTAGAGAGTTACAATGGTCTCAGTAAAATGTTTCTATACTTTTTGTTCACTTATTGCGCCCGCTAGCGGTGGTATCCGCAATTTAAATTATGTATTTACTTAACGGGTTACGATTTTGTTTTAATTTTTATTTTTGAAAATGAAAATGAAAATTATTCAATTTCGAGGCCTTACTCTATATTTCTTTATTAGGATATTGTCCTTACAAATAATCTATATAGTTTTTTGTTTACAAATTTATTTGTTTACCCTTTCAGGAATGTGTTGATAGATCTATTTCGTTAATTTTCTAGGTTTCCATCATCAGAACGCGTTTTGAAAGCGGTAACAATCACATGCCAAACATCAAACATTCATATAAACTTATAGTAGTTTTTTATTCGACCATTCCAATTTAATTATAAAAATAAAATGTTTGAGCTCGAGGCCTGGATTTTTCTTTAATTAAAATTCTTCTTTATTAATTTCCAATATTTCGAAACTCTTCGAGTTTCATCCTCCGGGAGTATAATGGATTTTAAATAAAAACACAAAATTCTAATAACCGTTGTTTATAACTCGTCGTCATATCAAAGTGCAATATATGATGACGAGTTATAAACAATGTTAATTTTTAGAATTTTGTGTTTTTATTTAAAATCCATTATACACCCTGAGGATGAAACTCGAAGAGTTTCAAAATATTTGAAATTAATAACAAAGAATTTTAATTAAAGAAAAATCCAGGCCTCGAACTCAAACATTTTATTTTTATAATTCATATAAACTATAAACTATTCTAAAGCAAATACCTATAAAACTATAATACAGAATTTGATCTCGCAGATTTTCACGATTTTTGAGTTTTTTTTTTTGAAAACATTGGTATTTTTTGAACATTTTTTAAAACTGTAATATGGCAACACTGGCGAATCATGGAGAAAATGGAGTAATATCCAGGATATTAAAGTTTTTACAAGTTCGGAAATTACTTGATCCAATCTTATAATTTCACAAAAAAAGTGCATACTGTACCACATTCAAGAAACGTTCCCATACGTCCCTAACCAAATCAGCATATAACCTTCTTTCTATCTATAAATTAATATTTTTTCAAAAAATTACCATAAAAAAATGTCACAAATTGTATTTTTTAAATAATTGAAGGTCTTATTGTAAAAACTTGATAAGCCACATTTTAGTTTTGGTTATCTTTCGCCTTCTAAAGGTTGAACAGATGCAAAAGATATGATTTCGCAGGACGTTTGTACTCTAGGTACTTGTAATAAGTGTTTAAGCGAAATTTGTATCATATATTAATTAATGGATGGCTAGAAAACAGCGAAAGTTTATAAAACAATAAATATGACTTATCAAGTTTTTACAATAAGCCCTTCAATTATATGTCAATCATTTTAAAATTTTTTAAATATTATTTGTATAGACATGACAACAAATTAGTACATGCTTTTTACAAAAATTATCAGAACTTCAAAAGTAGGTGTGGCTTTAAAGCGACGTCAGTCCAAAATCCGTTAAGCGATAACAGAAAAAAAAGATCAACTAAGTTGAAACCCGTTTAACAGACTTTTGTTTTAACTTTTTTTATGAGTGTAGTTTTGTTTGTTACTTTTAATTTTAACATACAACGCTTTTTTTAATCGATAGAATTGACATCACTTATTGTTACTTTATATATTTTTTTTTATGTGTAGGAATCAATCCTACATGAACACTTAGTTATAACAACACAATATCCTAATGCACACAATATAAGCCTAATTGTACTTAAAATTAAATTACTATGCAGCAATGGCTACCAATAATAGTCCTATCCTAACCCAGTGTCCATCCATCCCACCCATTGGAATTGTGTTCTATTGTTGTTGTAGTTGCAGTGGCCACTATTGTACAATTTATTGCAAATTGTTCATAGTTCACTTAACAGAAAACGCATTGGATTTTATATATGTATCGTTAAATTGAATTGAATATTGAAAATTCAACAACAACCTTAACATATTTAAAGTTTACCATAAAATGATAAAAATTATATAATACTTAAATACCCAGTGCATATTTCTGTCATTACAGTTCTCACTACCAGTAATGACACCAGACTTACTAATAACTAGTTAATTTCCCCATTATGTCAATACAAAAATAATATGTTACACCCAAAAAAAAAAAAGTCAGTAAAGTTAGCAACATGTTTCCTGGGAGGATCCCTCCAAAAAAATTGCTAATATTTGCAATATTTAGCAAAATTTTTGCTGAATTTAAAAATTTTTTTCAGTTATTAGCAGTTTCTCTGCAAGGATCCTAACAACAAAAATTTTTTTGGTGAAATAAATTAGTAAAACATTAGTGAAATATTAACAAAACATTAGATCAAAATGGTAAGTGTACCTAAAATTTTAGCTGAAAACATATAATTTTAGCAAAAAATTTGTTTTAAAATAGTATACTTGATTTACAAGATGTTTTACTAACTTTTCTACTAATCTTTTTTTTTTGAGTATACTTATTTTTAATTTTTTGTAAGCTGGAAAGTAATGACATTTTATGCAAGCAGGTCATTTATATTTTTATCTGTCAAGTATAACATGTCGAAATAGCTCAGATGATAGAGCAATTTACTGACAACCTGAAGGCCCGGGTTCGAATCCCGTGTGGGTACATTTTAATAAAAAAAAAATTTCAATAAAAAAAATATTTTTTTTATAAAAATTAACTTTTTTTAAATTCATTTTTATACTCATTATTTTTCTCCATACTGGCAAGCATATAGTTAAACACATATTCTTCTATTATTTGTAAGGTGTTTAGTAATGTTATGTAATTATTTTGGGCGACATCCCCACATAAAAGTAATGAAATTTGTAATGACACTTGTAAGTACTTGACATTACCAAAAATGTACTTGTATAACCACTTATATGGTAATGCATTTCTACACTGGGTAACTTTGTTTGTCCATTTTAAACAACCACAAACTACATACATACAGTTGAGAAAAAAATAATAGCACCACTATGACATTTTTTCTTATTATTCCAAAAACAAACAACTAGCGTTGGTATATTTTTAAATGTTTATATTTAATATATTTAGGCTGACCATTTGTACTGATTTGATCAGTACATGTAATGATTTTCGGTCATGTGTACTGATGAAATAATCGCGCACTGATTTGTACAGATTTTTTAAAATTTGTTCTGATGGTACTGATTTTGAATATTTTCAAAAAATTCTATTAAATTCCTCAAGTTTTTATTCATTTAAAAAAAGATCTGAAAACTTGCGAGTTTTTCTATAACGGAAAGAAAGTATTCTGAACCAGTTATTTCAACACTAAAAAATGTTTAATCTGATGGAAGCTGTTAAAATATTTCTTACAATCTAAAAATATTAAAACCTAAGATTGATTCGAATAGAAGTGCTGAGAATCTGAGAGCTTTAATGTTTAAAAATCTTGGGTGTTTTTAGATAAATAAATATTCAAACAATAAAGGAAAAAAATTGTCTGTCTGCATGTTTTCCAAAAGATAAAATACTTTATTTAAAATCTTAAGTTTTGTCTTTATGGATAGGATATGTTCTTTGAAAATAAATTTTTGTCTGAAGAACTTTTAAGTCACAAAAATTTGCTGTTTCGGAAATTTGTTTGTATAAATTTTGGTATATTCCATAATCTGTGACATAGCTTTGAAGAATTCCTTCAATTTGGGATTGAATTGCCTAAATTTTAATTAAATTTTTTAATTCAAACAATGAATTCTTTAATTAAAAAATAATAAGAATGAATTCCTGTAAATGAATTCAAAGAATTCAAATTTAGAGAATGAAATCCATGACTTAAACAATAAGCATTAAAATGACGGAATTCATTCAACAGGAATTCATTCAAATTCACTAAATTGAAGTTTTGGTCAAGCACTTCATTCCCTAGGGAAAGATTTCCTTAGGTATTCATTTCATTTTCGTTTAATGCCCTTAGGGAATTAGCTTTTTTGTTTAATCAACTCAACTGTTGGGATTATGTCACTAGGGACATTTTCTTTTATTGCCGGAATTTAGGCTTTTCTCTTAATGTCCACATAAACAAACATTTTACGATCGACTAGAAAAAAAATTGTCCTGAAAGGAACTACATAATCTCTAAATTTTGAGGGATGAAATCTCCCATATTCACTCCTACTGGATCCGATCCTACTTTTCTCTTAATGCCCACATAAACTAACATTTTACGATCGACTAGAAAATCTTTAACAATCAAAATTGTATGTAGGTTTGCTAGTAGACTTGGGAAATCTAGTTTGTTTAAGTGAGCGCTCTTTCTAGTTCAATTGATCTCCATGCACTAGGTCGCTCTTCTAGTTCAATCTATCTTCGACAATTTCGTTCAATCGTTTGTTAGACTGCTTGTTTAATAATTTTTGACCGAATTATTCATATTAGACACTACTTTTTAATATTAAAAAAAATGAGCTGGTAACATTGGTAAAAAAAAACAAACAATATTAAACTCAAAAGCAGCATAAATAAAATAAATATGACTCAAATCAAGATAAATTTATATAGCTAGTGTTACTAGAACAACAACTACAACAAACAACTAAAAACAACAGGCATTTTCTTGTTGCGTACAGTACAAAGAAATGTCAAAACCATGTAAGAAATGTCAAAACCAGGTAAGAGGAAGATAAACAGCTGGGCTACTGAGACTACCTATATAAATTTATCTTGACTCAAATGACAAAAAAGAACAAAAAGAGCGAAAGACCTAAAAGAGCTGAAGATTGCGAACTAGCTCACTAGTTCAAAGTAAAGACTAGTTCAATTAAACTAGGTCGTTCACTAAAAACACAACTCTAGTTGTTAGAATAAAATGTAGTTTATGCGCTTGAAACTAAGGAACTACATGATCTTTAAATACATAATACTTTTTGTTTCAAATATCGGGTGTAGATTTTAAAATTTGTTATTATTTATTCGTTTTTACAAAATTTTCTTTTACTTCTTATATTTTTGTATTGAAAAAATTAATTTTGGGGGAGGAAACGCCCCATGTTCACTCTCGCAGGATCCGAGCCTACACTGATAGAAATTTGTGCGTAGTATTAATGAATTCCTTCATTAATCCAATGAATTTTTTCATCAAAAAGTCCCCAAAGAAACGTTTCATTGAGTCAATCAAAGGTGTTTCATTAATTCAATTTTAATGAATGGTTTCATTGACCCAATGAAAATTTCATGAAGTGTATGAAATTTTTTTCATTAATCCTAGCCTAATTGTTATGAAAGTTTCATGTGTTTAATGAATAAAATTCATAGTTTGTATGAAATATTTTCGTTAATATTTAATAATTTGCACTTTTTATAATTATTTTAGAATATTTTGAAAATAAAATTTTTTTATCCATAAAAAAGAAATATTTTAATTATTGTACCTTTTTTAAATTATGTATATTAAGAACTTTAATGATTAAAAAAATCGTTTAAATATAATTAACAGGCATTAAAATATTAAAAGCTGAACTAAAAAAACCAATTTTAATGTATTGCTGTTTCTATTGCTTTTTTTTTACAAAATTGTTAAATCTTTCTTTACATTTTTTATAATTTGTGTCAAAAGATGACATATTTTCTTATATGTCGGTACAAAATATGTAATTTTGTATCGATCTGGCTTGGAATTCTGTAGAACGATCGACGATTATAGTCCACTTTTTGTAGTTAAATTACGACCATATTAGATAAAAATGTTAAATATTGTTAACAATGTTGTTAAAAAACAAAAATTTATTATCGTTTAGCATAACGTTTTTGTGTAACATCGTCAAAACGATAACAATTTAGGTCTCGTTTTGAACAAAACTATATCGTTTTTCTTAGAGAATATGTTCCCTGGAATTTAGTGACCAACTATTCAAATTCGTCAAAAACTGTTAGCTCTAGGCAAATTTAATAAAAAAAATTTATTTATATCAAAGTTTTGGTTAATTCTGTTTAAAAGAAATTTTTCAGTTTTTTTTTATTTCAAAATGATAGTACAAAAAAAAATTTTGTTTTTCTTATTACAAGTCAAAATTTTTATTGAAAAAAATTTTTTTCATTGATTTAATGAATTTTTTTTATGAAATGATGAAAAAATCATAAAAAATGTTAATGAAAAAAATACCAATATTAATGATTTTTCATTCAGTTAATGAAATTTTTCATTAAACTAATGAATCGATTTTAATGAAATCTTTTCATTAATACTATGAAGGAAAATTCTATCAGTGTACCCTAAGGGAATTAAACGAAAATGGAATGAATTCCCTAACTAAAAGTTGAATTAACTAGATTTTAATGAATGGGATTGAATTCCTTCAAAAAAATGGGATTGAACAAATCAAATAAAAATTCAATTCCTTACAGTAGGTCGGGTAATTCATTCCTAAAATTTTAATACGTTTCAAAAAATGGGAATTAAGAAGTGATGTTATTTAAAACACAAAAAATAGAATTCCTTCAATACAAATCGAATGAAAAAAAGAATTCATTTAAGTCCTTAAAGTTGGTCAGAGAATTCATTCCTGAAATTCAAATACGTTTCAAAAACTGGGAATAAGGGAATGAATTCTTCAAAGATCTGATCTGTGGATAGTTTTGTAGGAAAAATTAAACTTAATCTCGTTGTGTTTTTTAGAATTCTTCACAAAATTTAAATTTTTTTTAATAATTTGTTTTGATTTCATCTCAGAAAAAAATGGTCACCCTAAATATATCACTTAGTACACCCCTTATACGAAAAAGAAGTTCTGCTCTTGGAATGGTTATCGATACATTCTTTGTTGTAATTTGAAGTGAAAATGGCAAAAATGCCGGAAAAATAATAGCACCACTTCACACATTCTGTATAGAAAAATTTATTTTTCCCAGACTTTGTTAAACGATTAGATCTGATTTTATTATTTTGCTCATAAAGTTTAAATAAATCCAATATTATAAACAAAATCGGTCGTTGAAAACACTGCAGTGCGGAAAAGCGCGAAATAATCAAAAATATGTTATTGGTGCTTAAGCAAAATGATTCAAAACTCAACAAACTATAAAGAAAAGGCTGAAACACGTGGAAGAAAACGAGCTCTGACACAGCTTCACGTCAGTAGGTTGATCCGCTAGAGCAAAAATTATTATTTCAAACCTGCAACTGAGCTTTAAAAACCTTAATATAACTGCTGCAGTGTCAACAGTTCGCACATGTGACAGAGAACATAATTTAAAAGCCCGCAGCCCAATAAAAGTCCCTCTTTTAAACGCAAAACATATTGCTAAGCGCATAAAATTCGCAAAAGGAACATTTAAATTGGCCAGCCTAAAAATGGGAGAATATTTTATGGACAGATGAGAATAAAGTTGTCATGTTTGGTGGAGAAGGTTCTCGTTCGTTGTGAGGCGTCCTCAAAACTCCGAATACAATCCAAAATTGAAAACATTGCTTGTGTGGGTCGTGCTATTTTTCCTTTCGCAGCTGTACATACGTAAGTACGTATGTTTGTATATAAAAATCCTTGTAATTTAACTACATTAGGATTTATATGGTTTCCATCTTTCTTTTTTACTCTAAATACATACAAACTAAATTTAGTTTTTTGTTTTGTGAAAAATTGTTTATTTCACTCACACCCGAATATCTTCGGCTCAGGGTAAATATAGCTCAAAAATCTTTATATAAGTAGTATTGTAAAGGAAACGGAAAAGAGCATTTTAGTTTTAACACGGAATCCTTGCACTCACATTACATAAGTGAAAAATTAACTAACGAAAACGAAAGAAATAATTAGTAAACTAATTTAAGAAAAATCAAAAAAAAAAAAAAAATATTTTGGCGTTTTTGGGTTATAGAGCGTATAATCATTATACAACAAAACAACAACAAGGTATAAAATTATATAATATTAAGAATAAAATCTTTAATAAAATCATAAAATTGAAAATATGAATTTTTAAAACATCCAAAATATTAAGAAAAAAGGGTGTTTTTTGCAAGGCATTTAATAAACAAATTTAGGATTCATAACAAGAATATATTTTCATATTTTCATATTTAGATTTATATTGGGTTTAATATCCCCATAATGGTGCTCCAATACAGAGTTGTATGAATAAGAATATGAAGGTGATGTAGGCGGAGCCGCGAGTTAAGTTACTATTATCAGAAACGCTAAAAACTTGTTAGTAAATAAGTGACGGAGTCTACTTGAACATTGTTACTTGAGGGTTTTTGAGGTCGCTGATATCGAATCAGATATCCCATTTGGCGATGGATTTTTAAAAGTTTCGGAATATGCTTCAGAACTGATGTTCATTCGCTGAATACAAATCCGACGTTATAATCTTATGTGGCGGATAATTTTTTATCGAACTCATGTCAAATTATGTATTGGAGAGTTCAAGGTGTTGCTATATACGAATCTAACATCAGATTTTTTAATTAAAAACTGTGGATTTGTAAAAGGCTTCGAATTTGTTCGAATAATTAACACTCTAACGGGTAAGGCTGCCTCAGGGCAGTCTTCATAAAATTTAACACAAATGCGTCAAATGAGCGTTTTATACTTAGAAATTAATATATTCCGATAGAAAACTAAATTTGCTAAATATTTTGCGAAGAAATTTTTCGTTTGCCGTCCACGGTTTGGAAGCGAGAAAGCTTCAAAATCAAAATTTCGTAAAATTTGAAAAACTAATTATTTTTAAAAAAATATAGTTTTTTAAAAACCTAAAAAAAAAAAATTAAGTTGACTAAAAACTCTTTATAATAAAATACAAGTAAGATTGAAGATTTATCTTTAATAATAAGTCCTTACTATAGTCCAAGGACTGACAGGATTTTATCAGGATTCCTCTAAAGGACATCCATCGTCTTATAACTAATATATTATAAACTAATATACGAATTTTTATGAAATTTTGCAGAAAGAAGACATTAAGTATTAATAGCAAAACGTTGAAGTTTGAACAATATATTTTGTAGTTTAGATACTTTTTCGCCTAATTTCGCTTTTTCCAAAAAGCGAAAATAGCGATATCTCCTTAAATAGGAGCAGAAAAAAAAAGTTTTTGCTTTAGATTCCAAAATGCACCCTTAAATATTTTGGCTCATATCGCCTAAATTTTATTGTAGAACTTATTATTTGTTTTTCGAGTGGAGCACACGGTATGAATTTCGTTGCAAAATATCGTTTGCCAGTTAGAGGGTTAATCCGGAAATTGTTATAAGTCGCTGAGAACAAATCTAACATCAGATATTTAAAACCTAAGTTATAAATACACCCCCAAACATACCGACAAATAATTTACAATTGAACCAATCACTTAAGAAGAATTTCCCATATTGAACACGCAAATTTGAATTTAGGAAATCTGGTACCAAATTCATATTCCCCAATACATGATAGTGTGTAACAAAAAATTTCAGTCTCCAAGGTTTCTATGTGAAATGAAAGTATACCAAAACGATTTGACATATTTTTAAAAATTTACTTATGAAAAACATATTTTTCGAAGGTGGTTATAATTTTTTTAATTTTGGTGCGCCCCGGTAGGCTAGTTGGTAGCGTGCTGGCTTATCAGTGCGGGGGTCGTGGGTTCGATTCCCACCAGAGGCACTGGTCTGTTTTCGCTACAACGCGCCGAAGGCCATAGTAGCTAGTGCTCGGGTAGGGTAATAGTATATAATTTGTAATTATATGATTATTAATTAATTAATAATTAGAAAAATAGTCACAGAATTTATAGATTTCTCCTTAATTAAAAAGTTCTCGAAAAAGCATTTCCATTTAAATATTTTTTGTAGTCCGGCTTAAAGTCTTGCAGAATTATGAATAAAAAAAAGTGAGGTAAGTTTCTAAAAATAGAACTGTTGTGTTGTTGGAGTTGTACTTCTGAGATTATGTATGCAAGAACAAAAACACCGTATATTGAATAAAACTAGTTTTAATCACAACAAAACTCGACCTGACGATAGATCAGTACGCTAAAGCGCTCTGTCTAACGTGTAGTGCGAGTGCATGTGGCATTAGAAATCAGTTTATCTATACCACGGTCAGTGATTGCACAGAAAATTTCATATAGACGCAATCGAACAAATAAAAACATAACAAATATTACATTATTCAAAAAAATTCAAAAAAAACAGGGTCACTGACGAAGGTTCAATACCAGAAACTGCGCAGTCTGAATCAGAAAATTGAAAATTTACAATGTAGTTATGATTTTTCGAAAATATACTCATTCTTCTCTACCACGCCTTTCACAATTAAAATTAAATAAAATTGAATATTAATTATAGTAGTAATTGCAATTGTCTGAAAAAGACGTTTAAATTCAAACTCAAAAAAAACTTAAATTTTGTGAAGTTTGTGATGACCAAGGACCAAGGATGGATTTGCTGACTTTAGTAGATTTATTTGCTAATTTCAATTATCTCAAATTTAGCTTAAATATAACAAACTTTTTGTAGATTCAACAGTTTTATTTTTGCTTTTCATATCTTCCTAGTATTTAACAACGTCATTGTGAACAAATTTTTAGTGGATTTAGCAAAAAGGTTTACTAATTTATGTTAGAGTAGCAGAAAAATTTAAAGTTAAGTATTTTTCTAACAAATTTAAATGCTTTTAACTTAATGTTTCAGAAATAATTTAATTTATTAAAAAAGTTCTCACTTTTTCTATAAAAAATCTCAAATGATTTAAAATATTCTTTGTCCAGCAAGAAACACCAAATGTGTTATAGTTAAGCTTTTTCTAAAGTTTAAAATAAAAATTTTTAACGTTCCATTTTTTTGTCATCACAAACCCCTTAAAAATACGATTGTTATGGTGATAAAAATTTGTAAGAGTCGTTAGTTTTTTTTTCCTATTAAAAATATTGCTAGACTAAAACACGAACTAAAAAAAAATTTTAAAACGAATAAGAATTTTGATCACTTTTTAATCAATAAAAAATTCTGTAAACATTTTTCCAGATTAATTTTAAAAAATTACAACGTTCTTACGAAAATATTAACAAGTACAATTTTAAAAATTGTCAAAGTCATTTTCTTTTAAAATTTAATTGCATTGGTTTAGTTTTTTTTTAACAATAAACAATGTGCACATTATAAAGTTTCCGACACTGTAGTTATGTTTCCGGTAATCCAGCTAAACCACACATTACCAAATAATGGGTTATTTATTTTATTTAGCGTATGGATTTTTAAAATACAGAGGAACGTTTTTTTTCATGATAAATACTCGTTATAAGTTTAATGAGTTCATATTTTAATCTCGATTTGTACCGAATTGAGAGATCAGAGTTGAGCGGGACGGGACGTCTGTGTTTGTTTTGATATTGTTGAACTTTTGTAGAAGGGCTTGGCTTCTTCTTCGGTGTATAGGCTGTATTTTAATTATTTTAGTTGGCAGAGCCAGTGGGTGTGGATTTCAATGTTCCTGAAATTAATCTCATTGTATTGTTTAGTTGGGTATCAATTCGCTTAAGGTGGTGGCTGTTCAGCCAGATTGGAGCGCCATATTCAGCGGTCGAATAAACTAGAGCTAGGGCAAATATTCTTAAGCAGTTAGCGGATGCATCCCAACTTGTACCAGCGAGTTTTTCGATGATGTTGTTTCTCGACTTAATTTTCTGTGCAGACTTCTCAAGATGGGTTTTAAACGATAATGTTCTCTATAGAGTTATGCCTACACATAGAGAAATAAAGTGACAACCGAATTGAAAAATATATTTCAATGGTAACTCTAGTTAGTACAACGATATTTATATTAGATTTCTGAATATTTGGGTGTTGGTGGAATAAACTGAACTTGGTCGTGGAAACTGATGTTCAATCGACTGAAATTCGTAGTAACCGAATTTGAATCGTAGTAACCGAATTTTAGTTGGCAAAATACCTAAATTTTTCAATGTGTGTAGTTATTTTTGGAGTGAAATTATGAGTAAGCGGGTTTCCATTGAAGAGTATCGATACTTTTATGTCTGCTGCTATGTGAGTGAGGTGAAAACACTTCGCTGGGCTTGGCCTGAGTCTAAATTTCTTGCAGAAGTAGGAGATTTTTGCTAATCAGATTCTAGCACTCTTTCAAGCGTTGAAAATTGAGATGCGAAAGTCATATTATCAGCGCAGTTGAATTTGCGGTGGTGGGAAGGTGGTTGAAAAGAGCTGGGGCTAGATGTGAGCCTTGGGACAAGCCATTGTGTAGCTTTTTGGTTTTACTACTACTATCGTTCAAATACACATTGAAAAGTATACAAATACACAACATCGCCAATATAATATTGCTGATTCTACTGCACGGGATTACCTTGTTTCACTTTAGGATAAGGCCAGTCTTCCATACAGTGTCGTAGGCTGCATCTTGTCGAAACCATTTTCGATGTAGCTTGTGAGGGCTAGAATTTGATCAGTGCAACTTCGACCCTTTGTAAAACCAGCCTGCTTCGATGGATTAATCCTTTCGGTGTCTTTTTCTATACAGCTTAATATCAGACTTTCAAAAAGTTTTAAGCAGACCGAGATTATATCTCGGTAACTCGATGCTTCCGCTAGCTATTTCCCTTATTTTAATAAGGCTATAATTTTTGATATCTTGGGTCTTTCCCTAGTTTTAATAAGGCTATAATTTTTGATGCCCGATAGTGGGATATAGAGTTTGGCAATCAATTTTCTCGAGCGGAAACCCCCAATTGTTGCGATTATTGTAGAACTATAGGTATAAAAGTTAGGTGTTGCGAATTTGAGGAAAATCGGATAGCATTAAGACATGGCGGCCCGCGAACAAAGTTTCCGATTTTTGAGAAATTTTCATAAACTGTATTACCCATGTCTTTAACCATGTTCATAAACTGTTTTAAACATGTCTTGCGACACATAATTTTTAATAAATTGTGACATGCTTAACACGAAAATATAAAAAAAAAATTGAACTCGGACTTACGGTTTTTGAGATGTTGTTATCTGATTTTTACTAAAAATGGAATTTTTTCCTGCATTTTACACATTTTTTTAAAAATGATAATATTTTTTTTTTTTTATTTATGTGCTAGTGCATAAATAAAAAAAAAAAAACTACTATTCATTTGAGCATAGCTACACATTACTTCACTGATAAATTTTACAGGCGATGAGGCTAAAAGTAATGGATGGACTCATTACCTTGTGAAATTTACTTATATGGTTACATGTTAGGAAAAAGTAATGGGCATATAAATAGATTTTCATAAAAAAAGAAATTGAATAAAGAAAATTATTACAAATATTTTTTTTAAATTAAATAAATAACGTTGACCTCGATGGGTTTCGAACCGGTGGTCTTTGGTTATTAACAATTAATTACCCTAGAGCTCTACCAACTGATCTATCGATACATATTTGACTACTTAAAATGTAAATGAATCGTTGTGCCTTGTGTTATCGTTCATAATGTCAAAAATATATACCTTACTCTCATGCTTACAAAAAATCACAAATTAATGTTTGTTATAATTTTTATTAAAAATAAAAATTATGTTTTTTTCGACCTTTAATTGTGCAATGAAAATGAAAATTATTCAAGTTCGAGGCCATACTCTATATTTCTTCATTAGGATATTGTCCTAACAAATAATCCTGAAAGGGTCAAATAATAAATTTGAAAACAAAAAACTCTATAGATTATTTGTTAGGACAATATCCTAATGAAGAAATATAGAGTATGGCCTCGAACTTGAATAATTTTCATTTTCATTACAAATTAATGTGTCTATAAATAGATTTTCGAAATAATAGTTTAATTATTACTTTACATTTATAATTCATGCATTATGTAATTGATGATGGCAAAGTCATTATTTTATATTATGAAATAATGTATGAGGTAATGAGATATGATTACAAGGTAATCCATGAGTGTTCAATTATCGGTAATTTATTACTTTATGTTTCAAAATAATGTTGTATGTAAGGAGTATACACTACAATGTAATGCATTATGTAACCAACAATTGGTAACTCATTACTTTATATTTATAAATAATGCTGAAGGTAAGGAGTGTTCATTACAAAGTAATGCATTATCGTTAACTCATTACTTTTTGTTGGAAAATAATGCTACAGGTAAGGAGTATACATTACATTTAATGCATGTATCCATTAAAGTTGACCACTGTATATGATATTATATGACATGTAGTTTTAAATATCATATGCCACGTAGTTTTTTAAAAATTCAAATTTTTCTGAATATGTAACACACAAAAATGAGCGCAAAATTGTTCAATATTTAAAAATGCCAACTCTTTGAAAAATTTTAAAAGTTTTTCCATTTGTTTCATTCATATCATATAGTAGAATAAATACTGTAACTTTGAAATTGATACGTTATACTTTTTTGTTAAGGTGCACATTTGGGTTGGAAAGCCACATATGTTTTATGTTTTCAAAAAAAACCTTCTAGTTATTGCAATAATTTCACAAACCTAATATTGTTCTTTCACGGTTTTGTACGAAATTTTAATCCAAACTGAATATGAAACTGTATTTGTCACTTGTTTTTATTAATATTTCAACCATAAAATGTTGATAAGTTTTCTTTATTTCATTCATTAATTTGCTAAATAATAAATAATATGATATTTATGCAATTAATCTATTTTAATTTTCCCGAAAAAAATCCCTTTATTTCAATAGTTAATAACAAACTGAAAAAAATATATTTTGTTTATTTCATTTCACCATTGCTGTTTTCATATTAAAACTGATTAATACACATACAGAGAAAAATTCGATTACTACACTCAACAAAAAAAAGTTAGTATAGCAAGTTTTAGTTAGGAGGGTGCTTACAAAAAAGTTTTGCTAATACTTAGTGGATTAGAAATTAATAAACCTTTGCTAAAAATTATTAATAAAATACATAAAAATCTACCTAAAATATGTGTCTTTGTCTTTCGCTTTAGTCTGTCTACCTGCTGTATATTTGTTTGCAATTTGACCACACTAAATTATAAATCTCTATAAACATTTAGTTTACAGATACACATTTAGTCTTTATTAAATTTAAATATTTTAGTTTGTCTTTTATTTAATTAATAGACAATTACTTTCACAAGCCGGTGACAGCGCAAAATTTAAATTGTTTTAATCCACAATTTTGTTTTATATAACAGATACAAAAATCTTCCATGGTTGATTTTTTATATATATGTCTTGTCTTTAGATCATTTTCCTCGTCACTACTACATCTTGACATGCCGCTACATCTATATCTGCGTATATCTTTCAATCTGGTTGTCGTCCTCAAAAATTAAATTGGATAAGCTCCTCCTACTTCCTGAGATATGTCAATCCCGGACAGGGTTACATTCATCAAATAGTGCTAAAAATGCCCACTTCTGAAATTAAAAATTAACCCGTTAAACGCGAGCTAGGATCATGTTTTATGCATTAATCTGCTAGAGAATTTACCAAAGAAGAGATTGATACCATGATCTTGGATAAGCTCGTCCTACTTCCTGAGATATGTCAATCCCGGACAGGGTTACATTCACCAAATAGGGCTAAAAATGCCCACTTTTTAAATTAAAAATTAGCCAGTTAAATGCGGGCTAGGATCATGTTTTATGCATTAATCTGCTAGAGAATCTACCAAAGAAGAGATTGATACCATGATCTTGGATAAGCTCCTCCTACATCCTGAGATATGTCAATCCCGGACAGGGTTACATTCACCAAATAGGGCTAAAAATGCCCACTTTTGAAATTAAAAATGAACCCGTTAAACGCGGGCTAGGATCATGTTTTATGCATTAATCTGCTAGAGAATCTTCCAAAGAAGAGATTAACATAATCAGCACAATTTTTTTTTAGCAAAATTAATTAGTAAAATATTAATAAAACAGTTCAAAACAGTTAAGTGCTGAATAAGTATAACTAAAATTTTAGCTGAAAACATAATTTTTGCAAAAAAATTTGCTGAAAAATAGTATACCTGATTTACAAGACGTTTTACTAACTTTTGTACTAACTTACTTTTTTGGATGGTAGGATTCTAATTCGATTACTACGACTCAAATTCGGTTGGTACAATTGAAGATTAGTTGTAGCAACAAAGTTCGGTTAATTCAATTGAATTTTAGTTGCAACACCCAAAATATTCTGAAATCTAATTTAAATATCATTGTACTAACTGATTTTATAAGTTGTTACCATTGAAATACACTTTTCAATTTGGTTGGCAATTTATTTCTCTGTGTATGCAGGTGAATTCCGCAGTTATCATTATATTAACGAAGTTATCTGCATTCACAATTTGTCATTTTATTGAATGAGTGGGACATGTCATTAGACGGACAGGACAGCCCAATTATGATAAACTTGTGTAGACCTCCTATCCCCTCATCAAACTATTTTTGTTTCGATCTTGAAAGCTTTTTTAAATGAAATATTATTTTGGCTTATGTTTTAATATCTATGTCATTGATTTTATTTGCCAGCAATCTGATTATTAATCCATATATGTAGCTTTTCAAGCCAACTGTCCAGCTAATTAAAAAGTATATCTATCGTCAAACTTACAGTTTTTATTCTTTTATATCAAGCGAGTAAAAAATGGAACAACTTTAATTTTTTTGTTTTTTTTTTTTAAAGCTTAGATGTTTTTCTATTTATCCTTTATCCAGAAAGTTTAATGTCATTTGGCTTTGTTTTGGAAAAAATATTCCATCTCAAATATTAAAAAAATTATTAGTTGGAACTACAATGCGTACAATGAATTTTATTAGCTGTATTATACAATTCATCATACGCATTGTACTTCTAACAAACAAATATTTTAATAATTTAGATGGACAATTTAAATTTATTTTCATCGGGATAAACATTAATTGCATTTATAGTAATTAAATGTGCTAAAGTCCCAAAACTTATTTAACAAATTGTGAAAAGCAATCTAATGTAGGCGTGTCCCTATCCGGATTTCATTCCTGCCTAAGGAAATCTTCAGGGGACTTTGTTATTAGAATTTCTAGAGATATTTGTTATGTTAAATCACAAACTCAATGAGAATTTCTTGTCCTCGTCTAGGAGCGAGATTCAAAATTTAAACTATCAAAGAAAAAACAAAAACAACAACAAAAAATTGTCACAATCGGCTTTGTCATCTTCCAAATACTACTCTGTTTTTTTGACAGACCTAGCAATGTAGTGACGTTTATTCAAGTAAATCAACAATAGAAAATCATATGTTTTCTATTACTGTCAGTTACATTTAAATTTGCACAAGCACCTGCATATTTGTTATTTAAATTTATTTTCATCGGGATAAACATTAATTGCATTTATAGTAATTAAATGTGCTAAAGTCCCAAAACTTATTTAACAAATTGTGAAAAGCAATCTAATGTAGGCGTGTCCCTATCCGGATTTCATTCCTGCCTAAGGAAATCTTCAGGGGACTTTGTTATTAGAATTTCTAGAGATATTTGTTATGTTAAATCACAAACTCAATGAGAATTTCTTGTCCTCGTCTAGGAGCGAGATTCAAAATTTAAACTATCAAAGAAAAAACAAAAACAACAACAAAAAATTGTCACAATTGGCTTTGTCATCTTCCAAATACTACTCTGTTTTTTTGACAGACCTAGCAATGTAGTGACGTTTATTCAAGTAAATCAACAATATTCAACGAATATTTTCTACAAAACTAATCTGAGGTGCAGAGTAAAATGTGGGTGATTTTTACACAAATTAAGTTTTCTATTACAATAAAAATTCAAACTACAACTTTTCCAACTGAAATTCAGAAATTCCATTTGAAATTCAGAAAACATCAATTGAATTTCAGAATTTCCATTTGGAATTTAGAAAAACATCTATTGAAATTCAGATTTTCCATTTGAAACTCAGAAAATATCAATTGAAATTCAGAAAACATCATTTGAAATTTAAAAACAATTGAAATTCAGAAAATATCAATTGAAATTCGGAAACACGTCAATTGAAATTCAAAATACATCTATTGATATTTATAAAATAACAATTAAAATTCAGAAAATGTCAATTGAAATTCAGAAAATATCATTTGAAATTCAGAATATATTAAATGAAATTGATATGAAAGGTTTTCTGAATTTCAATTGATGCATTCGAAAAATTTAAGTAATATTTTCTGAATTTAATTTATTTTATTATGGATTTTCAATGTTTTCTAGACATTCGTTGATTAATATTTAATAGAAGACTTGCTTAAACACTTATTACAAGTACCTAAAGTAAAAATATTCTGCAAAATCATATTTTTTAGCATTTTCTTCAACCGAAAATTTTCAAATTTTTTACAATAAGCCCTTCAATTGATGAATTTCTTAATTTTAATTGAAATTTTTTGAGTATTAAATGATGTTTTCTGAATTTCAATTGATATTTTCTGTATTTCAAATGGAGATTCTAAATTTTAATTGACATTTTCTGAATTTCAAATGAAAATTTTGGATTTCAATTAATATTTTCTGATTTTTAATAAATTATATCGACCTTTTCTATTGATTACTAAATTTGTTTAGAATATTCTAAAATGGGCTTTCAAGGTCACTTCAAAATATAAAATAAAAGACTATTTATTTCATTTTCAAACTATCCAACGTTTCGCTGGGGAATTTTTCCAGTATCTTCAGGGATGAATTTTTATTTCAATCTGGCAACCATATAAATATAAAAATATGAATTACAAATGCAAAAGAAGTATTTCTGAATTTTTTTCAACAAAAAAAATCTATTTTACAAAAAAAAAATCTATTGATATAGTCAAATTTATAGCATTTTTTAAATTCAGTAAAATTATTAATAATATACTTATGAGCCAATATTTAACCACGCCAACTTTAAGAAAAAAAAGTTGTTTCATTTTGTATTCTCATCATATATAAAATCGAATACTGTAAGAGTGACATTGGTATTAAAGAGAAACATGAATGTCTTGCAAGACATTCGCAAGACATTTTTTTATACAACAACAATTTTTTTTTCCTCTGATAGAATTGAAGCTTGTAAATTGTTTTTATAATTGCACAAAATTAAAGTATACCATAAAATAAATAAAAAATGTTAGTTAAATAGTCAGCTTTTTGATATTTTAAATATAAAAATTGTCAAAATTGGCCTTACACCACACAAGAGAATAGTTTGCAAAACATTCATGCGTCCCTTTAATTGATGTACGGCAAATGCCTTGGAATGTCTCATATGTAGGTACTTTGGTTTACCCGCTGATAACAGGTAACTAATTATTATTGGTTTTACTTTGGGGGGCGTTAAGTGCCATTAAAATAAAAAAAATATTATAAATTCGGTTTATTAAGATTTGTTTAACATTTTGTTTATTGAGTCGAACATTTTTGTAATCTTTGAGTGCCTACATTCACGCTAGTTGAATAGATAATGCAATTGAAGGCCTCTCTCGAATAAGGGTATATAATCCATTTTCAGAACTTTACAGGAGAAGAGAAAAACATCGGAAAGCCTTTAAAAATCACATTTTTTATTGTTTTCGATCACAGTGCGATAACACAAATCTAATTGTATCCGTGTATAAAATTTCATTCAAATATTGTACATGCAAATGGTTGAATTTTGCATTTAAATGTGTCAAAATTTTCCTAATTTTTTGTTATTTTTTCTCGATTTTTAGATATTTAAATGAATTATTTGCGATTTTAAAGGGTACTATTTTAAATAGAAAGTAGTTTATAGAAAACATTTCAATGTTTCTATTTAGTAGGTTTTGAGAACCGCCAAATTGCACTTTTTGAAAAACTTGCGGTAAAAAACGTATGAAATTTTATAGCGATATTTCTTTACAGGATAATGTATTTATGGCTAAAATGTCGTGTTATGCAAAAAAAAACACACACATTTTCAAAAAGTTGTCGCTTATACCCTTGTTCGAGCGAAGCATTCAATTGTTGATAATAAAAAAAAAAACAAAAGTCATTTATCACTTCAAATTCATTAATTTGCAATTTATTGTGAAGATTTGATTATAAAATAATGCTTCACAGGAGCCAAAAAACGCAATTTTCTAGACTTTTCGACCAGTAATTTTTACCGAATTATTTTTTACTCTCTAAGGCAACTTTGTGTTAAAAATTATCACAATCGTTTTAACGGTTTAACATCAAAGTCACCATAAGTTCTGTTGTCTCTAATATACACTCAGAATATTATGTAGTTTACTGTTTGTAGTCTAAAAAAAAAAAAGTTTTCAGTCAAGTTCAAAGTAGTTCACTACTTTCATTTATTATTTTAATTTATTTAAAATTTCGTACTTACACTCAAAAAAAAAAGTTTGTTAAGTCAGCAAAAAATTTTGCTGAGTCAGCAAAATTTTAGTCAGGAGGGTGCTAGCAAAAAAATTGCTAATGTCAGCAAAATCTTTTGCTGAAAATCAGCGAGCTGATTTTTAGCAACAAAATTAGTAGATTCAGCAAAAGTTTTGCTAACACTTAGTAGATTAGAAATAAATAAGCGTTGGTAAAAATTAATAAATTTTTTGTTGAATTTTGGTAGACTGAAAAAAACGCAAAAAAATTGTAATTTAGTTGATATATTTGCTGAAAATCATAAAACATATTTTTGTGATTCTTTTAAAAATAATTTACAATAGTTACGAAATATAAAAATTTTCATTTTCCCACATTGATGTCATGAATTAATTTAATATCTGAAAATATATAGAAATAAATATATATAACATAACAAAAATTTTCTTTCAACTACTTACATTAATGGTAGTCTAAATGATGCTTTCTTTTAAAGGACGCAACTGCCGAAGATAATTATAGAAACGAAACGAAAAAATAAACAAAAACAAACAAAACGAAAAAAACAACCCTTTTTTTGCAACAAGAAAAAGGAACCATACTAAGATGTGTGTCTTTGTCTTTCGCTTTACTCTGTCTACATGTCTGTATATGTTTGTTTGCAATTTGACCACACTAGATTATTAATCTATTAACATTTATTATAGAAATACATATTAAATTTAAATATTTTCCTTTGTCTTTTATTTTATTAATAGACAATTATTTTCACAAGCCGGTGACAACGCAAAATTTAAGTTATTTTAATCCTCAATTTTGTTTTATGTATGAAAAACAGATACAAAAGTCTTCCATGGTTGATTTTTTTATATGTCTTATTAGAGTTGTACTTTTTAGTATCATTTTCCTCTTCTCTACTACATCTTGACATGCCGCGACTATTAATGTGCTTATCAGGACAATTTTTTTTAGCAAAATTAATTAGTAAAACATTAGTATATTAGTAAAGCATTAAACAGTTAAGTGCTGAATAAGTATAACAAAAATTTTAGCTGAAAACACGATTTTAGCAAAAAAATTTGCTAAAAAATAGTATACCTGATTTACAAGACGTTTTACTAACTTTTGTACTAACTTATTTTTTTGAGTGTACTATTCATTTGCGGCAGCAGTTTGAAAAAAATGACTTTGGTGAAAAGTTGCAACCTTATAAAACGTCTGTTTTTTGGGATGTGCGTGATATAACTTTGATGATCTTCAAAAAGGAAAAACAATCAACGGCGAGTATTATGCTAACCCAGCAAAAAATAGTGCTGTACTGTCCCACTTGGTATGTCTTTTTTAAGCAGCTCAAAAGCGCTTCTTTCATGTGCTCTTAGAAGCAATAAATGCATGCCTTCTTAGGCATTAAGAAGCGTTTTTTGTATGTGGACAACATTAATGCTTCATGGTATGCATTCTTTATTGCTTTATTGTGAGCATTATACACTGCCTCAAAGAAGGCATTTTGGGAAGCACAACAGAATGCCTTCTCTAATTGCTTTATTGTATGCAAGGCGGTGAAGCGCTATTTTGGAAGCATACAAATGTAGTTACTGCTTACCAAATCCAGGTTATTTTTTGCTGGGATATGTTAAGGGCTACAATTGCTTTCTTTTGTAAATTTTAAATAAAATCTTAATTTTAATTTTTACAAAATATGCCAAAATATGAATTATATAGAAAAATATGTAAAAATATGCATGTATATGCAAAAATATGCAAAAACAAATCGATGACATTTTGTTGCAAATTCTTTAATTCAGAAAAGTTTTTGGTCAAAATCGATTTTGGGCTACTGACTACAAACATATATTTGAATGAAAGTCGCTGCCCTGGTTATGATAATTCAAACATTGTACACTAGGGATACAACTTTTTTACAATTTTTGAAAATATCAAAATGGCCCTATCCATACCATGTAGTGCATAAAAAAACAATAAGAACTGCATCTTTAGATTTTCGATATCGTTAAAAAAAGGTTCCGCGTCAAATGCAATTAAGTTTGGGATCAGTAAGTTCTAAAAAAATAAAATTGACTTCGAAGCCTTAAACAAATCATTATCGGGCTTTAGTAATGCTCAGAAATGCTTTCTAAAGGTACGTTTAGATTAGTCAAATATTTGACAAAAAACATGAAATATTTCTTTGCCGTAATCTGAACACAAAATATTTTTGTGTGTCAAACAGCAAATCAGCTGATTTTGGTCAAACAAAATTATTTGCATTCAAATAAATATTTGACAAACTTAACCATAGTGTGAACACTAGCTATCAAATATTTTCTTCTGATTTGAGCAAATATTTATTTGATCTTACAAAAAAAATGTAAGAACAAACAATGGCAAATAAAAGTTGGTAAAATCGTCAATTATAAATTTTTTTAATAAATTTATTAATAAAAGGCTTTATAAAAAAACTGAAATGTAAATAAATATTAAAAAAATTTAATCACTCAGATAATGGATTGGAACATTGGTTCAAAATGGAACGATATGGAATGAAACGGGGAACGATTGGAATCGGAGCACTGTACACAATTGTGTTGTCGTACGTGAAAATAAAGAATTATTCATTCCGATAACAGAATGGAACATTGGTCCAAAACGGAACGATATGGAATGAAACGGGGAATGATTAGAATCGGAACACTGTACACATTTGTGTTGTTGGTAAGGTCTTCTTTGTTAAGGTTTCCAAAAATGTTGTCCATTTTGCGATATCATGCTTAGTTTTCGAGATACAAGCCATTTTACAAAATGGCGATATTTTAAAATGTCCAATATCTCCAAAACTAAGCGAGATAGAGCAAAACGGACAAAATTTTTGCTCCACAGGAGTATTAATATACCCTTATAACATAAATAGGCTAGGTCCGAGAGAGATCCCGAGTGATAAATTTTTTAAAAAACAGTTAGTTTTTCGATTAAATAAATCTATGTTTTTTACACTTTGATTAAATAAATATTTAATACAAATATTTGTTTCAATCTGAACGCTCGAAAAATATTTTTTCGTTTATTTTATTTGACACTATTTGAGAGCTGTTTGAACAAACAAAAACCATCAAATATTTGATCATAGTTTGAACATAAAATAAAATAATTTTTTATTTGACGCAATTGGAAGCAAATATGTGAACAAATATTTTGTTCAAATATTTGATTAATGTGAACGTACCTTAAGACATTGGGTGAAAGATGAATCAAGAATTCCAAAAACACAACGCAGCAACATTTGTGCAGAACGCGCCATCAAAGTCCTACAAGATATTTTCCCCCAATGCAAATCAACACGAACTCTTAATCTTAAGTTAATTTCACTTAACAGAGATAGTTTTTAGATTTTGATTTTGATTATAATATGATTATAATCAAAATCACAATCACTTAAGAAATGTAAATAGTTAAATAATTATAAAATAAAAAATTTTGAAAAAATAAAAAAAAAAAATTTTTAAAGGACTTTCAGAAATCGGCTTCGACGCGGAACGTTTTTGTTCCGAAATGACCTGAGGAAACATTTTACGGTTTCAGCACAACATCGGCTACAGCGTGGTGATAGGGCCTTATTTTGGTTGTACCCCTATTGTACACATTTGTTAAATTTGAGCAGGCACTAAACTCCGGGTTTTAACGAATTTTGAAAAAGGAAGAAATACATAAACTCCACATTTACTAGGGCAACATAAATATATAGTTTAATGAAATTTGAAGGACCATTATTCGAAAGGTGTGTTGAAAGTTTTTAAAAGCTCCCATCTCTTATAAAATAAGTTTTCAAATTTTCGTTAAAATATATCGGTGAAGTAATTTAATCTTTTTATAGCTTAAAATCTACATAACTCAATTTCATAAAAATTGCAAAAAAAAACAACATAAATATGACCCAGATTTTAGCTTTTTTACAAGAATAAATGTAGCTATTGTCTAAAAAAATCCTTATTAAAATCAGTAAATCTTAACTTTAACATTTTAATACCTTTCACAATCAAGCTACCTTGATATGAATGTATGAATACAAAAAATGTGAAAAGAATATTATAATCAAACATCATCTTAGCCTTGATATAATGTGTTTTTTATGATTAGACCAAAGTGATAAACTTAAACTGTGAAATGAAAATTTAAATAAAAAACATCCATCTTAATAAAAATTAAGATAAAATTGATAAAGTTAAGGAAGAAAACAAAAAACACACACAACCCCAAAAAAGGTGTGTCCTTCAAAAATAATTTCCCGCACACATAAAAAAGGACTCTATACGCAAACTCCTCCCTTTTGGAATGTCAATGTATAGAAATAATGGTGTCAACTATGACGTCATAATTTGGCAAGCCAGTGGAAGACGTTAAGGGGGCCGGGGAGGGGGTCTCTATTTAAATTCATTAGTTTGTGTGTGTATGTGTTTTTCGTAGAAAGTGTAGTAAATTTATGCGCAGTTCTATTTTGGGGATTTTATTTTCAGTTAAGGATATTTTATACATACATACATACCATTTATTTCTCTATATACCATATACAGCCATTTTGAAAATTTCATTGGCTTCGTAGGAGCCTCTAAGACAAAATCAACTACATAGCTCCTCAGATCGTCAAACAGTAAAGCTGCTTTTCATTTGTGTCCGTCCCGACTTTGTGAACGGCTGGAGTTCCATTACAGTTTTTTGAAAAATACTTATAAAATACAACAGTGACTTGAGTAAAGTTTGAATTTCATAAAAATTTATAAGAAAGTTTAAAAAAAAAGTGAGATAAACCACTAGCAAATAATTAAGTAAAATTTTAATTTAAAATCTGCTTAAGTAGTTTCTATTCGAAATCATATCAAAAGTAGTGAATCACTTTAAGAAAAATAAAAAAAATATATATAGAAAAAAATTCTCATTATCGTTTTAAATATTGCAATTAAAATAGTTTAGTTTTTTTTACGTTGAATCATACAAAACGCATTTAAATTTAAATTCGTTCATAAATCTTTACTAACTCAACTTATTACAACATTCACATTTTCTCTTTAAACACGTTATTAAAATAAATCAGTCAAAGTGATTTTCTTAAAGCAATACATCGAAGATCTCCGCAAGATTATTGGTAAGATTTATTTCAATTCGTCCAAGAAAAAAAAACAAAAAATAAACGGATTTATTTAAACAATTATTTTTAACAAAATTACCTAGAAAATAAAAAAAAAAAAAATCTCTTCCAAATTAAAAAATAATTGCGAAAAAATATTATGTAATGATTGCTGAACAAAAAGCTTAAATTCAGATATTTTCATTTATTGCGCATATTCATTCAATATTATATACTTCTCCTTTTTCACCTATAACCTTCACGAGTCCTTGTCTATTAACAACCTTTTCATTTCTTTCTTTATTCATAAAAAAAAACAATGAACAAAAAAAGATGAAAAATCCTTCATAAATGTTTGCTAACAAATATGTAAATTTGAATATTATGTAACATAGTTTTGCATGTATACACTCAAAAAAAAAAAAAAAAAAAAAAAAAGTCTGTAAAGTCAGCAACATTTTTGCTGGGAGGATCCTTGTAGAAAAATTGCTAATATCAGCAAAGAAATTAGTAAATTAAGCAACAATTTTTGTGTATTTAGTAAATTTTTTGCTGATATTAGCAAATTTTTCTTCAAGGATCCTCCCAACAAAAATGTTGCTGCCTGTACAGCCTTTTTTTTTGAGTGTACTAGGAAAGATTTAATTTTCTTTTTTAATTTAAATAATTTTCTATATTTTTTTTTAATTTCATTACAGAGGAGAAAATGTCGATCAATCCAAACGGGTATAAACTTTCCGATAAAACGGGAAAATTAACTGCACATGGTAAGTTATATTGATGATCTGAATTAAATTTAAAAATTTCAGAATTAACATGTAATCTGGAATGCCATATAAATCTCCATAATATTTTTATAGACTAAGAGAAAATCTATTTATAACGGCGACAATTAAGAACAATGAAATACTTATGCCCGAAGCCAATCAGAGCTGCTAAAGAATACAATCATTAATTTGATTTTCCATTCTGATTGTCTTTTGAGTTTGAGTTTACTAATCGAATAAATTCTTCATTATTATTATTTCCCAGCAAAAATAATGCGAAGTAGTTCCAAATAAACAACATTTTCATTACACACAAACAGGTACCGTAATCATTATGAGTTTTATAATAAAAATTAAACAATAATGATTATTTTATGAGTTTTAAGCATTTTCTTTAATGGTAATGATTACTTTTGAGTAATATTAATAAAAATCAGCCATAATCATTATTTTTGAGCAAAAAAAAAATAAAACTCAAAAATAATCATTATTTATGATTTTTATTTTTTTCGCTCAAAATAAAACTCACTTTCATGTAGGTGTAAATATATAAACATATGCATAAAAATATGTAACTACATCATATATAAAGTCGTAAATTGACAGTGAGTTTTATTTTGAGTGAAAAAAATAAAAATCATAAATAATGATTAATTTTGAGTTTTATTTTTTTTTTTTGCTCAAACATAATGATTATGGCTGTTTTTTTTTTATTATTACTCAAAAATAATCATTACCATTGAAGAAAACTTTAAAAATCAAAAATTTTAAAATCATGACGGATATGCAAAGATTGTCAAAAAATAATAATAGTGGTGCAATAAATTTTTTTTTATGTCTGTTCTAAGTGATTGATTTTTTGATTTAAAAAAACGAACAATAATCATTATTTACGGTCCCTGCACACAAAGTATCTACTACTACTGATTTTTCTGATCTAATGCTGGTCTTTTAGATCAGTTCCTAAACTTAGCATATAATGTCATCATATACAAGGCTAACTAGTAGAAATGTCACGAATGCTACAATTTGGTATTTGACATACCCGAATGGAACCGGGGGTTTGTGTCTTTTAACAACTATTTTCTTTAATCTAGATGTCGCTTTGAATTTGTGTTTTCTGACCTTTAAATTTGAAAAACAATGATTACAAAATATCAGACTTAACACTAGTTTTCTTCCTTTTCAGTTGAACAAAAAACTATTATTTCGCTTTGTTTTTAAAGCTGGACAGCTGTTTAAAAGTTTTTTTAATTATAACCGTTTAAGCACTCCTACAAATCCATATTATCACTCGGTAAATAAGATGTGACTTGGCATCACACCTTAACCACTAATTAAAAATAACAAATTGAGTTCTATGAAAAAGGACACCCAAAAATGCAATCTTTCATAACCTTGCACATAGTACTTTTAATAAAGTGAAGTTTGAGGAATTTGCATTACCTCCGTCCTATGACAACCCCATGTTAAAATCATGCGTGTTTTACCTCAATTTGCACTACATCTGAATCCGTATATGTGATGATTTTACTACATCTTTTTCCACTTGTTATTATTGATATGTTCATAGTTTCCAAATAATAATTTGAAAATTTCATTGTATCTCCAATGGACTTTGACTTTGCATTTTAAGTAAAGGAAAAAAACATTTTTAAAATACCAATAAAATAACTGTTAGAAATCGTAGTTTTTACAACTTAGTCGTTTTATGTTTATTGTTTTGTTTATCGTTTTCATAGTTTATCCGTTTATATAAGGTTAGTTGTTTTTGACCGCTTCGATAGTCGTTTTTACTACCATTGCTAGTGTTTTATCAGTAGTTAGAAATGACTGCACGCTTAGTAATTTTTTTGACAAATACGGTCATCGCATTTGACTACATTTGTAGTCATTTTAACTGTTATTTTTAGTCATTTCTACCTTCTTCTTAATTTCCTGAGTGTACAAAGGAACAAAAGAAATAATATATACAAATAAAAGAAATTAAGATTTTCGCGTTCCTTTCCATTTTACTTAAAATTTTCTCAATTAAAATTAGTTAATCACAATTTAATTTATACACTTAGAATACTATGTAGGTAAACCCCACTGCAAATGTAGTTGAAAACAAATGAAAATTCACCTTAAGAAAGGACGACTTACATTACAGTAAATTCAACTAACATTGTCATTTGTTTTTTAATGTTCAAAAAATGACTAACAATTGTAGTAAAAATGAACCACATGGTAGAAAAAAAGTAAACAAACATTTATTTTTTTTTTTATTTTTTTAAATAACAAAAACCAACTGTAAAAAATGAATGTAAAATCATAAAACAGTAATTTGATGTATGTTGTTTTTTTAAATGAACTACAAGGTTAGCAAAAAATTTAATTTGTTCTACAAATGACTGACATTTACATTAAAAATAAAGAAACTGTATTACAACCCAAACAACTACATATTTTTAAAGCAGAAGTTCCCTGAGTGTAGTTATTGCAAGTTTTAGTTGTCGTATAATTTATAATAAAAATTTTCACGCATAGGTGGCGCTTAGTTTTCATGTAAACAACTAAAAATTGCAATAAAAATTAGTAGATTTTTTTTTGATATTTTTCTTTTACTAATGTTTAGCAAAAAGATTATACTAATTTGACTGCTTTTTCCTGCAACATAATAGTTAACTAATTTTTAGTATTTTTACAGACTTATTAGTATGTGTGTATGTTTTGTTGATGACTATAAAGTGCACAAAAGTTGAAAAACAAAAGCGTGCATTTTTTGGCATGGTACATTCGATGTTTAGTTTTAAATAGGCCAATTTGCTGTGTGAAGTATATGTACTTTTTAAAATTATGCGAAAATTACATAATTTGTTCTTGATTTTTTTTTTATTTAAAAATTGATCGCCACCACAAATTTGTTTTAAAAGTGACAGTGATCTAAAAACGTTACTATTTCATCTAGACAAGTTTTGCTCATCACTGTTTTGCAAAATTCTTCGAAATTAACGTTATCTGCGCATTTTGTAGATGCTTTAACACAAAACCTTGAGAGCATTAAACATTTTTTAGAAATAAAGAACTTATGGACCAAATGAAATTGAATTAGTATTGAAATTATTTAGAATTAACCAGTAGAAAATAAATTTTCTCTTCAACTGATTCCACTAATTTCAAATATAATCGAAAATAAAATTTTAAGTACAATTTTTGAAAGATTTTTGAAAGACCACAGCATTGGACAAAAATTTTTTGAAAAGCACACAAAATAAGGGGGTAAATATCCATGAAAACGCCCAAAAAAAAATAAAGGGTCCGCCATCTTACGTTTTTTTTTTCAACTAGTGCTTATTTCGTGAATGGTAACACTTAGCTCATGTCTGATTTGACAGATAATTAGTTTTATCCTTCCGCTGAACGAATATGGACCGTATGTTCGTTATCTTGTGAAAAAAGTGAAAGAAACTGGCATCCTCATCGATAAACCGAAGCGTGAAAAGCCAAAAACAGTGCGTACACCCGAGAATATTGCAGCTGTGGCAGAAAGTGTGCGTGAAGCGCCATCAACATCAATTCACCGTCGTTCTCAACAATTGAACATTTCGGACACATCATTGAGACGAATTTTGCATAAAGACCTTGGTATGACGCCATACAAAGTCCAATTGGTTCAGGAGTTCAAAAAAAAAAAAAAGTTATTTGGCGGACCCTTTATAAAGTAATGGTATAGGTTCGAAATTTTTTTTTTCCGAATAATTAAATAAATGTAATTTTGAGAATTTTAAGAAATTTAAAATGCCATAACTTTTGCTCCCGTTGCAGGAAGTGATTCACACAAACTGATTTGATAATAGTGGTTTATTATCCTGTAAAATCCTGTTGATATGCCATAAAATGTAAAAAAAAAAATATTAACAGCAATTTTAAATATTTTTGAGAAAAGCCCATAACAGGAAAGAAAAGTAAAAAATAATGATGGATTTTTCAGTTAAATCATAAATAAGTATAATCAGTTTATGCAAAAGAAATCTGATGTTCCCAAAATGTGGTTATGGTTAAGGTGTTTAAAAAAAAATACTTATTTTTTGCCGCCCACACTCGTTTCTACACACAGAGAAAAAGTTTGCTAATTGCCAACTGAAATTCGGTTACTACGACTCAAATTCGGTAATTATGAATTTTAGTCGGTTTGTACAACTGAACATTAGTTTTCACAACAAAGTTCTGTTAATTCAACTGAATTTTAGTTGCTGCACCCAAAATTTTCAGAAATATAATGTTAATATCTTTGTACCAAATGAATTTATAAGTTGTTACGATTAAAATATAATTTTCAATGCGGTTGGCACTATATATTTCTCTAGTTCCATTTGTATCGGTTCCATAGCGATGCTTTAATGTAGAAAGGTCTTAACTCAGTTCTTTATTCGTACAAAGTGAAGGTACACTCAAAGGAAAAGCTTTATCATATTTATATAGATCAAACACTCCCATTTATATGGAACATGACTCCATTCGTGTAGCTGCCTCGGCTGATTCGTACTGGCACATCTTGTCAACCCATTTTCAGTGATGATGTTTTCTGACTCCAATGGCTGGGATAATATTAGCCTTTAGGGTTTGGAATATTTTTAGATCATGCGCATATCAATACCGTGACTCCACATAAAATGTCGGTAGGCATTTCTCTGTAGCGAGTCGATGTACTTCTCGGACACTGAAGCCAAATTCTAGTCGGAACGCACCGAAAGACTCCGGGGAACACGAGTGTTGCGCACTAGCAAAACAGTCACACCAAAACGCAAATTCGATACAGCCGACTATAATGTGTTGTTTTTATATAATTGTTGCCAGTTTTTATTAAAAATTTGCAGTTTTTCAGATTTAATTCATATTTCGACTTCACCTCTAAATAAATAACAATCAAGTTAGGGCGTTTCTTCATTAAGCCACCGATATGATGTCAAACACCAAACAAAAGATTGAGATCTACACCCAGAAAACAGTCTCAGTTTTGGCCACCGAATTTGTTGCCAATCGAATTCTGGCGTTTACGACAACTAACGTAATGTTGAATTATATTTTTAGTCGTGGAAGCTAATATTCAGTTGCCTAACCCAATATTACATTCCAAATAAATATTATTACGTTCCACAAAAGTTTATTGAAATTAAAAAAACTTTTTTGATTTTTTTGGTATTGAACCGTGGTAATGTGTCCTACTGATTGCAGCACAATCACTTTAAATTTTCATTGTCTTATTTGCTATTTAAACATTTGTATATTTTATTTTAATTTAAAAAAAAAATTGTGTTTGTCTTTTCTTAGATTTGAACTCGGAAGTTCGGAGTACAAGGCAAACTCTCTACCCACTACACCACAAACACTTATAAATGTTGAGTGCTAAATTTGTATTTAAATATTTTGTTAGGAAAACAAAGATTGTTTTAAATTCGTTTACCAATACCAATCATTAGTTGCTTCTATAAACAATGCAATCCAAAATTCGGTTGGTACTACTGAACCTCTAATTTAGTGGCATATTTGATTGCGAATATCAAAACTGCAGTAACCACTTTTGATTATCGAAAATTTTTTAAAAAATTTGATAGATGGTATCAATACTCTTTTATTATCACAAAATAATTGGTTGCTTTTACCGAATTTAATTTGAAAATACCAATTGGATAAATGGATTGTTTTTTAGTTCCTTTTCCCTCTTTTTAATTTCCAGTACAGTATTTTCGCTTTATTAATCGATTACACTGTGTAACAAATTTCGGGTCATGGCAGACATCCCGGACCATTCCAACGGAAAATGAAAGTAGACCATTAGTAGACTAAAACCCCCAAAGGGTTTTGAAATCTTTGCTCTTGTTTTGTTTTTATAGGCCCTTGAAGTTGACTCTTTTTTAGCATATTTTCGCTCTTTTTTTACTATGGATGAAAAAGAAAAGTTGGACATTTTGTAACCAGAGACATAGAGGTGAATAGTATTGAATATTTCACCTCTTTTTTCACCAAAATTATTTTTCACCTAAAACTTTTACACCTTGAGATTTTTTACCTCAAAATTTGTCATGGAAATTAGTCAATTCTACTACAAGTTCGTAATCGCGAGTAATGACAATTACGTAATTACGTGTACTGAGTTTGTCAAAGACGTCTAAAAATTAGTAATAATTATTATTCATCCTTAATTTCTTTCGAAAACGCATTACGGTTTTTAAAATAAAAGTGAATTTTGTGTAATTTTTAAAAGAAACTAAAATTTGTCGTTTCAAATTTGGAAATCAATGTGAATTATGCAAAATGATTTTTTTTGGATACAAATAAAAATATTATATGGTGAAATATTCAATACTATTCACCTCTATGTCTCTGGTTACTAAATGTCCAAATTTTCTTTTAGTAAACAAAAATGGAGGTGAAAAAAAATTTCGAGGTGAAAAAAGTTTGAGGTGAAAAAAAATTTGGTGAAAAAAGTACTTGAGGTGAATATTCAACACTATTCACCTCTATATATCTGGTTAAAAAATGGACAATTCACGTAATTAGTAAAATTCGCACATTTGTATGAAAAATTTTTAGGCAGCCTTACATTTTCACTCATAACTTTTGTTTTTTAGTTTTCCAAGTTTTTAGTTTTCCAAGTTTTAGAATCAAATAAGGAAAAAAGAGTCGAATTAATGAATTCCCTGCAAATGTTTAAACAGGCATTCATTTAAATTAAAAAAATAAATTAAATTCGATTTTTAGAGAATTTATTCTTTAAAGTTTTGAATCCACCTTTTTAATTTTTTATTTTTTAAGAACTTTTCCCTTCTTATGATCTGACTGAACTTTTCCTACAAAAGTTTAAATTTTGAAGATTTTCTAAAAAACATCTGATTCTGAAAATTTGTTATTCATATTCGAAAACTCCTTAATAAGCTCTTGATACTTTAAAATAATACTTTTATTAAAGAAAAAAATACGATTTATTAAATCTTCTTTGAATAGATAATCCTTCAGATTTTTAGGTCGTTTTCTTATGGAATGCACGCTGTGGTTTAAGGAACTTTAATTTAAGTATGAAATTTTTTCAGATTTTCATCTTTATTTGTTTTTTTAAAACAAAAAATTAAAATACACGTTAAATACTTAGTTATATGCTTATACTATTTCCATGTCCTTCTCTACGGGCCCGGGTAGTTGTCGTAATAAGTATTTTTTTTATAAACTATAAAAATGTGACTACAAAATAATGTCAGCCTAAGAACAGCACTTTAACTTGCAAACTTTTTGCGCCATAACAGTACACATGACATATTTACTTACCAAATATATATTTTTGCACAAATATTTTTACACATAACCTAAGTGAGCAAATATAAAGCTACAAATTGTTTAGTTGTATCTTTTAAGTGTCACAAACACAAATCCTAAATGTCCTTCAAATATAACTTAAATAATACAAAAGTAAAAGTAAAAATTACAAACTACAAAACAGAACAGAACAGTAAAAGCACAAGTTTTAGAGCATCTGAAAAAACGCTTAAATATTTACTCATATTTCAAGTAGTATTAGTAGTAGCATTATGTCCAAAACACTCGTTCACTTTTTGATAAATCACTTTACTTTAAGACACACATACATATACACACACACACGACCATAAGGACGAACAAACACATATAAAACAGATTTCATTTTTCCACTCTTCTACACACATTAATAGCATTACACTTAAACTAAAAAGTCAAACGACAGGAAACCAACCAACCTACCACCACCAACACATACACGAACACCACCATCAGCATTCTCGTACAATTTATTGCATAATTTTTTCCAAATTGTATGTATGTGTGTACCAAGTGTATGTGTCTTAAATTGAAATAAAACAAATATAAACCGTTTAGTCACAGGATATTACCTACACTCGCTTACATTAAACTTGTATGTATGACGGGATTTTTCTTTAGTACAATAATATCATTTTTCTTTGGTTAAAAATGGGGGTGCTTTCGATGATATTACCACTATTTACTAGAGAAATGCAAACATCATCATGCCTTTAATGCAGAACAATTTTTTTTTATTATGGAATTTAAGGAATTTTTCTATTAGACAACAATTTGTTACGAATTATAAAAGGTTCAGTTATTTTAAGGAATCTGTAATGTTTTTTGAATGATTGTTTTTAATTAAATTTGAATGAATTTCGAATGTTTTTTTTATTTCAGAATATCCAAGTTATAGATTTTCATGTTTCTTTCATTAAGACTGAGTTTTTTTAAAATCATTCATTAGTTGGTATTAATTTATTGAAAAAGACCTGCGTGAAATGGAGCAGTCAATGGTATGGTCATGTGACTAGAACTATGTGTGTATTAATCTGTCGTAGTTTCGGTTCTGTTATATGAAAGTGGCCGGTATTTTTAACATGGGCTTATTATAGGAGGTGGCAATTTCACCTTTTGAGCTAATTATGATATGTCGGAGAACTTATCGAATATAATATGTCACCGAAATTGTTTTAGTGAATACGCAACAGAACGAGTTAAAAGTATTTAGTATGCAACTAGTCTAATGTTAGGCATTATTTGATATGTGGTAGGACCAGTTAGAAATGAAAAAATACGTGACTGGTTTAAGCGTACAAACGACAGTACTCAAGAAAAATATTTGATAGAACACTAGTTACAGATTACTCGCAATGCCTTATATTACGGAGTTTGTACAAAATTAATAATTTCGTGACATATTATTAAACTGCAATAAGCGAACAAGTTACAGGACAAATTAAAAATAATTGGCATGTCACTTTTTATACCGCATGTGCCATATTATGTAGGGGTTACTGAAAGAATCCGGACTTATCCAGTCACTAAACTTACCTAAAAAGTTATGTCACATTACCTATATTTATAATATTGCACAAGTCCCAAAAAAAATTTATTTTTTAATAAATAATAGAAACATAAATCGTCCAAATGCCGTTTTGGGCAGCAATCTTTGGTCGGACTCAATAATTTTTTAATTTAGCATACTCTACCCTATGGGAAATTAAAAAGATGTGAAACCGATAACTTTATATAGAATGGGCCTGTCACTTTAACAAGGCGCTGTCATGGATGAGGGAAACTGACCCCTTGTGACACGTCACAGAACTAACCTGGGACACGTTGTCTTTTGAATAGTTTTGTGACATTGACTTGTTTCGAGTTGAAATTGAAGATTTGAAATCAACTTTAAAGTTCATTTTGTTAAAATAATTTCCTTATTGATTTTCAAACAAAATGGCCCGAGCTATTAAAATATTTTACCGAAGTATAAAAAACTAAATCTAAACCCTTTTAGAAATTAAGAAAGTTATCCTCAATTATGAAATAAAATAAAGGGTAGAAGATATCCGAAAACCTGAAATCAAAGTTTGAAAATCAACAATTAGTAGTTTTCAAAATATCTGGAAATATAAGAAGACAAGATTTTATTACAATACATATGTTATTAATTCCTCAATACTAATTAATTCCTCAATAAACGTGAAATAAACTGTTCACCGAACTCGCCTCTCAATTGTGACATTGTTTCGTGTGCTGTGTGGTATGTGGCACCGTCAGAAATGAGCTTCGTCGTTGAACACAATTTTCCGATAAAAAAGTGGATCTTCATCCAACTTTGCCAGCCCTCATTCACCAAAAGTTAGTCATTGTGGTAGGTCGTGTGGCTTCAATTCTTGCACCAGCTGTATTTTAAAAGGTTTTACACTCAAATCCTTCCTCAAAAGGAGTAACAGAGGCCCAATTTCTGCGAACGGTGCCGAATCGATAATTCACGGCCATCAACAACACTGGCGGATACAGCAGCTCTATCCGCACTCTACGTAAGCGTGTTGGTGGTTTAATGTCCAATAATGTAAATTTGGTGCGAAATTTTGAAACAAGATTCCGAATAGCAGCCTCAGAAGGTCGTCCAAACTGACCATAAATTAGAATAAGTGCACAATGCACTTTCTTAACCGAGCATGAATTTTGATAATAAAATTCAATAATCTGCAAGCGTTGTTCGTTTGTAAGTCGATTCATGGTTAAATTATAGACCAAAATGAACATGTTTAACAGTAACATGTTACACGAAAACAGCTGAGCTGCCAAAAACAGTATTGCCAAAAAGAAAGTTGCAAAGAAATCACCTTTACAACTTTTTAAAATCACTGTTAGCAAATTTAGGTGGTAGATGAAATTTCGCAAATGTTAATTTACGATTGTGCCTTAGTTTATAAAACATAGTTCCCAAAACCCCCAATAAGTATCAATTCAGTGAATTAGCCCGTATACATATTTTAAATTTAAGATTTCTTGACAAAGGGCATAGTGGTGAAAAGTGCACTTTTTTATGCAATTTTTCCTACAGCCAACGAATTTGAAAAAAACTAAAATTTGTAAAATAGCTGACTAAATTCCAAATCGATTCCTTATGGCCGGTTTTTAAGTTAATTATTTGATATTCGCAACATTCGGTTATTATGCGACTTTTCCGGAAGGGATTTTTAAACCATATTTTAAACATTTTAGATAAATGGCAGCCCTCACACATTAAGTAGGCAATATTTTTATCAAAGTTTTCGGTTTTTCCAGTGCGTCAACCCTGCGTATAAAAAATTATGAATCTCAATAATTTCAGACATGTTTCCATACTTAATTAAATGTATTATTTGTGGCCAAACCTTTTAACCCTTAAACTTGAGACTCCAGAGAAACCATCCGGCTACTCTACTAGTGAAAAGGTCCATCATCCTAATTCTTTTATATATAAAGAGGTGGACTTTTGATTTGCATTGAGAGACCTAAAATTAGGAGCCACACACATGTCTTGTTTCGCCTGCGCAATGGTTTGGTGGCAACAGCATAAATATTTGGTTGTTGCAATTAAATGTGGTCCTTAGTCCATTAAGATATAATGTTTTAACCGAAATTTTGTCGCCACAAACAAAAATGTCGGTGGAAGCAAAAATTCGTTTGTCACATTAAATTAATTTTTCCTGTGAAAGAAGCAATATTAACACGGCTTGACATCAAAAAAGTTAATAAGATTCTAACCATCAATTCTATATATTTCAGGCATGATGATTAATTTCATTTTTCAACAATGGAAAGGAATAAGAAAAGGTAATTTTTTTTAGTTTCATTTAATTTATTATGAAATATTATGAAAATTGTATTTAATTTTGAATTGTCAGTCAAAATAAAATGCAATTTTCATAAAATTTCATAAGTTATTAAATGAAACTGAAAAAAAAAAAAAAATTATCTTTTCTTATTCATTTCCATTGTTAGAAAAAATGTAATATTTTCTAAAAAAAAATGTTTAGTATACCATAAAAATTAAAACATGTCAATAATTGTATAAAAAAAATTAAGACAATGTCATTGACAGTTCCAGAATTTAAACCAGGCCCCTCTAACTGCACGCTTCCATGCAACCCCCATACGAAATATTAACATATTGTCATCCGTGCAAAATAACTGCTAATTGGCATATTTTTATTACAGAAAACTTCTTGTTGATGTAATGAAATAATTGATGCATTTAGAAATTGTTCTTTTATGTTTGCTGGGAGATAATATTCACTTAACCCTCCAACCGGCCTAAGCTTTTTCGAAATGAAATTTATACCACTTGTTCGGCACAAAAAATAAACAAAATGTTCGTCTACAAAAAATTTTTCATTGCCTATTTTAGGCGATATGGGCCAAAATAGGTTAAGAGCGAATTTCATAAACTAATCCATAAAAATGAATAAGTTTTGACATAAATTATTTCTTTTACCAAGATATAACTACAGTCCAAAAACTAACCTTTTTGTGGTTTTTCTTAAGAGGATATGGCGATTTTCGTTTTTCGAAAAAAAACGCGGAATTGAGCACAAATGCACCAAAACCTCAACCTCAACATATATTGTTTAAACTTAAAGGCTTTGCCAATGTACTCTTTATGACAAATTTCATAAAAATCCGTTCAGAAGTTTTCTAGTTAAGACGATGTCCTTTACAGACATGCTATTGGAATCCTGTATGTAGAGCTTTTTTAAAGCTTAAACTTCAATCTTACTTTGTGTTAAGTATCAACGATTTCTAGTCAACATAGAAATGTTGACTAGAAATCAAAAGTTTTGTTCATTTCAAAATATTTTTTTTTTTTTTGAAATTTTACAAAATTCTAACTTTTGTTTTCTCGCTTCCAAAACGTGAGACGAACATAAGAAATTACTTCACAAAATATTTTGTAAATTTTGTTTTCTATTGAAATATCTTCATTTCTTATTATAAAACACTCATTTGCAGCATTTATGGCCGATTTAAAATAATCCGCCTCTAGGCGGGCTTACCGGTTAAAAGGTTAAATTATTGCACACAGAATTGTTGATAAGGGCCAGTAGTCTAGAGTCTTTGTCTCGTAACTAACTTCCATACCAACTTTCATCAGAGTAGGAGAGAGCAGTCAGAGGAAACATTTTGTTGAAGTAATATGGTTCGACTCAAGGTATTCATCGCAACCAAAGAAAATTAAATGAAGTTTCAACTTTTATCTCGAAGCCGTTCACTTTAAAACACAAACAAAAAAAATACACTCTCACTGTTTCAAATGATAAAATTTCAACGAAAAAGGAACATTACTTAAAAATACCATTATTGTGACAATTTAATCCATAAAATAAATAAGTAGCATTTTTCCCAAAAACCAACTTCAATTAGTAATTATTTAAGTCTTTACAAGAAAATCTCTAACAAATAATGAAACAACATTACGAACAAAATATAAAATAAGGGATGCTTTTCATACGACCTTTCCAACGTTCAAAAGTAACCACAGTAAGTGTTTTAAATTTGACACAAAGCTGACATACTCTAAGGCACTACAATAAAGAAATTGTGTAATAAATAGACATTCCAACAGGCAACATCTGCTGCTCCATAAAATTTTAATATTGTTGTAGTATGAAGGAAGTAGTAGAGGAGGGTAATGTTTAAACGAATAAAAAAAAAAATCTGTGGACCAAAAATACAATAACTTTTAAAATTAAATCCATTTTTATGGCCAACAAAAATTGAATTAAAGTAATATACAATAGGATGCCCCCTTAACATAACGATTTGTCGATATTCTTTAATTGCTGAATAACTTTAATTAATATAATTGCGATATAACTTTAATTGCTGAAATTCCGCCAACAACGAAAATTGCTAAATCTATTAGAATTGATAGCTCTTCAATTCAATTAGTTTTCAATTAAATAATAACTCATTTGATTAAAAAGTGATCAATATTGTATACTTTCCCAAAAAGAAACCTACAATTGGATAAAGTGTTGTTGCCATACTTATAGCTTGAATTTTGTAACATGGAACTTAAACCGTCATGTAATTCTTATTTAGTTAGTAGATTTATTTAAACTTAAGTGAACAAGTTCACACAGATATTAGTTTTTTCCTTTATATTGAAACCTAGGGAGTATGGCAAAATTGTTGTTTGGAATTTTTTTGCAGAAACTAGTCCTTTTGTCAAAACCAGTAACAAATGTTTTTAATAATGTTTAATTTATTTTTAGCATTTTTAATTTACAAAAAATTTTTACATTTTTTTAAAACAAAGTTAAACTCTGAAAATTGCATTATCAAATTTATGACAATGTTTTAGAATAAATTAATATTTAGACCACTGTTGCCAGGTTTGACGATTTTTAGTACCTAAATTACTAAATGACGATTTGACGATTTTGGCTTCCAAAATGACGATTTTTTGACAAACGTTTAATATGTCAGCAAATCATGTTTATTTGCTATTATTAAAAAATCACCGAATCTATTTTTGGATTTTTATTATTTCGTTGAAATTAAAAACTATTTTTTATTGAAAGTTTAGCAAAAAAGTTATTTTATGGATTCATGTTAGGTTTATTTTAATTTATTTTCTGCACTTAATAACGGTAAAGACCACTGCAAATGCAGCTAAAAACAAATGAAATTTCACCTGAAAAAAGAACGACTTACATTTCAGTAAATTCAACTAACATAGTCATTTGTTTTTTACTGTTCAAAAAATTAACTACAATTGTATTATTAATGAGTGGTTCAGTCAGTGCAGTAAAATATAAACAAACATTAATTTGTTTTATTTTTTAAATAATAAAAAAAAAATACTGTATAAAATGAATGTAAAATCATAATACCGTAATTTAATGTGGTTTGTTTTTTAAATGAACTACAATTGTAGTCAAAAATGAAATGGTGACTGTTTTTTCACTTAAAAATAAAGATACTGTATTACAACTGAAACAACGACAAATATTTACAGCAGAAGTTCCCTGAGTATGTGCTTACTTTTTTCATGGTTGGCAAACACTACCTTTTTATTACAATGGCAGTTGCCTGCCACGGCCACACCAATGCCGTTATGAACGTTTTAAAGCTACGATTCCAATAGTGGCATGTGTCTTTACAGGGTTTATTTCAAAATTCTACCTATTAAATTTTGTTACATCAACAAAATAACGTTATAAATCGTCGTTTCGGTAGTTTAGCGTTATTTTGACTTTAACTAGTTCAAGATATTTCAAAATCAAACAGGTTAAATAGAAAACTAAAACCTTTTACATAAGAAGAAACATGTCTTTAATGGAATCGCTTTTTTTAAATTTCCATTCCGCTCTTAGTGTTACTGTGTTAGCCAATCGTTATTATGAAAAGTTATTGAATGTCAAACCTGCTTTTTTGAATATTTATATTTTTATAAAGTTTAATTAGTGTAAGATTGAGATAAAAATAAAATATTTTTTAAATTAAAAAAATAAAAACATCCAAGTTTTTGCGAAACAAACATCGAGTTCGAATATTCTCATTTATAAATCCAAAAATAAATCCGGTGCTTAAAAAATAATATAAATAAAGTGTTCCAAAGTGAAACTTCAGATATTCACAATTTATATTTGAAAATGGAAAAACATGCAGTAATAAACAATATTTAAATAAAAATAAATAATAATAGAAATAATAAATAAAATAATAAATAATTTTTAGCAATAATATTAAAAACCAACCCAAAAATATGAAATAATCAAAAATTTCAAAATTTATTGTATTAAACTATGTCATCACATGTAATGCAATTTGAAACTTTAATTCGTTAATGGAAGTCCAAATTTAATAATTTAAGAAAATAACATTGTTACAGAATTTCTAAACTATGTAACATAATTTGAAATTTAAAAATTGTGCTACTGAAGTGGTGTTTACAGAATTATGTAGAACAGTTAAAGTGGTAAAGTGCTATCGTTATAAAATATCATGATTTTCGAAGTTTAAATTACAGAAAAGTGTAAAAAATCGTATTATATTACAACGATAGCACATGAGCACTTGAAATGTGAATTACATTATTATTCTTTTTTTTTATTAAAACTTTATCCCACTTGTAACAAATATTTTTAGTTGTGACGATTTTTTGATGATTTTTTTAAATATAATGACGATTTTGACGATTTTTATTGGAAAATTATATGATTTTATGCTCAACATACCTGGCAACACTGATTTAGACTTAAACCACTGAAATAATTAATAAAGTAATAAACCCAATGAGATTTACTAAAATCTAATTAAAGTGAATTTAAAATATTTATTTCTAATACATAAAAATTTATTAAAAAAAACAACTACATACAGACATAAATATTACAAAAAAACAACAACACTATGATTTGAGCGATGGTATAAAAAATGTCAAGCAAGTTACGAATTTAAGCAAATATTTAATTGATTCAATTAATTTTTAATTGACAGCTTTTCAAATTTTCAACAAATCAATTTAAAAAATATTTTTTTTTCTGTATATGGTCAAATTGCATAAAATAATTATTTGTATTTAATGCACATTTTTTATAGCAATTTAACACTGTTGTAGTCATAATATAAATCAGATTATATGGGTCTTTTTTGTCCCCATCATACTAAGGGTTAAAGATTTTTTAAATAAATGTAATTATAGTATAATCAAATTTAAGTGACATTTTTCGAAAATTGTGTAAACTCTGATTAAAACATTTAAATTTTGTTGAATTTGTGGCAAAATCAGGTACAGTGTAAAAATCGTTTAATGTATATGCTCGACATATGTATTAACAAAATATCTTTAATGTTTGTTGATATGCTTCGCTTATGTAGAAGGATAGTATATGATGACATTAGAGAAAAGAATTGCCATTTAAAGTTTTAACTGAAAGTTAAACTGGCAATTATGATAATGACTAGAGAAAAAACAAACACACTATAAATAGAAATCGTTTGTGGTAAATTTCATTCTAACACAACACACAGAGTAATGTTTGATTTAACGTTACCCAATTTCTTTAACGTGTGAGTTAAATAGAAGATATTTACGATTAACACTAAATGGAACGAAGAATGTTGATGAAGACCGTAGTGGGTCAGAAAATGCATTCCATTCATGCTAATGTCTAATAACTTTTTCTGTGTTTTTTCTAATAGTCAAAGTAAATTATCATATAAAAATTATAATTTTTCTGTTAATTTAGAGAAAAATTTGTCATGATCTCAAACCGAACGAATAAAATCTCACACATTAACTAATAGATAAACGATAAAATTCACTATTATCATCAATTTTCATAAAATGTACTGCAAAGGAGTTCCTCCACACACAACACAAATTATTTTTTCAAGTTTTTATTCTTTAACCTTCTAACCGGCAACGCCGCCTCCAGGTGGGGTATTTTAAATTGGCCATAAATCCGGTAAATGAGTGTTTTATAATAAGAAAGAAAGTTATTTCGATAGAAAACCAAATTTTCTAAATATTTTGCGAAGAAATTTTGTACGTGGAGTGCACGGTTTAGAAGCGAGAAAGTGTTAAAGTTGAAATTTCATAAAATTTAAAAAAATAAATATTGTGAAATTAACACAATTTTCAAAGATTTTAAATACATATTTATGTTGACTTAAAACCCTTGATAGTAAACACAAAGTAGCATTGAAGGCTAAGCTTTTAAAAAAAATCTTATTTTGGTCCAAGGACATACAGGATATCAATTAAATGACATCGGCTTAACTTAAAAAAATATGGACGGATTTTTATGAAATTTGACAGAAAGATTACATTTAGTAGTAAGAGCAAAGCCTTAAGGTGCTTTTTCGCTGAATTACGCTTTTTTCGAAAAACGAAACTCACCATATATTCTTAAGTAAAAGTACAAAAGGTGTAACTTTTGGACTGTAGTCATACTTTGCCTAAACTTATTTATTTTTATTGATTCGTTTTTGAGTTTGTCCTACTAAACCTATTTTGACCCATATCGTCTAAAGTAGGTAACGAACACAAACATATTGTTTATTTTTCGTACCTTACACGTGGTATACATTTTATTACAAAACAATCTTAGGCCGATTTGAGGGTTAATTACAACTCGACATCTCTAAATTAGGCATTTTAAAAAACCTTTAAAATTATTTTAAAAATAACACATTTTATCAACTTTGTAGGTACGAGTAATATTTTTCGATTCCAGGCTAAAGTGGTTTAAAGGTATCCGATGAAGTCAGAATTCCATATCTGAATAATTTTAAGTATATTAAAGTAATAAATGAAATTAAAAATTAAATTTATCAAATTGTCGAATTTTGGTAATTTTTAATAAAAATACACTTTTTTTAAAAATTATCCATTTTTGGCCAAAATTAGCGTTCTCTAAAAAATCGTTTTCTTAAATTTGGAACCATTTGCAATAAAACTGGAAGTGTAATGAACAAAAATCGACAAATCGTTTTTTAAGGGATATCCTAATATAAGTTCATACAATCCATAAAAAAATCTCAGCCATGATAAGGTGTTAGATGAGTGTGTAAGACGTCTAGGTGGAAACGTAAAAAAATCAATATATGAAAATATAAAAACCAATCTGACAAGCTTCGTAAAAAACCATATTTCATATCAATAGATAAAAGAACATTATTTCCTGATAACGGAAGGCAAACTTTTTTTATAATGTCCACAACATCCTTGTAATAAAGATAAGAGTTTTTTATGAACAACAATATTTTCTCTTGTAATTTATTTAGATTTTTTTTTATTTCTTTTGCAGACCTTTTGCCAACCACAACTACGGCTGGTCCAGAAACTCGAGAATTTTTATTAAAAGTTATCGATGTTTTATTGGACTTTGTTAAAGCCACAAATGATCGTAACGAAAAGGTTTTGGAGTTCCATCATCCTGAGGATATGAAACGTCTCCTAGATTTAGATGTACCAGATCGTGCTGTTAATCTACAGCAATTGATTGAAGACTGTGCTACCACTTTGAAATATCAAGTTAAGACGGGTAAGTTTACCAACATTTTATCTATAGAACAACATATTTTATATGCCATTCCACTTGGTTGAAGGATTTAATGAAATTTAAAATTAAATTGAATTCATTAAAAACAATTATCTTGAAAATCAGTATATCCTGACAACCCCCCGAACACACACATTTCTGTTTCCTTTACAAACCTTGTATTTCCGTTTGGCATTTTAGATGACTCTTTTCGTTTTTTTTTTTTTTTTGGCACACTTCTTGTATAAACATGCTTATTATCGACACTCCAAAAAAACAATTGCGGTCACGTGCTTGATACGATTAGAGATGACAACATTACGAGCGACAGGGCGGAGTACGGGCGTATTTGAGCTTAATTTTCAATAGAATCTGTTTAGTATGTCCAAATGACTTTTGAGTAACAAACAGCAAAAAAAAAATCTATAAAATCGTGATTATGGTTTAGAATTATGATTAATGCAATGTTAGTTTTTTTATTTTTGAAAATATTTTATGAGATTCATCTTAGTCGTTAAGATATGTGTAAACAAGCTTCTTTTTTTAAAAATCTACCCTTTCACATTCTATATTCTATCCCATTTTAAATGAATTACGTCTGCGGTTGATAGGTGTAAATAATCTTTTACTTGCCATCAATATTCAATGGACCATAAAATGGGTTTACTACTACGGCTGCTGCTTTTGTTGGTTGACTTGCAACAATAGTCGAACAAACAAAAAATTGTTTATTTTACAACACTGTATGAAACTTTTTAAGGGTGTAGGTTATCCTTGAAATGGTTGAGTTTTAATTTGATCTTTTTTGATGGTAAGCAACGATTTTTTGTGGGGTTTTTTTTTTTGGTTGGTTTGGGTTTTAAAGAGCTGCAATACTAGATCCAACTTCCGACCGACGACATTGGTCAAAGTCGTATGTTCTATTTACATTATAAACATTTAAACTTTGTAAAAAAGGAAATGAATTGAAAATAAAGAATAATTAACTAACTAACTACTAGATCCAACTTGAAAGATTAAGATGAAGGTTTGTTCTTTGGGTAATTATATATATTTATGAGATTTCACACTCTGGGTGTGCAACAACTACGACATACCTGGCACCACAGTAAAGTTTTTTGTTGTGTCTTTCTATTAGTCAATGGCCAGTTTAGCTGGAGTCCTTCTTATTTCTTCTGAGTGTCTAACATTGTAATCGGGAGAGATCAGTCTCGCAAATCCTTTAGGAGTTAAAGCCCCCTTTACCATCGCTTTATGAATATCATGTTCAAAGATATCTAGTTTCCAGCGGTGTTGCGACAGACATCGCAAAAGAAGCTTTTAAAGATTAGCCTGTCTGGACTAACTCGTGTACTATCAATTTTATTATGTTAGAGCAACACTCTGGGAATACCCTACTAATGCCGTGAATTAGAGTTCTTTAATTTAGTTCATTTTGTTTGCAAACTAGTTCATTTTCAAAATAAGTTTTCTTATTTAATTCTGAATATAATTATCCAATCATACGGCATTCAGACTAGAACGCAAAACACGTGTTTTGCCAGAACGAGTAGAAAATAATAAAGAACTGTTGTAATAGAATAAGGAGCTAAAATACGTATTTTGGCAAAACACGTGTTTTGCTATATAGTGTGAATGTGTCTTTATGAACAACTGAAAAAAAATTTAAAATGGAAGATTGAATCAGAAGAACAAACTAGTTCAATAATAGAAGTGAACTAAATGAGCTGTAAACTATATTACCTAACTCCATAAGAATTGAATAATGAACGATAAACGAATTCTCTGTCTAATAAGCTGCATGATCCACTAGATCACAGACTTGGGCGACGTCAATTACTTACATTTCCCAATTATTCATTTCTGAAATTTTTCTATATCATTTATAATTTCCGACCTATGCTCACACGTGTGGGCTTAAACGCTTCCTTGGAAAATTCAAAATTTGTTCAGTACCAGACATGGGACATAATACCAATATTTGTGTATTTAATTACAGGCCAATTACTTTTTCATGTCTAATTACATGTAATTGGGTGTAATTGAGTAATTGCCTTGTAAATAAATAGTTGGTACTAATTCCCATGTTTGGTATTAAAAATTTTACAAATTTTCCAAGGAAGCGTTTAAGCTCACAAGTGTGAGCGTAGGTTTGCAATTATTAATGATGTAGAAAAAATTCACTAGTTAATGCTTGTGAAATGTAATTGACGTCAAAGTCTGCTAGATCAGGGCTGGCAAAGCTATGACACGGGTGTCAGTATTGGCACACAAGCGGATTTCCGGTGGCACGATACATTTTCTTTAATACTTTGAAATTAATTTACAAATTTAATTATTAATTATTAAAATATGTGGTTTAATCCGAAATTTGTAAAATTGTCCATAAATGCTGTAAATTGGCTTTATCCTACATTTAGACTAGGGTTTTGCCTATTTTTATTTTTGGAGCCAAAAACTATCAAAAATAATTTGGTTTTCCATACAAATTGAAAACCATATCTATTTGGTTTTTTCCAAAAACTAAATTGAAAATAATGGTAATGTGCATGTTTGATGCATCCACTATCATTTATCAGCAATTTCGATACACCCTGTTACAAAGATTAAAGAAGAAAAGAAAATGTCAAAAAATATTTTTGTTTTTTTTTTTAAATAAATATATTTTAAATTAAAATTGTGTGTTTGATGTAAATTTTCAAATGTGTTAATATTTTTTTTTTTCGTTTTAACAAGCGAAACATAAAGAAAAAGTAATGTGACAAATAAAAACTAAATATCTAGTATAAATGACTAGGTTTTTGTTATTTATTTTTGTACAAAAACTATGTTTTTGTCATGTATAAATGTAGTATTAGACATGATTTATAAAAAGTTTAGAAAGTTTTAAATCTTTTTAAACATAATTTTGGTAAAAAGAAAATTCGCTTTACAGGAATCAAAGTTTCACAAGCTTTCCAGAACACAAATATATCGTTTTTTTAACATTTTTACTATCGAAAGAGTCCAAATTCTCTCCAAAATGTTTAATAGCAAATTTAAATAGATAACATTTTGTGTAACCAAAATCTGCAAAAATTTCTTCAATTTTTAGATTTTTACAAGTTTAAAAGCTTCGGTGGGAAAAGCCTCATAATTGAAAAAATCAATAAATGCCAGAAAATTTAAGAATATATTTTAATTCTGCAACAATATTTTAATTAAAAAAAGACCGTAAAAAACCATAGCATTAAAGGTTGGTTATCTTAAAAATACATTTTTTTTTAAGCCAGAAAATCTTAATACAAATTTACACAAGCGCTCAAAAATTAAAAAGCAAAAAAAATTTGAAACAAGAAAAAACAACAACCTCTTCTCTTTGTAAAAGAAAAAAATGGATTTAAACAAAATGCAATTAAGGTGGCACGAGGCATTTATGTACAACAAAATATGTTTGTTTTTGGCGCGCAATGGAAAAAGCCTTGCCACCCCTGCACTAGATCGTCGACTACAAAGAAATGTGATCTACTTGAAAAGCTGAACACTTCCCGTGATAATACCTATAGAACAGTATCATACAACTCACACTCCGTCGATACTGGAATGGGTCAATAGATATGGATAACCTACTGTCATTGATAAGCACCCGATGCACTCCTTTGAACTTGGTCTAGTTGCTACAAAATAGACTTTGAAGCTATTGCCCATATATGGGAGTTGTATTCCATCTTCGGTAGAAAATCAAAATCACTCACCCAATGTTGGTTTGATATATCTTTAAAGTTTTTGTTTTTAAGTGTTTGTTTGGACATATAGGTTTTTTCATTATTTTTTTTTTTTTTGGAGATAACATCCGTCAAATGGCGCTAACATTGTTGATGACCAGTTGGGCTGTTTTTACCTCATTTCAATCTTATCGGATACTCACGTTGTGATCTTCCAGAGACTGTGATTTGTTTATATAGACCGGTGCCTTTAAAAATCCCCTTGAACTAGAGATGGGCACGTGAGCAAAATGTTGTGCGACTCACGTGGATCACGCGTGTTAACGAAAACTAATTTTTCTCAAGTGAGCTTGAGTGATTGTGAGTAGAAAGAAATTCTTCGTGAACCAAATGAGCGTGAAGAATGAGCCAAATTTTTGCGTGAGTGAGTATGCGTAAGTAGAATTTTAGAATAATATAACATTTTTCTCTTCAAATAAATATTTTCTTTATTTTTACAAAATAAATGACAAAACTACATATTCAGAGTAATTTAGCATTTAACATTCACAATTTACCGTAATATTTAAATATTATTTTTTTCCGGTAGAATTTTGTTTCGTGAATTTGCGTGATTCACGTGAATCCTGGGTGTGAAATCTGAATTTACTCACGTTAGTATGAGTGAGTGTTAGTAGTAAATAATGCTCGTGAGTGGAATTATTCTCTCGTGGGCGTAAGTAAGTCAAAATTCACTTACATGACCATCTATACTAGGCCGGGTCGATTTGTATGGAGCCAAAAAAATCGCTGAACGTTCAAAGAAAATCGTATTCTAGCGATCAAAATAAAAAACTTTGCCGAAGGAACCATACCTCTAAAACGAATTCTGATGTCCCGACTTTTGACCCGTAGGGTGAAATTTTGAAAAATTCCACTTTGACCCATTTAGAGTGCCCTAATCGAATCCAACCCCAATCGAATATAATTTATACATGCATCTGCTAGAGCGTCTTCCGGAGAAGAAATAGAGACCCTAATCTTGGAAAGACTCCTCCTACTTTCTGAAATATCTCTATCCCGAGATTTGTACATTTTGCTATAAAAACACGGTTAAAAAGGCTCTCTTTCAACTTAAATGTTAACCCCTTAACGGTCACCTAGAATGATGATTTATGCATTAATCTGCTAGCGCGTCTCCCGGAGAAGAAGTAACTAATATAATCTTGGAGAGATTCCTCCTACTTTCTGAAATATCAAAGTGGGCTTTTTCAAAATTTGACCCTACGGGACAAAAGTCGGGACATCAGAATTCGTTTAAGAGGTATGATTCCATCTTCAAAGTTTCTTATTTTGATCCCCAGAATACGATTTTCCTTGAACGGTGAGCGATTTTTAAATCGACCCGCCCTAATATATACCTTGAACGCTAAAATCAGGCAATAAATAGCTTAAGAAGACTTATTTTAAGTTATTTTACAATTTTAATATGTACAACAATTTACGCAACTTCATTAAAGCCTTAGAAGAAAAAAAATATCTGATTAGAATTAAGGAGAAAGTTTCAACAGTTTCGACTAAAAATCGTCCACGGCTTCGTTAATGTTCAGGAAAGCGTAGTTCAATCGCAATTGATGGTCTGCATCTTTAAGTATTTCAACAAATGCGCTGCAGAGACGAAAGTGAAATAGCCAATTACGCGGAACTTTGGTGACTTATCAGCTGAATCTTCAGCCACAGCGGCGATGTTATCCTCTTCTGTCACGTGTGGCTCCAGTCTCTTGGAGGCGAAAGGACCTGTTGGCAAAATTTTCACTGTGACTAAATCACTGACATATTATTTCGAAAAAAATAGTCACGAGTATTCCGCGTTCTTAAGGAGTATAGCCTTTAATGGCATGTCGACGTGTATTATATATGTGTTTACTTCACAAATATCATAACAAAACTGAGAGTTGCCTTCATTAGCTAAAGTTATTGCATCTTCTGATAGGGTGATACATTTGGGTCATCCATTAGATAACATTGATAGTGATCAAATAGAAAGGAGTGATGTACTTCTTGTGCCGCTGTTGAAAACCGAGACACTAAATGCTTTTGCTTCACTTGATAAACATGCTTAATTTGCAGACATCAAATAAAATTTTCATTCCCAGAAAATCAAGAGTATCCGATTCCTTAATATCAGTACCACCTAAATGATCAAATAACAATCCTGACCCAGACCCAAACAGACCTATGCATTCACATGCAATTTTTGAAATTGTTACTAAGGAAGTCATTCAGAACGATAAGAAGAAGGGAAGGAGACAAAGCTGTAAGCACTTATGAAAGAAGATTTTTGAAGCTGGACACAAATCACCTTAAATGTTAAATGCCACCCTGTGCACCCGTATGTTATATGCCACTCACTAATAGTACCCCCTGTCCAATTCCCTTCTTGAAGGAAACCTGAACTAAAATGGAATTTTAAAATCAATCCTAAGCGTAGATTAGTTTATTGTCTTATGTGTGGGGCAGTCATTTGAAAATACTACCATGTTCGTAGATTCTGATCGGATTTGATGTTGAAATCTCCTCACCAGTAATAATGGTGAGGTTAGGTTGACATGGACGGTTTTAATGCCCTACAAGGCTAGGTATTTCTGCAAACCCCATTAGTTTTCCTCATGAAAGAAAGATCCACATTCCTTTTGTTTGGATTAAAACTGCCATTCCAATAGTGGCATGTGTCTTTTAATATCACAGGGTTTAATTCAAAATTTTACAAAAAAAAAATAAAATAAATTTTCAAAATTTTGTTATATCTACAAAATACCATAATAAATCGGAGTTTCGATATTTTAGCTTTATTTTTAACGGTAGTTTAAGATATTTCAAAATCAAACCCGTAAAGTAGTGAAATATTACTGGTTATACAAGAAGAAACATATCTTTAATGGAATCGCTTTTTAAAATTTTCATTTCGGTCCTGATGTAACTGTGGTGCCAACTACCGTTACTATGAACACTTTTTGAATGCCAACCCTTCCAGTAAAATGGTAATGGTATATTCCTTTTAGTTAAAAGCTTTTTAAATTTGGAAGACTGTTGGAAGCTGTTTTCACACATTTGCGTGTTGGTAGACAAAACAAAGTCCAGTATTCCACCTAAAGTCTTCGAAAATAATATTCTCTACAAATCACAATCCGAAATTAATAACTAGTGTAGGACCAAAATCCAAATATATATTTTTAAAACATACAAAATAACCTAACCCCTTATGAATGTCCTGACATCCCATTCGTGTTTGTTGACACCCTAATTCGTGTGTATGTTCAATGTCTTTGCAGTCATGTGACATATGCTTTCTATGCTAGTATCATCTCTTCTGTCTATGTTGTTGATACTGATTTTATATCAAACACCATAATCATATTTAAATTTATGCCAAAAATTTATTTTCCAATAGTAAATCTCTTCTGTGGTAGCGGGTATTGCACTGCGTGTGGTAACAAATTTTTATAAATAGAAAATTGTTTGTTTTTTGCTGCCTGTTTAAACATGATAACACTTGATTTTTATTGTTTAAGTTTGTCCATAATGTGAGAAGATTTTTATTAAATTAAATGTCGTATCTAAAATTATCATATTATAAGGAGGGTTGATAACAAATAAAATAAAAACTCAACTAATTAATTTTAACTCTTTGGAAATTTACCCTAAAATGCTTTTATCGGACTAAACAGAACAGATAAAACTAATCAAAGTGTTGTTCGAAATATTTAAAAAGTATTGATTATGACCATCGGTGGTCATAAGCAGGGTAACCAGAAATATGCTGTATCATGTTTTTCACTGTGCGTCATATTGAGAAATGTATCAGATATTTATTTTTTTCAGAACAACTGACGAATTGTGGCAACGATTTGTAAGAGCCTATTTTTAATTTGTTTGCTCTTAATTTCATAGTTTTGCATTTTTTAATGATACTCTTGTTGTGATATATGATACATTTTTTATGATATACTCTGATACGAGAATATGATTTTCCAGCATATTTTTGATTTTTTTAGAACTAAAGCCTATTTTTAGAGCATATTTTTTCTATTGTTTTTCGTTATCGAACACTTATACTATATAGATTATTTGTTAAGACAATAACCTAATACTTATAGAAATATAGAGTATGGCCTAGAACTTGAATAATTTTCATTTTCATTGCACAATTAAAGGTCGAAAAAACATAATTTTTATTTTTTATAAAAATTATATCAAACTTGTAAAAAAGACAAAGTACGGTCTTGTTTACTCCCCCTCAAGATATATTGATATAGGTAGTCTTACTAGAACAACAACTACAACAAACAACTACAAACAATACAAAAACAACAGGGTTTTGACATTTCAAAATACTCAAGATACAGTCTTTGTTCTGTCAAAACCATGTAAGAAATGTCAAAACCAGGTAAGAGGAAGATAAACAGCTGGGCTACTAAAACTACCTTTTAAATATATCTTGCTCCCCCTTTACATCTTGTTTTTAAACAAAACAAAAGAAGTGTGAAAATAAAAATAAAACGCGTGTATTGTATATCTACCAAAGGTAGAGCTTGCACATAACGAAAAAGTTTTCAATTTATTTTTGATCAATGGGATAATCTTTTACTTCGAGCTCATATATTAGTTCTCATTTAGTGGGATAACTAGGATTATTTGTTAGAACAATATTCTAATAAAGAAATATAGAAACTGACCTCGAACTTAAATAGTTTTCATTTTCATTTCCAAAATTTTTTTAAATTTTCTGGGGTTTGCAACAACGATTTTAGAATTTCAAATCACCCAGCAAAACCACACATTACCAAATCATGGCTAAAGTAATGTATCGCCATAGGGCTTCATGCATTACTTTACACGTTACTTCACTGATGAATTATACAGGCGATGAGCCTCAAAGTAACTCATTACCTTGTAGGGGGTAAAGTAACTGGTTACTTATATGGTTACATGGTGGGAAAAAGTAAATGTGTAAATTCATAGTACAGTTAGTAGATGTGGTTTGTTTTTTTAAATGAAATACAAAGGTAGTCAAAACCAAAATTTCTTCTACACATTACTGCTTTTACACTTAAAAAAAAGATGACGTTTACTACCCAGGAAAACTTTGGTAATGGGTGCGATAAAGTAGTGCATTACCGTGTAATGTATACTCCTTATCTTTATCATTATTTTCCAACAAAAAGTAATAAGTTACCGATAATGTGTTACACAATGCATTTCTTTGTAATGGACACTCCTTAAATTCAGCATTATTTCGAAACATAAATTAATGAGTTACCAATAATTGTGTACTCATGGATTACCTTGTAATGATACATCATTACCTTTTACATTATTTCGAAACATATAATAATGGCTTACCGATCATCAATTACATAATGCATGAATTATAAACGTAAAGTAGTATTAAAAATTTTTTTTGGAAAATCTATATTTAGACACAATACTTTGAGATTTTTTTGTAAGCATGAGGGTAAGGTATACACATATTATTAATATCACAAACGGAAACTCGAAGCGCAACAATTCATTTACATTTTAAGCAACTTATTATTATTTGTGACGATAGCTCAGTGGGTAGAGTTCTCGCCAAACAACCAAGAGACCCCAAGTTCGAATACCAGTGATACCACGTTATTCATTTAATTTAAAAAAAATGTTTGTAATAATATTTTTTAATAATTTTTTTCATGAAAATTTATTTTTAGACCCATTACTTTTTTGAATCCGGTAACCATATTATTAACCAGTTTTTTAACCCCATAGTAGGTTATAAGTCCACACATTACTTTTAGGCTCATCGCCTGTAAAATTCATCAGTGAAATAAGGTGTATTGTAATGGGTAAAGCCCTATGGCAATACATTACTTTACATATAATTTGGTAATGTGTGGTTTTGCTGGGTACTCAAACAACTACAAATATTTACAGCAGAATCTCCAATTGAAATTAATTTCTAAAAGTTAGTCCAATTGAACTGAAAAATAAGTTTTTAAATGTGGATTTTTAAAGGAAAATGTGTTTTCAAGAGCATATTTTTTATAATTTTAGAGCATTTTTTAGGGCACTTTTTATGGGCATAAAATATTTTTTCTTATATATTTCTGGTTGCCCTGGTCATAAGTTTAAACCTTGTTACTTATAATTATTTTCAAACTAGAGTTATAAATACCAAACGACTTCTTCATCATACTACGATAAATTGAATTAGCTTCCTTATGTCAAGCGGTAATTTCATCGCCAGTTCCGAGTTGTTAATTTATGATCATCAATATATTGTTTCAATAAGCACTGCAAATTTTGAAAAATTTTTTAGGCTTTAAAAAGCTTTGAGTTTAATACTGACATTTGTTTTATTAAAACCTAATGTAGCGTTATAATTTCCTACTAGAAGGATGGACAAATTGATGGTAAAATAATCCTATAAAATGTATTTGTTATTTTGATTAAACTCATTGTACAGTAGTTGACGAATATAATAAGAACTGTTTAATATTTTGTGATATTCTAAACATACATAGCCTTTGAAAATAAGAATTGATTTTTAATAAACTAGATCTGAAGATTTAAGAAATGGTTATTACGCTTGAAAATAATTTCTTCCTCACACAGATAAAAATTTAGCTATTTGCCAACTGAAATTCGGTTACTACGACTCAAATTCGGTTATAACGAATATCAGACGGTAAGCACAACTTAACATTAGTTTTCACAACGAAGTTCGGTTAATTGAAGTGAATTTTAGTTGCAAACACCCAAAATATTCATAAATCTAATGTAAATATCGTTTTACTAACCGAATTTATAAGTTGTTACCAATAATTATTAATGTGCACTTTTCAATTCGGTTGGCACTTTATTTCTCTGTGTGCACACAGGGAAAATATTAGTTGGAATTTAATCAATCGCATTAAAAGTCTTTTCTTTTGATTCTTATTCTATAGCAAGTACGTATTATATATATTCAAAGCAAACTAAACATTCTTATCATAAATTGACAGTAATTGTAACAAAAAAATGGTAAATTTTCCTAAAAATTTGTTACCCAAACTATTTTCAAATAATAGATACTATCTAAATAATTCGTAATTGTTCCAACCGTCTATAAAATACATTTCCACAGCTTGAACCTATTTGATGGTTATGAATGTACAAATAGTGTTCAACTTAACAACTAATCATACTTGCAACTAAAGCATTTGCCTTTTTCTTAAATGTCAAAAAATAAAATAAAAATTTCAATAAAATAAATTTTCAAGAATAAATATTTTTACAAAAAAATGTGTACATATGCATATATCAAAATCAATGGTTTGAAGGGAACTACAAAATTCATGAGAATATACATACAAAAGAAAGGTATATCCCTTTAGTTAAAAATTTCTAAATATTTGAATGTACAGAAGAAAAACAAAATACACATGTATGTACATATGTAAATATCATTTTACAGGAATTTTAAACAGATAGTTTGGAATTTAAACAACCAGCCTAACCAATTTGAGGATTCTGAACACATTTATATCAAAATTGGCTTTATTTCTTAACTGATAGAATTCCTTTGCTGATCGCAAGAAATGTTTTTGCCAAAATTAATGGAGTATTTCAAAATTGGAGGCATATCTTGATGAAACCTGATTGGATTTGGATAAAATATTGATTGAAAAATATCTTTGAGAAATGCTACAATATATAAAGTTAGTATTAAAAAAAAGTGCAAAAAAGTATCATAAAATTAAATTTACTACACTCATAGAAATAAACCTGTGTAAATAGCAGAAAAAGCTATTCAAAATTAGTTAAAAATGACCTTGCAAAAAAAACCGCTAAGTTTAGCACATTTTTTTTGCTAAGTATTAATAAAATAAGAAAAGCAAAAATAAACCTGTTAACCTTAGAAAATTTTAGTTATATTCGATGTGAATTTTAGTTAATTGAAAAATAGCATTTTATTCTGTAAAATTAGCAAAAACCTTTATTAAATATTTGCAGACTTAAAATAGCAAACAAAAACTGCAATATTAACAAAATTGTAGTAGAATGCAAATAACAGTTTATTTTTCTAAAATCAACAGAAATTGTTGCTAAAAAATTGTAGATTGCTGTTTTCGTAAGGGCAGACTATTATTCGCATTAAATAAAATTAAAAAAAACTTTAAAAATATATTTAATGATTTTTGGTGTACTAATATTTTGTAAATGTGTTTGCTGATTTTAGCAGATTATTTTGTTACTTTTAATTAACTAAAATTTAGCTCAAATATAACTAAATATTTGTAAATTCAACACATTTATTTTTGGTATTCTTATATTACTAATATTTAGTAAAAAAATCTGCTAATTTTAGCAGTTTTTTCTGAAAGGTAGCTTTTAACTAATCTTAAGTAGCTATTTTAACAGGTTTATTTCTATGACTGTAAGGAATATGTTTGGTATCTTTTACGGAAAAAAACTATGTTTCAACTTTAAGTGCCCAAATAGATTCAGAGGCATAACTTTAATGTGCCAACAGATTTTGGACCTTTTGTAGAAATACATCATGCGTAAATTACAGGTATTATTTTTTTGCGAAACCTAAAATTAATCTTAAAATCTGAAGAGGATTCCTCCAGAAAAAATATTTAATCATTTGTGGGTTACTGAAGTACATTTTTCGCAGATAAATCCTTGAATTTTATAGTCTATACTGCTAGAAAATATTTCACATTCATATTTACGTTAATTAATTTATAATTTTACAGTATGTAAAAAAAATAATTGCTTTAGTTTAAGAAATCGCAGTATATCCCGTTTTTTTATAAGAAAGATCAAAAAGGGATGTCTTTATAATATTTTTTTTTTTTTTTGGGTTTCAATAGGAAATAGCAAAAAACTGAATTTTAGAAAACGATTGGTTTAAAACTTGTATATTATATGTATTTTATTTAGTATTAACTTTTGTTTTGTTTTAATTAATAAAAATAAAAAAAAAAGTATTCTAAATTGGAAATGGTGTATTTATTTAAATAAATTCTATTGAATCAACAATCATTTCTATTTATTTCAGTAGGGATAATTAACAATGTTGCTATGTGCAACAATATTTATTTATCGTTCTAATAGAAACTTGGTTACAACTATCGAATCAACAATAGATTTTTAATGTAGTACATGTGACTATCAGAATTCGGTTGGCAAAAAATACGGTTGGGGCAACAAAACTATTTTCTGTGTGTATAAACCAAAACCAGTTAAAGTATTTTATGGTATTTTTTTTTTTTTTTTTAACATGGCCAAACATGTTTAATCATAACTCACTGAAAAATTAAGATTTTGATTAGTATTGTCACATTTTTTTTTTTTTTTTTTTTTTTAAAGAGAAGCAACACTCAGGAAATTCTTCCTATTTATTAATGTGTTGCTTTCTTCGGAAAATGGATAGTGGAGAGATGAAAGGTGGGGAAAGATGAAGGGCTTCAAACATGGCAACACTGTAATTGCGCGAGATGATAAGTCTTAGAACAGTTGTTGCTTGCCACCTGATGGAGAGTTGGCGAACTTATTGAAGCTTTTTTGTTCATAGCCCTGATTCATTATTTTACTTCGGTGGGGTTAAGTGCTATGGGAACACCGAAGGTGGGACCTGCGATACATATGAGGGATAGAAAACTCATATATATTATTTTTTTCTAAATGATGTTGCCGTCACCGGGAATAGAACCCGGGACCATCTGTGTAACAGTTCAACGCGCTAACCATTACACCACAGCGCCCACACCATTTAAAGGTTATACCTTGACAAATAACATGTAATTTTTTTTTAAAGATTTTTAGGCTGTTTGAAATGAAAAAATGTAGTCTATTTGTTTAAAATTTCTCTCCGCTTTATTTTTATTTTTAGAATTTTTAGTTGAATTGCGAAGTTTTTTGAAATAAGCTTTCCTGATTCGCATTTTTGTATAATGCTAATAACATAGTCTGCAAACATTTAGCTGGTAACTAGATGCAATTTTGAAATAAAAAAAAAATAAAAATGAAATATCTTACTATACAAATTAAATTCTAGCTAAGTTTTCAAACCCCTTTGCGGTAGTTCTGGTCTACTGATAGTCTTCATTTGTTTGCCGATGATCTCGTTAACGATACAATTTCTTGTTGCACAGTGTAATAATCCATGCATAAAAATATGAAATTATTGTCAAAATAACAAAATCTTTCGTAAAAAGAACAAATTTTCGTTTATTTTACGAAATTTAGATTATTTTGAACTTTTTTTCGTATTTTTATGCATGGATCATGATCAGAGCATATTTTTAAACGACCATCTTAATAATTTGTCCAAATACTGTATGAATTAAAAAAAAATATAACAGTTTTTTAAAAGGTTTATTCTAAGATGAGCGATTATATTCGCTTGTCTATCACGAATGCGATATTAAATAAAACAAAGAATGGTAGGAAGGCAGGAAGGAAGTATTCAGGAAAAACAAACTGCTAGACATACGACAAGTGTCTTTCAAACCTATACATACTTACGTCTAATGTTAAGCTGGCAGCAGATGTGCTTGGCAGGAGTATACAACAAAAACAAAACATTATTCGAAGAGGGTTAATGTAACTGTAAATGGATGCAAGAAAGCTTAAATAATTCGTTGCATTGAAACAATCAAGTTCAGACAGGCGAACAGGAATGTTGTTATTGTTTAGTATTTTCATTAAATTCTTGCTCCACATTTCATAAAAATCGAATATGATCAAAAACAAGGCCAGTGAAAAAAAACCAAAAATGAAATATAAACGAAGGAAATGGCAAACATGGCTCAGTCAAATGTTATTTCCGCTTTTGTTTTCAAAGAAAAACTAAAATCAATATAAAAATGTTTGCTATACTCGTGCTTCGATACAATGTTGAATTTAATGTTGACCTTTGTTTGGACTCGCTTTTATTTTATTCTTATACATATTCGGCAACAATTGCTCATTTATTGGAGGCTAATTGGAAATTACTTTACACAAATCATATGACTATTAAATAAATACTTACATTTATAAACAAGCCAAACAATTCTTCACTCCAGGGAGTATTTTTCAACACCGCACGTAATGAAAGAGTATTCATATAAACAGACAAAACCCTTCCCTTTTTCTTGATTTTGGTATTACAATAATAAAAGAAATCCTTGCTGTCAGTTCACATCTGAAGTGCCATAAGTTGTGTTATTATAAAATCCAAATGCTCTAAGCCATAAGAGACCGATAGTCATAACAAAAAAAAAAAGCAAAGAACGACCCCACTTTCATTTACTTCTTTTTTACTAAAATAGGAATACGCGTATGTTTCAAGGGTTGTGGGATAGTGATGTAATAATTGGTTATATTAACCAATATTCGATTACTTTTGATGTTGAGTAATGTTACTATAATTGGGCTGAAATTTTCAGTAATAACTGAACTACACATAGAATACTATGTAGGTAAAGACCATTGCAAATGTAGTTAAAAACAAATGAAATTTCACTTAAAGAAAGGACGACTTTTATTTCAGTAAATTCAACTAACATTGTCATTTGTTTTTTACTGTTCAAAAAATTAACTACAATTGTAGTAAAAATTAATCACATATCGCACTTGATCAACAAGAGGGTATTAACACAAAATTTTAAAATTTTCAGTAGAGTCAAAAAACTGTTTATGGCCACATTTTAACAGAATTTAAAAATTCAAACATATCATAATAAGCAAATTTCATTTGAAAATATGTATACATTGTTTTTGTTTTAAATTTTACCACTCATTGCAAAAAAAAAATCAATTTTTTGAGTTAATACCATTTTTTTTGAAATTTTATCGATTTAAATTTATAGAATAAAACAAATTTTATCAACAACACAGTATCAACTCAAAATACTACCAAATATAAATAAAACAGTTTGATTATTTTTAACATAAAAAAAGGCTCAAATCAAAATAATACCTTTTTTATGAAAATATGCGATTCATTTCTATTTGAACTTTTGTATTAACTCGAAATAATACCTTTTTGTTGGAATACATTATCATGAAAATGGTCTCAAAAGTGGTTTTGGAGATGAAAGAGTAATCGGAATACGTTGAAATTTTTACAATAGATAGATATTGATGTTGTTAGTTGATTTCTTGAAAAAAGTGATATTTTAAAAATTTTGAGTTAATACCCTCTTGTTGATCAAGTGCGATATGTTAGTAAAAAATAAACAAACTTCTATTTTTTTTAATAACAAAAAACTACTGTAAAAAATGAATGTAAAATCATAAAACAGTCATTTGATGTGGTTTGTTTTTTTAAATGAGATTAGTAACTTATTCTACAAATGACTGGTATTTACATTAAAATAAAGAAACTGTATTACAACCCAAACAACTACATATTTTTAAAGCAGAAGTTTCCTGAGTGTAATAATAAGTGATTACTGAACTTTGCCTACCAAGTTGAAAAGATTATGCAACGCATGAGCTACCTAGATAGAGCATTGTTTCAGTATTTCCGATAACTTTTCTGCATTGAGATTAGGCAAGAACACTGTAAACTGCATGAACTCAGAATAATATTTTGAGCATTTCCGGTTTCCATTTCTAGTTTAGGTAATAGCAAAGAGTATATACAAATAAAGAGACTACACTTCCCAAGCCTCTCAGCAACAAAATATCGAAATGAAAACATTTTTTACACTAAAAAATAATTTGCAACATGTTGAAAAAAAATTGTTGCATAAAACACTTATTTTTATTTTGCTAATATTATTTTCTATTAAAATTTAGTGTATTTTAATTTTATCTTGCTTATTTTATGGTTAAAATTTTAAATTAATAAACATTTTATTAAATTATTATTCAAAAACATGATGAAAAATTAATTTAAACTTTTAAATTTGTGCAACATGTTTTCATATGATCGGTGCGAGCTTACGAACTAATTAAAAGAGGGCAAATTGATAGAGACTGAGGTGGATAGAAACGAACTAGTAATAATTAATAGCTAAGAATTGGAATTGGCATTTACCTTTTCAACTTGAAACTAAAAATTCTTTCTTACTGGTGGAGTTTAAAGAACACCTAGAAAACAGGTTCGAATGGAGAACTGAATGCATTGTAAAGCGAAGGCTTCGAATTTTCTGATTGTAGCTACCGAATTTCTGTTGTTATTGAATTTCGATTGGATTGCTGCAACCTCGTTAATTCGGTTCTCACAACTGAATTCGGTTAAGGGTTGTTACAGTTGTTTCAACTTAATTCGGTTGGGAATTTACGTGGTTGCAGCAACCGAATCGATTCGGTTAGATGAAGTATTCAAATTTTTATAAGAGTGTGTGAAATTACTATGGTCTCAACTGAGTTTCGGTTATTCCAACCAAAAAGCTCTTCACTTCAAATTCTTGGGCACATTCTGTTCTTTGAACTATATTAAGGAGTGAGATCGAAAAAAAACCCTACACACGTTTTCACTTACAACTGCTTTTGTATACGACACTGAACTTTTTTTCTTGTCACGTTACCTTTAGAAGGTTGTCAGATTTTGTGTGCAAAATATTAAAGCGATAGGCTTATTTTTCGCTTACAAATGGAATCTGAACACAAAGTGAATAATAGAGTTTGTCCCCTAATTTCCAAAAAAAAATTACAGTTTTGGGAACTTGTTTTGTAGCCTCCATCAATAGTTTAAAAATAATCTTAAAATCATTTGATTGTTCTGAATTCTGGACAACTATGTATTTTTTATTTTTGTTTTGTACGAAATTTAAGCTGTTTTTGTAAAAATTATACTTTTTTGCCCTCAATTTTTGTTTAAAGTCCATTTGTAAACAAAAATAACTTAATTTAAAAAAATATTTACGTTTAAATGAAGTTTTTTATAAATTTAGTGAACAAATTTATTTAAACAGGTACAAGAAAATTATCTCTGTGCGGCTGTAGCTAACGAATATTTTAATAGTTATCGCCGAATTTCTATTGAGGCAACTGAAATTATTTTGTCTTGCTAAAATGTATGTTGTTTCAATCGAATAATTGTTATTACAATAGCAAAATTCGGTCACAGCAACCGATGCCTTCGATTGGCTATAAATACTGTAGCTACGACCGAGTCTGTTTTCTGTATAGTCTTTTTGCGGATGACAGCAACATGTGTCATTTATTTTTATTTGGTTATAGAAAAATACTTTTTTTTTGTCGGTGCTGAGTATTTGAATACATTATTGACAAATTGTAAATTGAAATAACCTTTCTTGAGCCGATTTAATGAGATTTTGAGTGTTAAATTTAAGAAAAAGTCCCTTTCCCTTTTCGTTCCCTTTTCGGCTAAGTGCCGAGTACTCGGAAAGACATTTTTTGAAAGCAATTTATAGAGATGCTAGTGTGTAAAATACCCTGCCTCAAAACCAGCCAAAACCGTCTATAAAACGGTTTCTTATGCATATTATTAATTTACAAAATTTTTGGTGATTATGACCACAACTATGGGTATCAAGTCCAATTTCGAAATTCAGAAAAATATTCGACCAATATCCGCATTTAACAAAGATATTCGATCAATATCAGAAACAATTTTGTATAAAATTCCCAAACTCGAAAATGAACTCCATTTTTAATAGGGAAACAGCGGTAGCGATATTTTTTTTATAAAATTTACTTAATCCCTATAGTAATGTCCCAGAATAGTACTGTGACATGCCAATATTCAGTTTCTTTTAATTACCCGTAAAATAGATAACAACCCAGCCAGAAATTAACAAACATAGAAGTATTCTGAAAGCACTACGTATGGTAGTTGAAACGTTACCAAAGCAACATGTTTTTAATGATTATAGTGTTCTCAGGGCACTCAAATGATAACCCAGTTTTACGGTCTCATGTTGGTATTTTAGAGTATTCTTAAAACGTTACAAAAACCAAACATAAAGTAGTTGTAAAGCGCTACGTCTTTTGTTTTTAAAACGCTTCCAAAACATTTGAAAACCCAAAAGTATAATGATTTTAAAGTGCATTTAATGCAAAAACTAAAAAATTCTCAAGAATGTGAGTAATATATTTTCAGAATTTATATTAAACATTATAAAATAGCTTTAATTTTACATACTAGCTGTCGAAGAACATGATATGAATTTTGGGGAAGATGAAGGCGAAATGGAAAACAATGACATAGTTATGCCATGTTTTAAAGAAGAGTTGGACGAAGTAGTAGTAGAGGAAGATATAGATTCAACTGATGAGGACGGTGGTAGTACTACTTAGTATTTCTATAAAAACTTTCCATTTTTTCAATTACTGTAGTAAAACTGCGGCAAGTTACGAGTGAAAATAAGTGCTTTAAAAATGTTGAAATAAGTTGATTTGAAAAAAGTCTGGTTCTTATAGTATAATAGTAGAAATGTGCGGACTAGACTAAAATACAATCACAAAAGTTTTACAGTAGAATCTACTGAAAAAGACTGTAATTTCAGTTTAAAAGGCGACAAAGGTAATTACAGTTAAAACAACTAAAAATGTAGTTGTTTTTAACTGTTAAAAAACATCTAACAAATGTGGTAAAAACAACTACCAATGTCGTAAAAACAACTGACAATTTTTTAATACAAACATTTTGAAACAACTGTAAACATTAGTAAAAACTAATGTTTTTGAAGGTTATTTTTTTTGGTATTTTAAAAAAATTTTCAATTTTATTTTCTTCATTCAATTACAACAAAATTTAGTATTTCCAGCATCTTACTTAAAGTCTCAAGTCAACATTCCAAACGGTAATCCAGTTATGACGTTTTAATGCATTGGAGATACAATTAAATTATCTAATTATTATTTGCAAACTCTAAACATATTAATATAAACTAAACGAGATTTTTTCAAAACATAGTTTTTCAAAATATATTTTTTTATTTTAAAATAACTAACAAAATTGAACTGTTTACCTCAAAATTACTGTTTGGTACTTGTTTACAAAAATTTTAAAACAACTGCTTTAAACAACTGCTAAAAATTTTAGTAGTTTTCGTTTTGAAAACAACTGTCAAAATAGTTGTTTTGCATTATTTCATACAAAAACAACTGTAATTACAGTTAAAAACAACTACTACTGATTACTACACAAACAACTTTCATGTAGTAACTGTAAAACTTTTTTGAGTGTATCCACATTTAAAAGTTTTATTGACTACACTATTTTATCAAAATTCCAAAGATATCATTTTTATTTCAATAAACATCAGTAAAGTTTGTTTAAAAAGTGCTATTAAAGTAATTTAAATATGTTTTTTTTCAAACGTTCTCAGAACGTTTTGGATTTAGTATATTGTATGCTTTGATAGTACTTAGTTTTTTGAACCATCATGAATTTCTGGCTGGGAATGTACAAAAAGAAATTGTAACCCTAGCGAAACTAACGGTAAGTTGAAGTATACTATCAGTAGGCAGTGTTGCCAAGTGAGGGGGTTCCCCCTAGATTTAGATGGTTTTTTAGTCGCTTAGTGGGATTTAAGTGGGTAACAATTTGTTAGGGGGAATTTTGGGGGGTAAAAATCTGATTAAATGAGATAATTTTGCCTTAAGATAAAATTTTCGGTTCGATTATTGTTTTTTTTCCAAATTTTTGTCATAAATTCAACTGGTTTTTAGATTGTTGGTAAAATTTAAATAACTTTACTGCGCTGTTAAAATAAAATCTCAGATTTTGACAATGAAAACAGTAAAACTCTAACGAAATTAGTGTATTTTTAAATTTTTATTCAAAGAATTTGAAATAAAAACTAAACGGATTTGTAAACAAAATACTTAGCAACACTGTCAGTATGACAAAAACTTAAGGCTCCATTAGTCTTTGCGTTCTTGTGTTGGTTGTTTAGTTTTTTTATGTGAGGGCAATCGGCTGCTTTTAGCCGTCACTTAACGTAGACAGAAAATTCTGTTCTTAAAGGCTCCATTAGTTGTTCCGTTCCGTGACGATTCTGTTACGTGCCGCTCCGGATGGCTATTAGCAAGCTGAGTCAGGGACGATAAATGGGAATTTCAAAATGTACCAACCATCATAGAATATAGTACTTTTACGACCCCAATAGTACAAAAAAAAAAAAATTATTATAAATTACCAAACAAAAACGTAAATAAAAATTTATTTGTACACAAAAACAAAAAGTTAAACAATGTTGCCGTTCCGTGCCGTAACGAATCAGCTGTTTCATTTTTGTTTTATGGATAGTGCATTTTTCAAAAATGCACCTCACATAAACCATGAACGAAGCAGCTGATTCGTCACGGCACGGAACGGCAACACTAATGGAGACTGAATTCTACCTTAACAGTTTCGTCCGGCACGGAACGTTACATTACAGACAAAATAACCACACACACTAATTTTCATATATCAAAATAAAATCAGCTGATTCGTCACGGAACGTTACGTACAAACTAATTCAGCCTTTAGCTCGAATTGAAAACTTAGTTCGAATTTAATTTGTTAAGTATTTTGAAGTTTGGCTATTTTTTCTGTTTTGATTCCTTTATGATGAAATTCAAAATTTTAAATATTATTATTTGATGCATACAAAAATATGTTTCTACACGTGCGCCCCGGTAGGCAAGTTGTAGGCGTGCTGGCTTATCAGTGCGGGGGTCGTGGGTTCGATTCCCACCAGAGGCACTGGTCTGTTTTCGCTACAACGCGCCGAAGGCCATAGTAGCTAGTGCTCGGTTAGGGTAATAGTATATAATTTGTAATTATATGATTATTAATAAAAAAAAAAAAAATTATTCTACACATATATGATTATAAACAGTCCTATATATGGTCATATATGATCCCATTTTTGCTAGAGTATTTAATTCATTAAACAAAATCAAAAAATTGGACTGAAAAAAGATTCAGCTAAGTTTTCAACCGCCTTTGCTGATTTTCTATCGACCGATAGTCTTTTTCATTTCCTCTTCCTCCAAAATTGTTGCACAGTGTAATTGATGTGTTTCCTGGAGTCAGTTTTTTTTTGTGCCATGACTACGAATTAAAGACTCGCATTCTATTAATTGTATCACTAATTGAAAGCATTCGAATAATTATATCACTAATTGAAATCATGAGAACTGAACTTACAATATTTTTTGTTAAACTCTTTGTACAACATTTATTTAAGGTAAAAGAAATTTATTTTCATTTGTCTCCTTATAAATACATAAAGGATTTTACATTGACTTACGACTAAACATTTCAATTTGCACACGAGGCAAACTTTTGTCAGATTGTTGGCTGCTTTCCTGGCACAGATGGGCGAAAAATGTTGTCTGCAGCATCCCCTCCTCAAAACGATGTGAGACCTTTTCGTTGAACACATTGTTCAGCCATTCATTCGCATCAAAGGATCAGTGAGCAACGATACAGAAAATAACAACGGATTTTGATTAAAACTCTCCCCTTAAGTTTGTTTTTTTTTTATTATTATTTTCATCTTCCTTTTGTTGCATATAGAGTCATCAACTTTATATGAATGTCAATGTTTGGTATCATTAAAGCACTGAAGTATGCCAAAATGTAAGTAAGGAACGCAAAAAATATGTGGGTAAGGATATACATTATAATAGAGGGAGGTATAGGAATTTGAGACGAATATTATGTTGCCAATTTTTCTGTCTATATATTGTAGGATTATAGAAGATTAAGGATCATAAATGGTATTTTTATACACACAGTAGCGGCAGTAACTGATTTTTAATGGATTTTAGATGTTGTACATTGTAAAAGTCCTTTAAGTACTTCTTATTATCAATCAATAATCGTTGTATTTAATGAAAACTTAAAGGAAATGTCCTTTGAAATTTAAACAAATTTAAGAAATAAGTTTTGTGTTTTTTATCTTTCCAGGTCATCCTCGTTTCTTTAATCAATTATCTTGCGGTTTGGATATTATTTCCATGGCTGGTGAATGGTTAACGGCCACTGCCAACACAAATATGTTCACCTATGAAATTGCTCCAGTTTTCATTTTAATGGAAACTGTTGTTTTGGTTAAAATGCGTGAAATTATTGGCTGGCATGGTGGTGATTCGATATTGGCTCCCGGTGGTTCCATATCGAATTTATATGCTTTCTTAGCTGCTCGTCATAAAATGTTCCCCAACTATAAGGAACATGGTGCTGCTGGTTTGCCAGGACAATTGGTCATGTTTACATCAGATCAATGTCATTATTCGATTAAATCGTGTGCTGCCGTGTGTGGTCTTGGTACGGACAATTGTGTTTCAGTGCCATCAGATGAACGTGGTCGTATGATTACTTCAGAATTGGAACGTCTTATAATCGAACGTAAGGCTAAGGGTCATGTGCCATTCTTTGTTAATGCTACTGCTGGTACAACTGTGTTGGGAGCTTTTGATAATATAAATGAAATTGCTGATATATGCCAGAAGTATAATTGTTGGATGCATATTGATGTGAGTAGAAACTTTAAATCTTTAAATAACGCAGGGGAATGTGGTGTACCATAGACTAGAGTGTCCCTACACTGATAATAATCCATGCGTGAAAATACAAATAAATGTCAGAATACCCATGTGAAAATTGATTCGTATATGAACATATATGGTCATATATGGGCTTGTATATGATCATATATGGGAATAGCTGGCCATATATGTCCATATATAGTTCAATATATGACCATATATGGTCTCATATATGACCATATATGTTCGGATCCGAAATTTGAGGGTATATGGTCATATATGAGCATATATGGATCATATATGTGCATATATGAACATATATTATCATATACGACCATATACCCTCAAATTTCGGATCCGAACATATATGGAAATATATGAGATCATATATGGTCATATATCGAACCATATATGAACATATGTGACCAGCTATACCCATATATGATCATATACAATCCCATATATGATCATATATGTTCATATACGATGCCTTTTTCACCTGGGTAACCAAAAATTTTTTAGAATACCCAGCTGAAAAAGTTCATATATGATCATATATTTTCATATATGGTTTCATGTATGATGATATATGGTTCCATGTATGGCCATATATGAACATATATGTAATATATGGAAGCATATATGGGTAAATACATTCAAAACAAACGTTCATATATGGATATGTATGGCACCATGTATGATAATATATTGCATTTATCGGTTCATATATCGCTTCATATAGGCCATATATCTCCATATATGAGTGCAAATATTATTCCATATATGGGCAATATGTTTTAATTTTTGATCAGATATGACCATATATGAGGACGAAATTGTTTTTATTTTTAACCCCTTCTCTCTGCTGTACGAATTCCTGACAAAAATATATAAAAGAAAATAGATTTTAAAGTTTGTACAATTTATAAAGACGAGAATGAGTTATAACCCGAATCTTAAGAAATATCAGCACATTTTATGTGCTTAGTTCTAAAACGGGATTATCCAACTTTTTTACAAAAAATAAAATTACTTAAAAACATTCAACATATTATAAATTTTTGAGCTTTTTGATAGCAATAAATTTTCGGAGCCAGCAATAGGATTTCAAAATTCGAATCGTAAATGTATTCATTTGTTGTGCCAAAACTGATTTTTTTAATAGTTCAAAGAAACTATCACCTTTGAAGTAACATTTGAGCGATTTAAACTAAGAAATTACGAATTTTTAAAAATCCATGTTTTCAGTCAATAGATCCCGATTTTTCTTCCGCCTTTTGTGAAAAGCTTTATTAGTTGAAATGCTAATAATTACTTCGAAACGATTTTTTGTGTGTACACACAGACTCAATTACTACGACTCAAATTCGATTATTACGAATTTCTGTCGGATCTCGCAACTTAGTTTTTTTAGTTTTCACAACAAAGTTCGGTTAATTCAACTAAATTTTGGTTTGCAAACCAAAAATACTCAGAAATCGAATGTAAACATTGTTGTATTGACTGAATTTATAAGTTGTTACCGTTAAAATACACTTTTCAATTCGGTTGGCGCTTTATTTCTCAGTGTGTATCAAACACAAGCATTTGAGTTAAAGTTTTTTTTTATAAAATTCATAAGTATTCGTACTTCTTTTGTCGGTTGGCTTGATTAATATTGTTATCGTCGTCATCATCATTTTCTAAATCATCGAATTTTATTTTTTTTGGAACAAGTTGGTTTTCCATTATCGATACTCTTATTAATTTTCATTAAATTCTTTCCCTAATTGTATTTTCTTAAAAAAATTCGCTTTAAACTATTTATATTTATTAATGCAAGTTGAATATGAAATGTATGAATTTATCAGTAACATGTTCTTAGAAGTATAATAGGCACCTTTTCATTTAATAAAAAGACAATATTTTGGATAAAAAACTTAAAAAATTTAATTTTTTTATATAAGCATGTAGGAAAAGTAATAATATATGAACATATATGAACATTCATATATGGCCATATATGACCACATATGTCCATATACCCTCAAACTTCGGATCCGAACATATATGGATTCATATATGAACTCATATATGTGGCCATATATTACAATATATGAACATTTTCACCTGGGTAAACGAAAATTGGTTCATTTTACAAAAGATTTCGTTGTTTTGACATTTTTTTCGTATTTTTAGCATGGATTATTATGAGTGTATGCACCGCGACCAGAAGTTGGTATTTTGTGCTGTACCATGAAACGAGTGTACCTTAAAACGTTAAATTTTTGCATTATTTTGCACATTTTGAAAAACGTTGTCTTTTTGGTAGTGTGTTATTTAGCCTTGTGAACACACTCATAGAAATAAACCTGTAAATTAGTTCAAAATTACCTTGCAGAAAAAACTGCTAAATTTAGAAGAGATTTTTTTTTGCTAAAGCACAAAGCACTCACAAGGAAAGTCTTCCGATATGTTCTCTCCGATCTTAATAAAATTCTGATATGTGGTAGAGGATAAAAATAAAAGGGTTGTATTTTTTTAGCTGCCCAATCGCACGTTTCAGGATTAAAAGGTGGGGTCAAAATAAACACATTTTTATGTAGAAATCTGTCTGAATTAAAATTTGTTTAATACATTGTTCATGTAGTATTTGATGATTATCATTTATTTCAAATGTTTAAAATATTGGTAAAAAAAAAACTATTCAGAAAAAGAAGCATTAAAGTCGAACAATTGAAAAAGCTCAAACATTGTTTTGAATAAGAAAAATTCTTGAAAGTTATCGGACATTATTCGTATACCAGTTTATGCGTCTCTCATTTGGTACCTCATGTGTTTGAAATTTCTCTTAAACAATTCGAAATAAACTAAAAAAACCAATAAATTTTGACCCCACATGAGATTTAGCAGCTAAAAAAATAATGTGTCCCTAACATCCTAATTGTAATAAGTTATGAGAGAACTAATCGGGAAACGCTTCTTATCAGCAAAAAACTTGATAAGAATACAATTTCACAATACATTTGAACTGATCGTAATATGTTCCTTATGATAAAAATATTTTCCTTATGCTGACTTTGTGATCATTTAATATTATTATCACAAGGAACATTTTATGGATCATTTTGTTACATCTTTTAAATCTCATAAATTTTGTTTTTTAATTTAATTAATAAAATGACTGACCATGCGAATCTAAAAAATGATTGCTATAAATATAAAATGATTTCGATTATTATGTGCATGACCTTTCTTAAATCAGATAAAAATATGAGTGTGTTATATACAAGAGAATAAAGAATATGATAACCGAAACAAGAGAGATTTTAACTAGAACATAATTATAACGACTATATTGGTAAACTATGATTTATACAATAATAATTTGTGTTCAACAACCAACTGTAGCAAGTAGTGCACATACACAGTAAAAATTATCAACCTAAAATATCTAATTAATGCTTTGATTTGAATTAAATTTGTTTCTAAACAAATATTTAATTGAATCAATTAATATTTTAATTGACTTTTAAGTATATAAATAGATATTTTATTTTAGAAGTAATTCTCAAATTATTTTTTCATACACTGTATGCTTAAATAGAAAATTTTCAGTATAAAATACCAAATACATTTGAAGTTAACAAACAAAACAAGCACACACACAAACATACAAACAGACGTAGCATTACAAAAAACACACATACCAACGTATCGTTAAGACACATTTTTTGTGAGTATGATATTTTTATTTTTGCAGAAGTTATTTATAACTCTTTTTCCTTTTTAATTTTCAATAAAAGTTTTAATTGATATTATCATTGCCGTGATAGATGCAAAATCAATTAAAATATTAATTAATTTAACAAGTTTTTTAATTGAAACCCGTTTTCAGGTTTTTCTGTGGAATAGGCATGATATTATTGCAACCACATATTTTCTTTGCGTGTACGAAAAGTTTCGTCAAAATGGGACAAAGGAATAGGTCGTTAATTTTAATTTTTTTTTTTTTAAATTAGTCCGCTGTTTAAAATCTCCAAATCAATTTTTAATTCATGACTTTTGAAGATTAATAAAATTAAGACTAATTATCTTTATAGGCTGCTTGGGGCGGAGGACTTTTGATGTCACGAAAATATCGTCATCCTAGATTTACTGGAGTTGAAAGGTAAGTTCCAACTTTAATAAAAACCTCAAAGAAATACAACAACACTGTTTAAGTACAATTGATATTTTATGCCAAACAACAACAACAAAAATTTGTGATTTTTAAGATTTCATGATATAACGATTTTAGGTTAAGGCTTGCAATTACAAAAAGTTTTATATTGAAAAATAAAAAAAGAATAAGAAAACATTTGAACAATATGTTGTCAATGTCCTTAACAATTCACAGTCTCATAAATCATACCATGCCTGCAAGTAATTACCTTTCAGCAGCACTCTTATGTTAACCCAACAAGAAAAAACAATAGATTTTTATGGCAAGGATCAAAAAAAAAAAAGAACTAACTTTGTTACTTTTTCAATATTTTCGCTATTACGGTAAACTTTGAGAAAAGTTAAAATCATTATTTAATATATAAAACTTTATAAAGAAATTTTTCAAATCACTTAAATTAAGAGCAGCAGCACATACTTTAAAATAAATTACAATAAACAACTCATTAATCAATTGCTCTTAAGAACAAAGTCCTTTAGAAAAAGCACTTGTCAGTCTTTCAATTATTGATTCATTTTTAAGTTGTTATCGAATGTGTGAAAATTCTACAAAACAACACAGCTCGACACTTTATCATATTATATAACCACAGGCCTTCTCGCACCAACGCACAGTGGGATATTTGATAAAATTTGTGGTAATAATTCAGCCATTTCGTACTTTCTTAGTGGTCCGATTGCAATTAAATTTGGAACAGGCATAAGTAATGTTGAGCATAATTTTGGAGGTTGGGTCCCACACATCTCCGGGGGCGTCAATATGACCCTCCAAAGTAGGCACTTTTTGCATAAAACATTTTGAGCGTTTGCCGTTTTTGGGATCTTGCGAATAGAAAATTGTCGTGGACAATTTGTTTTCATTAATTATAGATTAAATAAAAACAAAATGAATGCAATATCTCATTCAATTTAAAACCCTACATTCGTTTAAAGTAAAAATTTAAAAAATTATAAAATTTTTGAGACTTTTTTCCCAAAAAGCGCTACATTTTTTTATCTGCAGATAAATATTTTCTTTAAGAAAGAAAAGGTTTTTTCATGTAAAGCAGATTTGTGCCAAAAAAAATTGATTTGTATACACTCTCCCCCCCAGCCGCATCTAAAGTTGCCGTATTTCTAAAGCAAATATCAACTTTAACCCACTGTTCCAAAACTTTGACGCCTCAAATTAGGTAGCAGGTTGTACACTCAAAAAAAAAAATTATAGTTAACAAAAATGTTTACTGGTAGGATCCTTGCTAATTTCAGCAAAAGTGTTTTGCTGAATATCAGAGAGCTGATTTTTAGCAAAAAATCAGCAAAATATTTTGTTGACACTTAGTTCAACGCAAATTGGAATCGAAATGAACAAAAAAATTTGCTGGAGCTTAGTAGATTTGAAAAAAAAAAATGAAAAACTAAGTATAAAGTTTATGCTTTGGTTAATTTATTTTGCTGAAATTTGAATCTATTTTTTTTTTGTGATTGCTTTAAATACATATAAAAATGTTAGGACTTCCACATCATTAACATAATGCAATTAAATAAAAAATCTGGAAATAAACAAAATATTTGATTAATAACATTAAGAACAAAACATAATAACATGCATGTATGTATATTAGAGCGACTCAAGTTGTATGAAAGCGAAATTCGTGCAAGGTGTACCCCCCTCAAAATGTACATTGGTATTTTTATGATGACATCTAAAATATTTCGGCTCTAGCTTTCACCTCTGGTGCAGTGTTGCCAGGTATGTTGAGCATAAAATCGTCAAATTTTCCAATAAAAATCGTCAAAATCGTCATTTTATTTTCAAAAATCGTCAAAACCAAAAATATTTGTTACAAGTGGGATAAAGTTTTAATAAAAAAAAAAAGAATAATAATGTAATTCACATTTCAAATGCTCATATACTATCGGTGTAATATAATACGATTTTTTACACTTTTCTGTAATTTAAACTTCGAAAATCATGATATTTTATAACGATAGCACTTTAACTGTTAATTCCTTCTACATAATTCTGTAAACGCCACTTTTTTAAATCTTAAATTCTTTTACATTGTTTAGAAATTCTTTAACAATGTTATTTTCTTAAATTATTAAATTTGGACTTCCATTAACGAATTAAAGTTTCAAATTGCATTACATGTGATGACATAGTTTAATACAATAAATTTTGAAATTTTTGATTATTTCATATTTTTGGGTTGGCTTTTAATATTGATAAAAATTATTTATTATTTTATTTATTATTTATATTATTATTTATTTTTATTTAAATATTGTTTATTACTGCATGTTTTTCAATTTTCAAATATAAATTGTGAATATCTGAAGTTTCACTTTGGAACACTTATTTATATTATTACTAGGCCTGTTTTTTAAGCACCGGATTTATTTTTGGATTTATAAATCAGAATATTCGAATTCGATGTTTGTTTCGCAAAAACTTGGATGTTTTTTTTTTAATTTAAAAAATTTTTATTTTTATCTCAATCTTACACTAATTAAACTTTATAAAAATATAAATATTAGAAAAAGCAGGTTTGGCATTCAATAACTTTTCATAATAACGTTTGGCTATCACAGTGACACTAATAGCGGAATGGAAATTTAAAAAAAGTGATTCCATTAAAGACATCTTTCTTCTTATGTGAACGGTTTTAGTTTTCTGTTTGATTTATCATGAACTAATTAAAGTCAAAATAACGCTAAAATACGGAAACGACGATTTATAACGTTATTTAATTTAATGGGTAGAATTTTTAAATAAACCCTGTACAGAGACATGCCACTATTGGAATCGTAGCTTTAAAACGTTCATAACGGCATTGGTGTGGCCTTGGCAGGCACCTACCATTGTAATGAAAAGGTAGTGTTTGCCAGCCATGAAAAAAGTAAGCACATACTCAGGGAACTTCTGATGTAAATATTTGTCGTTGTTTCAGTTGTAATACAGTATCTTTATTTTTAAGTAAAAAAACAGCCATTTGTAGAAGAAATTTAATTTTTGACTACAATTGTAGTTCATTTAAAAAACAAACCACATTAAATTACAGTATTATGATTTCACATTCATTTTATACAGTATTTTTTTATTTAAAAAAATAAAACAAATTAATGTTTGTTTATTTTTTACTGCACTAACTGAAACACTCATCAATAATACAATTGTAGTTAATTTTTTGAACAATAAAAAACAAAAGACTATGTTAGTTGAATTTATTAAAATGTAAGTCGTTCTGTCTTCAAGTGAAATTTCATTTGTTTTTAGCTACATTTGCAGTGGTCTTTACCTTAATTAAGTGCAGAAAATAAATTAAAATAAACCTAACATGAATCCATACAATAACTTTTTTGTAAAACTTTCAATAAAAAATAGTTTTTAATTTTAACGAAATAATAAAAATCCAGAAATAGATCCGGTGATTGTTTATTAATAGCAAATAAACATGTTTTGCTGACATATTAAACGTTTGTCAAAAATTCGTCATTTTGGAAGCAAAAATCGTCAAATCGTCATTTAGTAATTTAGGTACTAAAAATCGTCAAAATGACGATAAATCGTCAAACCTGGCAACAGTGCTCTGGTGAGCTAGACCATTTTGAAAAAGGGTCCATTTTTGCATGTTTTGTTAATTTAAGAATCTGTTTCCTTACCAACATATACAATATGGGTATCATAAGAAAGGTTTTTTTAAGGTGCGTCCAACTGTATATACAATTTGTCTAATAACGATCATCCATGTCCTTTTTCTAAGGATATTCTGTAAAAAAAACCGGTTTTTGAATTTTTAATTTGCGAAAAAAATATGCCGCCAAAAAGTCGAGGATCATTTTTTTTTTCTTTCTTTAGTCCTATTTTCATCCATACATGATCTAGAAACTAAATCCGCTATCATAATAGAGTTACCACAAAATTGCATTTATATATTTTCCAGAGTACCGTGTAAAATGCATCTAATTTGTGAAAATCTAAATTATTTACATACAAAGATGATGTACTTGTCAAAAGAAAAAATTTGATACCCATATTGCCCTATTGAAAACTAAGAGTTACCACCCCATTGCATTTTTGTCAAAACGCGAACTAGCACGAATTTCAAAAAAAGCTGAGACCCGTATTTAATTAAATCGACTAAAGATTAAAACACGTTAATTTGGCATTTTTATTACAAACAACCCCGAACAAAAAATTCAAAAACCGTTTTTTTACAGAATATCCTTAAAACAAGGACATGGATGATCGTCCTTGGACAAATTGTATATACAGTTGGACGCGCCTTTAAAATCCTTTCTTATGATACCCATATTGTATATGTTGGTAAGGAAACAGATTTTCAAATTAACAAAACATGCAAAAATAGACCCATTTTCAAAAAGGTCTAGCTCACGAGAGGTCAAAGCGGGAGCCGAAATATATTAAATGTCATCTTAAAAAAGTCCAAGGTTCATTTTTAGGAGGGTACATCGAGCACTTTTTTTGGTGAGTCGCTCTAATGTATATGTATGTATGACCCAATTTTACATTTTTCAAATGAAGATAATTTTAAAATACAAAAAAGAAATATTCAAAATATCGCTAAATATCATAAAAACTCTTTCGCCCGTATTCATAAAAAATTCTAATTCAGATTTTAAATACAGTTTAGTTAAAACACATTTTAAGCCTTAAAACTGTATTCATAAACGAATATTAGCTTAAAATACCTATTTTAAACCTTGTGTAAAAGTTAATATTCGCTTATGAATACAGTTTTTAGGCTAAAATTTGTGTTTTAACTAAAATGTATTTCAAATGCTGTTTAATATTTTTATGAATACGGTGATTATTACGGCAATTAATAAAAATATCATTCAGTTAGTATTTAGTTTAAAATTGTTTATTTACGGCCTGTTTATCCAATATGTAACGAACGATAACCATTTTTAGTTTTTGTAAACCGTATTACACTTTTTGCCAACCGATAACTTAACTACACAAATTAGTCCTACGAAACTAATTGTCAGTTAAGTCAAAATCAAGCTATAACAAATTTACTTTCGTTTAGAATGAAATAATGATTAAGGTGTTAACTTTTTCATTTTTTTTACTAATGAACAATGCAATTGAAAGAACACTTACTGGATATGAATTACAGAAACATATATTTTAAAGTGGCCCATCCATATTTAAAGAAAAAACATTATGTACTAACATTATTGATTAATAAAATGAATTTGATTAATTCCGCCACTTTTTCTTTTTTAATACGATAAATACCAATTTATTTATTTATTTATTAACAATATATTTTACAAATTAATTTATAAAATATATACAAAAGGCGCCGATAGCTAGACCATAAGCGCTTGTATTGAAATGTAATTTATTGGCATGAACATGAATTAAATAATTTTATGAAGTGAATGGATTAGTATTTTAGTCAAAAATTTATAAAAAAAAATAAAGTTTAAAGCAAAGAATTAATTTTGAAGCATGAAAAATAAAAAATGTTGAAAAGATTTTAACAAAATGTTCCTAAACGTCTTGAATGCCATGTTGTTGTAGACATCTCCAGATGTTTTGTATGTTGTTACACTTTGTGCAATCCAGAATTTCCCCCAGTGGTTCGTCTATTTAGAAGACTGGCAGATTGTTAGCTTGTGGGAAATAGTAAGGATTGCATCGCAATAGAGGCATTTAGGGGGTTCAGGTTTTTATAGTAATGCTTTGAATTAAAATTGCATTTTCCCACTCTTAAGACCTGTTCCACGATCTCGAACGAAAACCTAGGCGAACGCAAGCTGGTCACTCGAATTCGAATCAATTTGGGTTTCTCTATTTCGAAAGCTATCGTTCGCCTATACTTACGTGTGTCAATTTTTGTGTTTTACGTATTTACAAATCATAGTGGTGCCAGACCGGATAGTTTAAACTTCTATGACAATTTCCTTTAAAAATACCAAAAAATACTACTAAATTGCTTGAAGATAAATACAACATTACTTAACAGTGATCAGCTGTATATGACAAATAAATAAATAAAACAAATAAATAAAACAAAAGAAAAATTAATAATTCAAAAGAAGAAAATCAAAAAAGTACACCAGCGTTTTCAGCTGTTCCATTGTGGATTTCATTTACCTGGAATTTAAAGTTCTTAAAAAACTACAAATATTCATGTTATTTTATTCTTACCTTTTGTTATCCATTCTTTTTTTTTAAATATTTATAATTTTTTATTATATCATTCATTCCAGCAAAGAACATTGAAAAATGATGATTTTTTTTAGGTTCTCCGATTTTTTTATATTTTGTACATGAATACTCTGCAGTCCCACTTGCACATAGCCTTTTTCAGATCTCGAAATTTGTTAAAACTCGCGATTTTCTGCACGTTTTTAATTTTCATAAATTTGATAAAAATGCTAAAGGCGCTTCACTTTAAAGTGACATAACTTTTTAATTGTATATCGCATGTTATTAATTTAAACCATATTTGGAATATGCACTTGTCTACTTTATAACTGGAGGTTTTTAAACAAAATTATTGTAAAAAGTGCATACGAAATGCAAATGCAGTTTTCTAATGTATTTTTTAAAACTTTCTCCACCTACGATTTTCAAAAAAATACAGTTTACTAAAATATGGAATCTTACCTTAATATACAATTAAAAAATTATGGCACTTCAAAGTGAAGTGCTTTTAGCATTTTTTTTTTTGATATTTATGAGAACTAAAAACGTGCATAAAATCACGAGTTTTTATAAATTTGGAGATCTGAAAAAGGAAATGTACAAATGGGACCATAGAGTATTCATGTACAAAAAATAATCAAAATCAGAGGACCCGTGTTCAGATTTTTTGCGTTTTCTAATTTAATGAATGATATATTTTTTTGAAAATATTTTCTTACTCGAAATCAAAAAAGCAAGTGACTGGTTTTGACATTTACGTTCGCACTGTTGACAACTCATTCGAAATAGAGAAACCAAATTTTGTATGAAAACTGTTACGTTTTCATTCGACTTTTACTTCAAGTCATCGTTCGCATAGAAATTTACCCAAATCAATTTTTTTCGCTTAGAAAGCGAAAGAAAGCATTCTTTCGAAATCGAGAAACAGGCCATTAGGCTGGCCAGCATGATACATTGTGATCTGGTTAAATATTTAAGTCTGGTGGTAACTGGATTCTTTTGTTGTTGAGAAATTTTAAAAGGATTACTTATGGCTTTTGGGAAGCATGGTGTTTTCGTAATATGAGGTAAATTTAAAGCATTTTTGGCACCACAGTCTGCACTTTCATTTCCTGAAATTCCAATGTGGGAGAGAATCCATAGTATTAAAATTTCTTGTGTTTCATTTTGCAGTTTCAATATATCTTCATAGACGACATTGTGATTTTTGATTAAGGCTTTAGTTGCTCCTAAACTATCAGTGCAGATATACCAATATATATTACCAAATACATTTTTACCACATTTTTTATTTAAATAATAACAATTTTTTTTTTTTTTTGCAGAACTAAAATATATTAAGATAATTTTTGTTTTGTTTATTTTAAAATGTTTGTCAATCTAATCAAAAAAAAAAAATTACCATCAAATAATATTTTGAAACAATTGTTCATGAAAACTTTGAATAATTAAAACAAAACTAGTGGCAATCATATTATTTAAATAAAGCTAATGACAAATAACGTAACGCACGTTAAAGAAAATTTCAAATCGTCGTACATTAACCAAATTTCTTGAGTGATCGTTCGGTTCGCTATCGTTCGTATAGTTATCTTTTCTTTTTAGATAAACAGGCCGTTAATTAATTTATTGTTTTATATATATTTTTTTAATATTCACAATTTTTATGTGCACATGCGTGCTTTTGTTTGTTAAATGAACGAAATTAATCTCGCTTGCATTTTGTGTAAGTCTTATTATGGTTGTGTTAGTTTTTATCTTTTCTTTTTTTTTCTACTTCATCCATACACGCTGTGACTTCTACATCTACTCTTTTTACTTGTTCTTCATGCTATTAATAACAGTGTTCGGCGTAGTTTACTGCAGGTACCAAATTTTACCATAAAGCGTTTTTACTGTAAAATTTCCGTGTAAATTGTTGTTGTTTCGTGTAAATTGGCAACGTAAATTAGTTAAACATTAGTTCAAAATTTGGTTTTTTTTAAAAGCGTTTAACTAAATTTTTAGCTGAAAAAGCGATGTCAGCAAAAAAAATTGGTGAAAGTTAGTTTATTATTTTAAATAGACGTTTAACAAAATGTCCAACTAACTTTTTTATTTGAGTGTAGCTGCTCCAACATATACCTAGGTTGTTGGGTAAGTCCCTTCCGATCGCCGCTTAAAATGTAGATATGGCTGCAAAAAATTTTAAAAATCTCTTACTTGGAAATTTTCATTTTATTTTCTGGTATACGGAATTGCACATCTAAAATTCTGACATCAATTTCGCATTTGAGTGAAAACATGTCAACTCAATCAAAAGAAATGGCATTTTCGGATCGATTCGAATGAAATTCACTATAACTTTCATATTCGACAGGAAATCGACGAAACATAAATTTCAGATTCCGGACCTTTTCGGTTTTTGAAATATGACGTCATGAAAATTGTAAAAATCGTTAAAAAGTTACTAAAGTATCGTTACAAAATTTACTTTAACTTTTAAACTATAAAAGATACCAAAATTTCTGTTGGCTTTATTTTTTACGCTAAATTGTAATCTTTAAAATGATAGATATGATATATAGATTTTTTGGGTAGAAATTCCCATTTCTCGGAAGGCGCATTTTGTTAAATTGTTATCAAAATTTATGCTTACTATTGAACCATCACCTACAATTCGCGTTTATACCATGACCCGAACTTTCTTTTTTTCTTTTTTGCACGAAATAATTGTTCAAATTTTTGTTCAGATTTGCTTATTTATGCACAAAAATGTTTTGATCCAGAGAAAAATAACTGTTTCACTTCTGTACATTTATTAAATAAATTTCAATACCACAAAAAATTCGAAGAAAATTACTTATTTTAAAATGTTCTATATAAAAACTTTGTTAAAAAAAAAAAGAAAAACTGGGAACGCTATTAAGCACAGCGTGGCCGAAATATTTAGGATTAATGGTCGGTCCTATTGTTTACAATTTTATGGGTAAATTTTGTAGAGCTGTTATTGGTTATTTTATCAAATAAATCCTAATTTAAAAAAAAAAAAAAATTAATGCAATTCCTTGTTCCACTCAAATGTTATAAAAATCGGATAAAAACCCCAAAAATGGCGAACACTCAAATTTTTTATGAAAAAAGTGCGCAAATTTGGTGATTTATAATACCAGCACTAGGGAATCTGTAGGACCCAACGTCAAAACTTGAATTCAATGTTACGTCAATTATTGCAATCGGACCACTAAGTAAGAAATGGCCGAATTATTTCCACAAACTTTGTGAAATATCCCACTGTGCAACGGGCCCGAGTATCCCATTAGCTAAACTAAATTTTATGTAAGGCGTATTCAATAATCCATCAAGGATTAGTGGTTACTTTCAATAGTCTATACATAGTTGGAGACAACATAGTAACTAAATTGAAAGCATTACATTTCTTTGTTAATTCAATACAATGATGATGGATATGTTAATCAAATCACAACCACCTCACATCAATTTAAATTGTAGACCATTTAAGGATTAAAATTGAGACCTTCGGCCACAAAGTGTCAACATAGCGGTAATAAAGCAAGACAACAAGGAGTAGGATAAATTAAGTGCAATGTTCTATAATATTTGAAAGAAATTTCAACATTTGTTGTTATTGCATTTAAATCCCTTCACATTTTGTTTAGAATATTTAAATTAATTCCTGTGCATTTTCTTAATTCTTAAAGTAGAAGTAAAAGCTTTCAGTTAAATAATAAAAATTGTAAGCTTTAAATACAATGTCCCCATTCTACCTATCAAGGCCAACCACCTTGCCATAGCACCCTTATATGTACGTACTTAGTTCAAAATTTGTACGGGTTTCTTTGTAGACATTTGAAAATCCATTTTCTTTATTTATTTATTTGTCTTTTTTAACATTTTTTAAATGCACTTTGTTTGTAACAACATAACTTTGACAACTCTTAATCCTTGTAATCCTGCCAGCAGCTATTCAAACACCTGATGAACTCAATTTGTGGGAGTTTGGCATTTAACAAAATGACAAATTGCAACAATTCCCAGGATTGTAATTGTAATTTTTATAGACATAAGTGTATGGTTTATGTAAATAAGGGCAGAAATTTAGTTCATGATTTTATTATCCATTAAACTCATATGGAAAACATGTCGATAAAGAAATATTTAGAGAAATGTTTTGGAGAAGTGTCTCTAGATCTTTTTTTTTTATTAATTAATAATCATATAATTCCAAATTATATCCTATTACCCTAACCGAGCACTAGCTACTATGGCCTTCAGCGCGTTGTAGCGAAAACAGACCAGTGCCTCTGGTGGGAATCGAACCCACGACACCAACGCTACCAACTAGGCTACCGGGGCGCACGTCTCTAGATCTTAAAAATCCTTTTTTGTGACATTTACTTTGATAATTTTTTTCAAATTAGATCCCAGCCATTTTATCCATTGGATCCCAAATTTGAATATAACACATAAAAATAAATAAATTTTGATTAACAAAGCATGGGTGTAACAATATGGAGTCAGCGATTAGTAAAAACTTCCATATTTAGTAGGAAAAGTAATTCTTACAAATATACATATTTGTTAAAGTTTTTTATAAAATTTTGTAATCCTAATGGTGTTATTTAGTTTAATCGATTTTTCAGTGATGAAAAATCGTACTTATTTCAAAATCCTGCTGTCTAATTCCCGCATTCGTGATCAAAATAATTCCGAATCGAAATTTATTTTCATAGCTAAATTTTTTCTGATGATGGTACTCGTTACGAAATGATTTATTATTTCAGTGTTCTAAAAATGTAATAAAATAAGTATTAAATGTAAACAAAAAACATGTTTGATGTTTGCATCGGATTGTCACTTCTTTCAAAACGTGTTCGGATGATGGGAACCCAGAAAATTCCTAAAATAGATATATCAACACATTCCGGAAAGGGGTCTGTCGGGTTGCGCAATTGGGGGTGCTCCAGTAGCAGGTGTGATTCTCCAATTCCAAGGGTTACAAAAAAATGAAAGACGTCGCCTTTATGTTGTTGGTTTAATCGGGGTTTATTATATAAAAACTTTTATTTTCTTTAGTTTTTATTTTACAAAATTAGGTTTTCTTTAATATTTTAGTGAACAACAAAACTTGTTAAATTTTAATTTAAATTTAAAATATTTTCACTTGATGGTTGTTGCTGCTGCTGTTGTCGCGATCGGAAAGAAAAAGTTTTTAAGCAAAAAAATGAAAGAACCCAACCAAACTAGTGCTGCAAGGATGTAGAGTACATCAAGTACATGGGTACTCGTGATCCTTGCAGCACCAGTACTGGTATGGGTTAACACAAGTATTGTGTAGTACCAGGTCTACACGAGCAAGTTATGCCTGACATAACATACAATTGTAAACTTGCGTAAACATACCGCCACCCTTGCAACGATAGTGCAAAAATATCACCGGTGTATGAAAAGGGCCAACAGCAACAGCCATAATTATATAGAAAAAATTACAATTAAAAAATTGTATGAAATACTAAAAGTTGCCTTTCCGATCAAACATATCAAACGTGTGCAAAAGAATTGGCTAGAACCAAGTCTTAAAATGAGCAACTCATGGAATCCTTACAGGTTCAGCAAACGGGTATATGTTTAATCGAAAAAGCAACGTTAATTAAAAAAAACTATGACTAATACAATGAGATCATATTCAAGAGCTCTAGTCTAAAGTTATATAATTCAAATGAGCCTTTTATAAAAAATGAAATAATAAAGTAAAAAAAAAAAAAAAAAAAAAAAAATGTATATAAAAGGGTGCAATTCAAACTAAAATTGCTCATGTTGGGCCACGTTGCATCTTCCTTCACTAATATTCGAGATAGTCAGGATCAGTCTCCTCCACACCTTCCCCAAAGTAAGCATCACCGAAGAAGGTCTTTTGTGTATAAATATTGCCGGCTTGGCCTTCAGCGGGTCCCTCTAAAATTCTGGGAATTACGTCAGCCCCCAAAACGATGTCATACGAGTCACGGGAATACCACATAATGTCAGCATTGACAACATCTTCACCTCGGCGACGCACCCCTGAGATTTTGATCTCCTGAAGTGGGGTATACCGAACGGGCATTTTCTCCACGACGCAAAGTACGTTGGTTTTTTTATGTTCGAAACGGCGGTGACCTAGTTTAACCATTAGTCGATTGGATGCCTCATTGAGTCCTAGCTTTTTCACCTTTCGCTCTGAGATTGAGGACCGGGCAGCGTTGGGGTCAATGAGAATTCGGACCATCGAGTAGCGAGCCGAGTTTTCGTGGGGGTAGACTCTGGCCAAGGCTGTCATTGAGAACCATATAGACCCTTGGGAAACCGGGTGTAACAGAGTGTTGTGTTGTTGGCGACAACGCTTGCATCTATCTAAGCTTCGACAGTCACGAACCGAATGCGATTGAGCCAAGCAACTTACACAAAGACCTTTTTCTGCAACCATACGTAACTTTCTCTCCACATCTAGGACCAAGAAACGAGTGCATTTGCGTATAGCGTGCAATCGAGTACACATTGGGCAACCATAATTAGTGTTGAACCACTGTTTTTCGGCCATTGTTGAGCTACAAAGAAGAAGAAATATTATTCATAATGAAATAAGTGAAGAAGGATACGTGGGCCGAGAAAACACAAAAGTTATTGTTCTTGGCTACGTGGCAAAAGGACCAGTTTGTGAATTGGCCTAGTGATAACTCCATTTTGAGTTTTAATGTCTACGACTCGAACCCTACTATCGGAACCTTGATGAATCTTTAAAATGCGGCCTAACCGCCAATCAGTGGGACAAAGCGGCTCACTTCTTAGCACCACGAGGTCATTTTCTTGGAGGTCGGTTTGAGGGAGTTTCCATTTATTGCGTTTATGCATTTCTTTTAAATATTCGTCTTTCCAACGGCGGCACATTTCGTGTTGCATAGCTTTGATCTTACGCCAACGATTCAGAATACTAACTGCTGGATGTAGTTCTTCGGGTTCAGCGGGTGATAGCATGGCAGAGCCAATCAGAAAATGACCTGGAGTAAGGGCATTTAAATCTTCGACGTGATCAGACAAGGACCCAAGCGGACGTGAATTTAAACAAGCTTCTATGGTTGCTAGCAGGGTCGAGAACTCCTCAAACGTATATTTTAGTTGACCACCCATTTTTTTGAGATGCATTTTAAAGCTTTTAACTCCGGCCTCCCAAAGTCCGCCCATATGCGGAGCTGCGGCGGGAATAAAGTGCCACGAAAGCCGTTGAGGTTCATATTTTAAGATGGCGTGGTCTCGAAGTTCTTTTACGCATTTTGTAAAGTTTACTTTAATCTCTTTCGCTGCGCCAACGAAATTTCTGCCGTTGTCGGAATAAATACAATTAGGGCAACCGCGACGAGCGATGAAACGAGCTAAGGCAGCTAAAAAGGCGGGTGTAGATAGATCGCTGACAGCCTCCAAATGGATCGCCTTTGTAGCGAAACAAACGAAGAGACACACGTAGCCTTTACTAATTCTTGAGTAACGGCCGGTGAAGCTTTTTATTTCAAAAGGGCCAGCAAAATCGACGCCTGTATTAGCAAATGGGCGACTCAAAGTAGTTCTTTCTACGGGCAAAGCAGCCATAATTTGACCTTGGCGAGTTTTTCTGTACAGAACGCACTCTTTGCAATTTTTAACGCAAGTTTTAATCAGATTTTTCACCTTAATTATCCAGCACTCGTGTCGAGTTACACTGTGGACCAATCGCAAACCGCCGTGATGGGTCATCTTGTGAGCAAAATCGACATACAGGCGAGCTAATCTGCTACGATAAGCCAAAATTATGGGGTGTTTTTCGGAATACGAGAGACTGGACGCTAAACTAAGTCGACCATTTGCGCGAATAATTTTGTTTTCATCTAAAAACGGCGTAAGCGTCAACAAAGGGCTATTTGACTCGATTTTCGAGTTGTCGATCAAACATTTATAGTCTTTAGGAAAATATATCTGCTGGGACAACAAAAAAAGGCGATTTCTGACGAACCTTAACTCCTCAGCAGAGAGCCTTAAAGAGGGAAAATTATCCTTAGATTTTAACCTAGCGTTACGAGCAAAGCGAAACATGTATGCAATTACGTGAATGGCTTTGGGCAAACTAGAAAAACGTTCTAAGATATCTTCGTTTTCGAAAGATCTAGCAACATGAACCTGGATACTTTTCATTTCCTCTGTAGTTTCGTAGTCAGAGGGATGTGCAGGCCATGCAGATTTTTGTAAACTGAGCCACTCAGGACCATGCCACCAGAGATTACAGCGTTTCAACTCCGATGGAATCAGCCCCCGGGTTGCTAGATCGGCGGGATTATCCTGAGAAATCACATGAGTCCAATTTTTATTTCCGACTTTTTCTAAAATTGTGGCAACCCTGTTAGCCACAAAAGTTTTCCAACTACAAGGCGGTTTTTTTAGCCAAGCTAACACAATTGTTGAGTCGGACCAAAGATAAATTGAAAAGTTCTTTAATTTAAACTGGGGCATTATACTATCGACTAATTTGGCTAAAAGTTCAGCACCACATAATTCTAAGCGAGGGATCGACGGTTTTTTTATTGGGGCCACCTTCGATTTCGAAGTTAATAAATTTGTAAAAACTTTTTCCCCAATTCGAACCCTTGCGTACAAAACCGCAGCATACGCTAATTCCGACGCGTCACAAAACCCGTGAAATTCAATATGAGCATTTGGAGAATATTGAATCCAACGTGGAACTGTTATTGCATCAATATCGTTATATTGAGATACAAAAGACTGCCAATTTTGTAGAGCCGCTGGTTTAATTTTCTCGTCCCAGTTAATTTTGTCGAGCCACATTTGCTGCATTATAACCTTTGCGGTGATAATAACTGGAGCTAGCCAACCAGCGGGATCAAAGAGCCTAGCAATTACAGAAAGAACTTCCCTCTTTGTATATGAAGATTTTAACGGAATTTTCTCAGTTGTAAAATAAAAGTGATCAGCCGAAGCGTTCCAACGAACTCCAAGAGTTTTCGCGTTACATTCATCATCTAAACATAAGAAATTTTCAGTCAGCAAATGATCTGAGGGCAACCCATTTAAAATTTCTCTTGAATTTGAAGTCCATTTTCGTAACTCAAAACCTGCTGTCTTTAATATAGCAATTAGTTGGTTACGGGCCTCTAAAACGACTTCCAAACTATGAGCACCTACTAAAGCGTCGTCTACGTACATACAGTCTCTTAAAATTTTAGCACCATATGGAAAATTACGTTCTTCGTCATCAGCCAGCTGCAACAGCGTTCTGAGAGCCAAATAAGGAGCGCAATTGACGCCAAATGTAACGGTTTTCAACTGATAATCTTGAACTTCTGCATCAGGAGTGTCACGAAAAACAATTCGTTGAAAACAAGCGTGCTCAGGGTTAACTAAAACTTGCCGGTACATCTTTGAAATGTCCGCATTAAAAACGAATTCATAAAATCGCCATTTCAAAACTAAAAAGACCAAATCTTTTTGCAGCACGGGGCCAACGTGCAAAATGTCATTTAGACTTGTCCCATTGGACGTAATGCTTGAAGCATTGAAAACCACTCTTAGTTTTGTAGTGGTACTTTCAGGCTTAAAAACACCATGATGAGGCAAATAATAACTCGGGCCAGCTACAGGATTCTCAATTTTTTCCATATGTGCCAAAGTTAAATATTCTTTAAGAACGTCGTCATAAAGAGCCTTATTATCTGGTTTTTTTAACAACGACTTTTCGTTTCTAAGAAATTGACTTAGAGCTATGTGCCTATTCGGACCAAGAGATGAAACTTCAGATTTGAAAGGCAAATTAACTATATATCTACCCTCTGAATTTCTCACAGTAGTGGAACGAAAAATCTCCTCACATAACTTATCTCCTTCCGACATAATTGGCCTACGGGAGACTTCTTCAAGCTCCCAAAATTTTGTTAACTGATCGTCAATGGAAACCTTTGTTAATAAAGACCGCATGACTGGACGAAGCGGTTTTGTAGGTCCAGTAACAATCCAGCCGAATATTGTATTTTGAGCCACTAGCGAATTAAGAATACCATGTTGAACGCCCTCACATAAAATTGACGGGTAAAGTTCACCGCCCAATAACATATCGATTGGACCACTTTCATAAAATTTAGGATCCGCAAACCTCAAATTTGGCAACACCATGTTACTAGGGGGATTAAAATTCTGTGTCGGAGTGTCTACAGTAACTCTCGGAACTACTAATGCATCAATTTCAATAGATAAATCAGGATTTACTATTGAGACCATAGAGAACGTTGTCATTTTTTCGATCCTACTAACAACTTCACAGCCTAGGCCTGTAACATCAGCTGACACTGGCACAGTTGGCAACCTTAAAAGTTTTTGAATATTTCTTGAAATAAAACTTTCCTCAGAACATGGGTCAATTAACGCCCTGACCTTGCAACTAGCGCCTTTATAAACGATATTAACCCAGGCAGTACCAAGCATAACATTCTTTGCCACAGAGTGATAATGACTTTGAACTACATGGGATGAACCTTTGTTTGAAGTGGACTGTAAATTAGCATGCGCTGAAGATGAAGGAATGTTATCCTGATGTGTGTTGCTTCCCTGAGCCACATTATTAGAATTATTTCTCTGATTTTTGTTTCTATCGAAATCCCTATGTAAAAGGCTATGGTGTTTCTTATTGCATTTTGAACAACCATTTGAACTTGGGCAATCGCCAAACAGATGACCAGTTTTCAAACAATTAAAACTATAATTAAATTTTCTCAGTGTATTAATACGATTTTTGTTGTCCATGTTTAAAAATCTACGGCATTTACTAATTGGGTGATTTTCTTTGCATAATTTGCACTGAGCTACTTCAACTTTTGTATGATGCGCTTTAAATTGTTTGGGTTTATTGGCATTCTGATTGTTTATTTGAGAAAATGCTTGAGAACTACTGGCACGAATTTTTCCGACACTTTCAAGTGCTCGAAATCTATCAGTTAGAAATTCATTGAATTCACTCCACTTTGGGATGTCCTTTTTATTTTTTACGGACTGTTCCCATAAATTCAATGACAATACTGGGAGCCTAATTGAACAATGAAACACAAAAAGTGGTTCCCATGCCTCGACATCGATTTTGTATAACCTCAAAATCGCCATAATATTATTCACCCCTCTTTGGAGCCTTTTAATTTCATCCGCGGACTCTCCTTGGCATGGAGCTAAAGCATATAGAGCAGTCATTTGCTCATTGAACAAAACGCGCCTATTGTCATATTGGCTTCTTAAGTTTTCCCAAGCGACTTCGAAATTTTCCGAAGTAATGCTGATATTTGCATTTACTGCACGAGCGTCGCCAGTTGTTTTTTGAAAAAGGCAACACAACTTAGCAACAGGGTCTAAACGATCATTATTAATATAAATTGCAGTGAATAAATCTCTAAAAGTGGGCCATTCCGAATAAGTACCATCAAAAACATCAACCTCACAAGCCTGAATTGGTAAAGAAGTCCCATGTTTGGGAGCTACTGCTTTTGATTCTGAAGATTCTTCCTTAGCTAACTTTTTCTTTGCCCTTACAATTAGATTTATGCACTTAATATTAATCTTATGAATCTGGTTATGTTTTGTGTGGACCGCAATCGTCTCCTTTTTCTTTTCAGGAAGTTCAGTAGAACAACTGTCGTAAAGGCTTTTATATTTGGACCACAATTTATTTAGCTCGCTTCTTTCAAACTCTAGGGCTTCTAATGTATATACAGAAAAATCTTCATCTTTGAGCCGATTCTCAAATCTAACCATTTCATCAGCGGCTTCATTAAATTTGTCCAAGTTCGACATTTTCTCTTCTTCTTATTTTAAAATTGTAGCAAAAACCCAACGAAAATCGTTTAAAATACAGAACTTGGCAAAATCTCACAAGTTTGATTAAAAAACCACTATATATTCAGAACTTGGTAAAGCTGTGAAAGTTTTATCCAGAAAACCAAGTTGTTTATAGAAAGCGAGAAAACTTGGTAAAATTCCAAAAAAATTTCAATTAAAATCAATTAGTAGTTGAAACCCCAGGGAACTTGGTAAGAGTGCCAAATATATAAGCAGCGACTGAAGCTGTAGTTCAGGATCCGAAGAAACTTGTTAAAAACAGTAAAGTTTGATCAAGAAATTTAATTAAAATTCACGAACGAAAAAACTTGTTAAAAAGTCGAAAGTTGTTGTGCCAAACCTATTTAGCGTTCAAAATTTCATAAACTTTGTACAATTTGTACAAAACAAAACTTTTGTGTAGACCAAGGGCCAACAGATGTGGTAAAATTTCAAAACTTTAATAATGAATTTATCTGTAGACCAAGAGCCAACTAACTTGGTAAAAATGTTAAACTTTGATAAGTTTATCTGCAAACCAAGAGCCAACTAACTTGGTAAAAATGTTGCAGATGTGTTGAAAGGCGTACTGAAGATAAACAGCAAACAACTTGGTGAACTATGAACGTTGATCGGTACACTAAATTTAAAATTCCAAGGCACGATTACTTGGTAACAATTAAATTTTTACCAGAAAATAAATTTGGAGTTTTAGATTCACAAAACTTGGTAAAATTTCCGAGGACTGATGTCCGATTTATATACGTTCAATAAGAACCAAAAATTTTAAAACCAAAATCATAAAAATGCAGCATATAAATATTTAACTAATTAAAGTTAGCCGGTGTCAAAATCGTGGTAGTTTTAAATTTTCCTTTGATTTTAATGAAATTGTTTTAATTATATAAATTTCCAACCAATCTCTGGTTCTAAAATAACTCAATATTGAAATTGGTTATGTGTTTCAATAAAAGGTTTTGCCGAAAATAGAAAATTTTTACAAAAAATTTCAGAAATATTTATCTTCTTTCTTGAGATACGCGCAAATATTAACAAAAATCCTAATGACTTCCAAGCCTTCTCCAAGAAAAGCAACAATTCTTGACGGATCAACAAAATTTGCAACAAAAAATGCCAAAATCCAATAAGGTTTCGAAAGGAGCCACAGATTTTTGTAAGACGCGTAAAAATTTATGTATGTATAAAAAATTATTTTATTATACAGTACAAATTCGGAAATGTCAGCCAAAGCAATTAAGATTTCTTAAAGCGGGATAACTTTGTACAAAAATCAATAATTTTCAAGAAAAAATAAAGATGGCTGCATATGCAATGGTAAAGAATTACGAAAACAACAATAATATAATTAAAAGAGCCACGAAATTACCGAGCTTACAAAATGGCCGACTTGAACAACAAAAACTATGTAGCCACGCTTATTTTTTAGCTTAACCTTGAAATTTTTTCTTGAGCCACACATAAATTTTCTCCACTGTATCACTTTAAATTCCAAATGTACGTACCTCGTATGATGTTTTTATTATTTAAATCTTCTTACTCTTAGGTTTACCGGGAGATGGACCAAATGTCGGGTTGCGCAATTGGGGGTGCTCCAGTAGCAGGTGTGATTCTCCAATTCCAAGGGTTACAAAAAAATGAAAGACGTCGCCTTTATGTTGTTGGTTTAATCGGGGTTTATTATATAAAAACTTTTATTTTCTTTAGTTTTTATTTTACAAAATTAGGTTTTCTTTAATATTTTAGTGAACAACAAAACTTGTTAAATTTTAATTTAAATTTAAAATATTTTCACTTGATGGTTGTTGCTGCTGCTGTTGTCGCGATCGGAAAGAAAAAGTTTTTAAGCAAAAAAATGAAAGAACCCAACCAAACTAGTGCTGCAAGGATGTAGAGTACATCAAGTACATGGGTACTCGTGATCCTTGCAGCACCAGTACTGGTATGGGTTAACACAAGTATTGTGTAGTACCAGGTCTACACGAGCAAGTTATGCCTGACATAACATACAATTGTAAACTTGCGTAAACAGGGTCAATTAATAAATTTGAAAACAAAAACTCTATAGATTATTTGTTAGGACTATAACCTCATAAAAAAATAAAAAGTGTATGGCCTCGAACTTGAATAATTTTCATTTTCAAAAAACATATGTTTATTCGAAAATAGAAAAAAAAAAACGGGTTAAACTATAGTTTACGGACATAACTCGGATTATTGAATGGATTTGTCTAAAATTTTCAAGATTGATAGAGCTTTTAGTGCAGAGCTCACAAATACACTTTTTTGTTGTCGACTCCTGGTTCCCGAATTATGAACCTCTAAAGTTTGAATTTTGAATTCTTTGTATCTTCGCCATTTTTTATCGGATCAAAACATTTTATTTAACATATAATACTTCTAGTGCCTTTAAGCCCTTAAGCGTCAAATTATTTTAGTCCACTTTTAACCAAACTTTTTAGAAAAACGCTGATTTCAATATTATACTAATGTAAAAGTACGAAATAAGTGTTATTTAATTTAAGCTTTAATTTAAGGTATAATTATATTATATATAATCCTTTAACTCTTCTAACACCGCAGATATTGAGAGTTAAATTCCATATTTTGCTATAAAATTGCCAAGAATCTCCTTTAGGGTAAAGTTTATTTTCGTTATTAATATAAATTTTGATCTAACATTTCCTTTTGTTCGCGTCTTAACAGAAAAACATTATTTCTAATGCCTTTTTGCTTTCGAGTAAAATTTCGCCATGTTGCGTTCGAATGATCGTTCGTTATCGAATACCAATTAGAGAGTCTCAAAAAAGTAAAAGTACTCGCACATTCGAATAAGATTTCGCTAGCTTACGAATGTGAGAATTATTGCCCTGGATTAAACATTATACCACAAAATTCGTCATCTATGGTTTCGATTTAAAAATAATTTGATTATTTCTTTGAGCAAATAATCACAGATTCTTCCTAAATAATTTCTGATAAGTACACTTAGAATATTATGTAGGTAAAGACCATTGCAATTGTACACTCACAATATTTTAACAGTAACTGATTAAAGTTTATTTAAAAAGTAGCAATATACATGTAATCTTATTATACCATTTATTAAAAAAACAAACTCTTCTTCTTCTTTATTTCCGCTTAACTCCCTGTGGAGCATAGGGCCAAACTACACATAAATATTGTTTTTTCGTACCAGTTATTATTTTCATTTAAAATTTTTTTATACAAAAAATTCTTTATTTTAACCAGAAACTTAATGATAGTAAAACAAAAGAAAAACTGTGACTTTCAATAATTTGGGAGTTAAATTTTTATAGATAAAATAATATAAAATCGTTTGTTTAAACGGATTTAGCAGTTTTTTTTTTATTTTTTTATTTTACTGATTTTGTGTTCATTTTTTATTAATAGGTAAAAAATTAAGAATAAATTTGATTGCAAAGAAAAGTGAGTAGACCGGTTTTTAACTGTATGCTTAGCAGTTTAAAATTGCATATTCCATTCTTTTTAACGACAACCTATTGTGAATGTAGTTAAAAACAATTTAAATTTCACTTGAAAAAATTACAACTTACATATATTTCATTAAATTCAACTTATATTGTCATTTGTTTTTTTACTGTTCAAAAAATTAACCACAAATGTTGTAATAACTAACCACAAATGTAGTTTTTTAAATATAAAAAAAACTACTCTATAAAATGTATGAAAAGTCATAATACAGTAATTTAATGTGGTTTGTTTTTTTCAATGAACTACAAATGTAGTAAAAAATTAAATTTCTTCTACAAATGACTGTATGTTTCCTTAAAACTCAAAAAACAGTATAACAACTCAAACAACTACAAACATTTACAGCAGAAGTTCCCTGAATGTAAGGCCTGATTTTACATATTTATTTATCTATTAACTCCCTTAGTGGCAGTCAACTCTTAAAAAAATCACCTTCAAAAAACCCTAAGCAGCTCCCAAAGGGATGTTTAGCAAATATGTGTGCACAGTTTTTAAAAGAAGAGCAACCCCAGATACTATATCAACGTTTATAGTGTTGAACGACCGCATTGAAAACGTTCTTGAATTCAATTACAATATACAGAATATTGAGGGTAGAAATGGGTAAGCAGTCAGGCAATAAGTTGAAGCCTGGGTGCGTGTGTGTGGATTAGTGTTAATTGTTTGTAATTTGTATTTGAATAACATTTAATAATAAAATACAACACAAGGACATCAAATGAACCCACATAACTATGGACTCATGGCAAAAGAACATAAATCGAAAACTCTCATTATATAGGGGAGCAAAAAAAAAGACTTCAAAGTTGCATAAAATTGTATGTACCTTAGAGCGGCATTTTTTTCAACTTTCGATTTAAATCAACATTTTTGCGATTATTCAAGTCGGATTAAAGGTTTTTAAGATATTGCGATTTGACTTAAAAAAAAAATCGTTTTTTCCTCCATTCAACATTTCTGAGATTATTGTAGCACTATTTAACAATTTTCTTTGAATTGCGTTAAATTTGGCATGGTTAATACGAATTTGTTTCTTATTTCAAGTCAAATTAAAGGTTTTTAAAATATTGCGATTTAATTCTTAAAAAAATTTCGTTTTTTTCCCCCATTGCAGCCAATTTTTTAAAATTAGCCTAATGTTTTTATTTTTGCACTAAAAAAGTAAACAAACCAACATTTCATTTGAACATAATTATTTCAAAATTGATTATTTTTTAATTTGTAAATTTACCTACAAATATCTCGCAAAATGCTTGTATTGTATTGTTATGTGTATAAACATGATTGTTGGCGAAATATTACCTTTGATTTTCATTACAAACTTTGAAAAAAAAAATTCGATCCACGATATTTGGCATATAAATATTTGACATGTAAAATCGCGAGCTGAATCCGAAAGTTAAGTACAAAAGGAACAGTTTTTACGATTTTATTTTAGATTTTTTTATGATCGACTACTACTATTTTTATGACCGAATAAGACCATTTTGAAAAAAATAGCAAATTACTCTATTCGCGGATATAACATTTGTTTTAATACTGAAATAACTCGGGTAGATTCTACAGTTTTTCAAAATTCATTATGAGCACTACTATTTTTATAACAAAGGTTGAAAAAATTAGAAGTCTAAAAATAGATTTTCAAAAAATTTTGACATCATTACTTTATATTTAAAATAACGATAAAAATAAGTACTTATGAGTAAAGCATTCTTTTTTGAATTAAAATAATGGGAAAATTAACTACTTATTAGTAAGTCCTTATTAGTTGTGTTAACGTAATGCAGAGAGTTAGCCGTTGTCATTACTGGTAGTGAGAAAATATAAGGATAGAAACATGAGTTATAAAAATTATATTGATTACAATCGTTGAGGAAATTATATAATGTAGGTGTAGCTTTGCCCTTTAATGTCAGGAAAAAATTAGCCCATTCACGATACAATATGGCTTGCAGGTTTTTAGTGGCACATCTGATGGGAATTTGGACAAACTTAAAATGTGCGTTCACCGGATTGTAAGATTTGTTTATAAATTAGGTAGAACTGATCATGTTACTTTATATGTGCGCGACTTTTTATGTTGTAGTTTTGACGATTTTGTCAAACTTAGGTGTCTTTTATTTTTCTACAAAATGCATGGGCAGAAGAATTCAATATATCTAGCGAAAAAATTTAGATTTGGAAATTCTGAACGAACACACACTTTAGTGCAGATACATTTTGAAACCCAGATATTGCAAAGGTCATTTCAAGCTCGGGTTATAAGGTTATGGATTATGGAATACCTTATATAGGGTCCGCCAAATAACTTTTTTTTTTTGAAAATGCTATAAAAAAAACTGAATATTTTCTCAAATTTATTTTTTATTTGAAAGTACAAAAGAATGAGGTTCTTTCATAGAGGTGCATCTAGGTGCGGAAAGCTTTCTGTCTGCTATTCACTTGGGAATAGCAAGAAGCGATTCCTTTATTGAAAAATCTAAGCAGCTCACTACGTCCGGTTTCTAGTAAACCACGTATTCCCTGGAAATGTCGTTCAAACACCCGTTTGTCGGCAGCTAAAGTGAGAAGGCGGTCAATTGATGCCCGACTGGCAATAATATCAATGCGTCTCGGGTAATTAGGTCACAATAACCGTGACTGAAACTCATTTGATTTAAACTTCACCTGCCTAGAGGTTGTTGGCAGCCCCAACACTAGGATCGGATGCTGTGGTCTAACCAATCGCACATTTTAAAATTAAAAGGATTAACGAAACAACGTTGCTAGAAGCTCCAATGGGAGTAATGTAATTATATTAATTATAAGTACATTAACTAAAATAAAAAAAAAAAAAAAAAAAACAATCCTTCCGGTTAATAATAGAAAATAATTTCATTCAAATGGGTGCCTCGGCTGGCCATGCAGTATGAGCTTCATCGTCAGATGGAGGACCCTTTAGTGAAAGGACTTTTAATATTTCCGATTTTGTGTTTCGAAAAATTGTACTTGAAAATTTGTGAATAATTTAGAGGTTATTGGCTACAATATATATTCGAAATTTGTTTGCTACATGTATATTTTAGATATAAATGAATGCTTATTGTACCACTTTATTTTTATAAATTATATTAATTATAAACCTAAATTCTTCCATGTAAAGTTTATCTTTATAATCATTTGGCCCATTGGGGCTTAGATTATAAATAAAGAATGAAATGAAAAATGAAAAATCTTCTTAAGTCGACTTAAGTTGTTTTGTCAAATAACCACAGTTGCAATATATTTTTTGTATACTGTGCGAATTGATTTTATTTGTTATTATTTGTAATTAAATTTGTAGCTCATTTGTGGTTTATTTATGTGTCTTTTCAGAGCCGATTCTGTTACCTGGAATCCACACAAATTGATGGGGGCTTTATTGCAGTGCTCAACTATACATTTCAAGGAGGATGTAAGTATTCGTTTTTATATATGAAATAACAAGTCGATTCATAATGTTAATAATATCCATACTCCATGTACAACAATACAATGTTGGAATGTTGTTATCCTCAACAAAAAAAAAAAACATGTTGTGAATTCTAAACTATTTTAGACTTGCTTTTGCTAGTAGATTTTTAACAATAGGGTAACCCTCTTTTGAATGTCTTACAAAATTGTACAACATAACAAAATATTTGAAATATTTTTTAATACTCTAGGCAATCTTTAATTTACATCACTTCCCCCTAGCTAAACAACTATTGTAACAAACAAAATAAATAAAATACTTGTATACAGCGCTGCCAACTTTGACGATTTGTCCCCATTTTGACGATTTTTGAAGTGAAATATGATAAAATGACGATTTAAGATTTCACAAAATTTATTATATGGAAAATGACGATTTATAAAACTTTGCAATTTTTATAGAATTTTTAAATTTTTTAATTTATTTCTCTAAAATATACTTTCAAAATGTGATAAAGTTTCTTTTTATTTAAAACAACTAAGGAAAATGTGATTTTTTTTATTTTAATTTTATTTAAAAATAACGAAATTCGAATGTATTTTTTTTTTTTTTTATATTTTACAAAGGCAAATCCAAAATCTTTATTTTTTAATAATTTAAATCATTTAGCTTCAAAATCACTGATAAAAGAGTGATTTTCTACACATCTGATTCTTGGTACATAAATATTTTTCTTTATTTCCCTCTGTATTTTATGCCCGAATTTTATGAAACCAAATATCGGGAAAAAAAATTTAAAACTAAAGGAATTTTGCAGATTTTAAAATAGGTCAGTGATTTTAAAATTCCATTCCCCGAAATGAGTACTGGGAGTTATGTTTTTAAGACTCAGAGTCGTTTGTAAAGGAACTAATAAAAAAAGAACATTAAAACTGTGAAATAATTACAAATAAAGTGATTAAAACGAAGTTGTGAGTAAAATTTCTATTTTTTTTTATTGAAATATAAGGAGTTTTCGGAATGACGATTTTTTGACGATTTCTCATTCTCAAAATGGCGATTTTGAAGATTTTTTCAACAAAATTTGACGATTTTTGAACAAATTGGATTGGCAGCACTGCTTATATACAATGAAATGAAAATGGCAGAGTCACCCTTAGTTTAATAAAAGGCAATACTAACAATGTTACAGATAACGTGTACAATATGTTTCCGTCATTGGTCACAGTTGCGACTGATGGTATTTTTTATGGTAACAAAATTACTTTTTTTAAGGAATTTTAATTAAAATTTTAGACTTGACTTATTGCCCATGCAAAATGTACACTTCCATACCATCCATACAAACAACACCCACCCAACTAAACAAATTTCGAATAATAGAAGATTCTAACAATTCCACTAAAAAAAAAGAGTGGTTGGAGATGATACTTTTTTATACTTGCCTTTTTGTTTAATTTTGCAATATTTTCTTACTTATCGAACTTTATCAATAAATCATTGTTTGATGACTGAATTCTCAAACCTGTTTTATCATATTAAGTACACTACAAAATAAAACTAGTAAAAATTTGTTAAAAATGTCATTGCAAAAAAACTGCTAAAATTTGCAGATTTTTTTTTTTTTTTTTTTGCTAAATATTAGTAAAATAAGAATAGCAAAAGCTTATCTGTTGAATCTACAGATATTTAGTTATACGAGTATTTGCGCTAAATTTTAGTTAATTGAAAGTAACAAATTAATCTGCAAAAATCAGAAAAAAAATTTCGAAATATTAGTACACTCACAAAAAAAGTTAGTTCAAAAGTCTGTTTAACGGGTTCCAATTCAGTTAACCATATTTTTTTTTTTGTAATGGTTTAAATCAGTTATTTAGCTAAAGTTATTGTTTAGCTAAAAGTTATATCTAATTTTACATTTAGAACAAATTTCATCCATATTTGATCTGATTTTTTGACCTAAAATTTAATAATTCGTGATTCTGAAATTTACATCTTAGACCACAATTGTTTTCAAACCATTATTGTTTGTGTCTCCGCTATCAGTCTCAACATTATCTCTTATTTTTTATTTTATTCTCATAAAATATTCTATATTTCGGAAACTAAGCGTGCACTCAGAGAACTTGTGCTGTAAATATTTGTAGTTGTTTCATCAACATCTTTTTTTTTAAGTGAAAAAAAACAGTAATTTTTAGCATAACTTTAATTTTTGATTTCATTTGTAGTTCATTTTAAAAAACAAATCACATTTAATTACTGTACTATGAATTTACATTCATTTTATGTAGTAAAAGTAAAACATATAAGCTGGTGTAAATGTTTTACTACATTTGTGGATAATTTTTACTACATTTGTGGTTGATTTTTTTCAACAGCTAAAAACAAATGACAATTTTATAAGTGTAAATATCAAATATAAGTGTAAATATCAGATACCGCTAAATGCCGTTAACGATTCACAGCCCTTTTAACTGACTATCGTTATCCCTAAAATACCGTTACCTAAATAATTAAAATACCGTTATCCGTAAAACAAAACGTTGCCGATATAATTGAAATACCGATATTTTATAGTAATTAAATGTGCTAAAGTCCCAAAACTTATTTAACAAATTGTGAAAAGCAATCTGATGTAGGCGTGTCCCTATCCGGATTTCATTCCTGCCTAAGGAAATCTTCAGGGGACTTTGTTATAAGAATTTCTAGAGATATTTGTTATGTTAAATCACAAACTCAATGAGAATTTCTTGTCCTCGTCTAAGAGCGAGATTCAAAATTAAAAATATCAAAGAAAAAACAAAAACAACAACAAAAAATTGTCACAATTGGCTTTGTCATCTTCCAAATACTACTCTGTTTTTTTTTTTGACAGACCTAGCAATGTAGTGACGTTTATTCAAGTAAATCAACAATAGAAAATCATATGTTTTCTATTAGTGTCAGTTACATTTAAATTTGCACAAGCACCTGCATATTTGTTATTTAAATTTATTTTCATCGGGATAAACATTAATTGCATTTATAGTAATTAAATGTGCTAAAGTCCCAAAACTTATTTAACAAATTGTGAAAAGCAATCTGATGTAGGCGTGTCCCTATCCGGATTTCATTCCTGCCTAAGGAAATCTTCAGGGGACTTTGTTATTAGAATTTCTAGAGATATTTGTTATGTTAAATCACAAACTCAATGAGAATTTCTTGTCCTCGTCTTAATAATAATACCCTTACCGAAATAATTAAAATAACGTTACCGCTAAAATACCGTTACCGAAATAATTGAAATAGCGCTATATTTAAAAAACTGTTACCGAAATAACTTAAAATAGCGTTACCCTTAACATATCAATAGCTTTATTTATTTTTTTTTTCAAATTAAGTCGTGATCAGAACAAATAATCGCTGTTTATAGATATATTTTCCGAAAGTTTGATGGGTATACAGTAGAGCTTAGCTATAAAGAAAGTGTAAATACACCGAAAAAATGTTCAACCAAAATATATAATTAAAGATTTGATTTGAATTAAATTTGTTTCTAATCAAATATTTAATTGAATCAATTAATATTTTAATTGGCTTTTAAATATATAAATACATATATTATTTTAGACATACATACACTGTAGCTTAAATAGGTACAAAATACCAAAATGCATTTGAAGTTTACAAATAAAACAAGCACGCACACAAACATACAAACAGACGCAGCATTAACAAAAACACACATACCAATGTATCGTTCACACACTTTTTTTTGTCAGTATCATATTTTTTTGTAGAAGTTATTTATAACTTTTTTACTTTTTAAAAAGTTTTAATTAATATTATCATTGCCGTGATAGGTGCAAAATCAATTAAAATATTAATTGATTCAATGAATTTTTTAATTGAAACCCGTTTTTAGTTTTTTCTGTGTATGGTATTATGGAATATTTAAATGGTGGAGAATATGAAAAATTTGGCATGGCCGACTTCAATGATTCCACTTGTTGGTATTTAAGTTACAAATCGACATATCATCGAATTTTCGTAGATATTTTCGGAATTTAATTTTAAAATTATTTCTTAATTACAGGGTCTCTTAATTAGTTGTAATCAAATGTCTGCTGAATATCTTTTTATGACTGATAAACAATACGACATTAGCTATGATACTGGTGATAAAGTCATACAATGTGGTCGACATAATGATATTTTCAAATTGTGGCTACAATGGCGTTCAAAGGGTACCGAAGGTTTTGAACGACAACAAGATCGTTTAATGGAATTGGCAGAATATCAAGTTAAACGTATTAAAGAACAATCTGATCGATTCCATTTGATAATGGAACCAGAATGTGTTAATGTATCATTTTGGTATGTGCCCCGAAGATTACGTGGTGTACCACATGACGCCAAGAAAGAACAAGAATTGGCCAAGGTAATAATCATAAGAGTTTTTTTTTCTTTATTAAACGGAAGTTGTAAAATATAAATTTGTGTATTCTTTCGTAGATTTGTCCCATTATTAAAGGACGCATGATGCAAAAGGGCAGCCTTATGGTAGGTTATCAACCAGATGATCGACGACCCAATTTCTTCCGTTCAATTATATCATCAGCTGCTGTTACCGAAGCCGATGTTGATTTTATGTTAGATGAAATACATCGATTGGGTGATGATTTGTAAATTATCATGAACCATATTATTTGTTGATTAAATTTAAATTAGTAAAATTAATTTCTAAAAACCACTGAAGACAAAAGAAATTTTGTCAATAACACGTTGCAATCAGAAAATGATCACACAAAAAAATGTTTAGTTCAATTGTAAAAACAAATGAAAAATCTATTATTAAAAAAAAAAAATCATACTACAAATAAACCAAGATAATATCTTTAAGGTAAAAGCATATCACAAAACATTTCTAGTCAATGTCGCATACACGCAGAAAAAATAACATGTTTCTAATATAACATATTTGCTTGCAAATATAATTATGTTTGCCTGTAAACATAGAAATTTTTGGAACTAGTGAACAACGTCTACCGGTAAACATATATATACGTATGTTTATTATAAGTATGTTTGCATGTACCATACATGATATATATTATCATTTTAAAATTGCAAACATATCTTTATTTAGGTTTTTGAAAATTTTAATAATTATAAACATATATATAATTACCTGCAAACATATTCAAAAGTGTCTTTTTACTGCGTGTTGTGTTCATAATAAAATATTTATTATTGTAATGTAAAACTATTATTGTTAATTGTTAATTTATAGTTTCTAGTAATTATGTTAATTTTAAATAGTTTATTATAACAAAATTCGACCATTGTGTCAATTATTTATGTATATGTGGAAACTAAAACATTTATCACAAAAACAGATCAAAAATCTGTACAAAAAAAATCTAATTCATGTTAAGCGCTAAGGATCAATCGCTCTATGAGAGATGTCCTATTACACCGCCCCTTCTTATTAACCTAAATTAAAAGTCATTATTGAATCATAAATGTTAGGTAAGCAGCAATAAATTGTGCAATATATTTAATGCATACCAAAATATTATTTAACCAAAATTGCTTGCATAAATATCTCAAAATGTTTAAATTAATTATGTTACAAATCATATTAACAACCTCACTTATTAAAACTACCTAAATATTGTTTTTAAATTCACGGTTGAGATAGAAAACTTTACGATCCATTCTATGGCTTGTGATATAAATACGCATTATAAATGACTATAACTCTTATTTTTTAAATCTAATTTACTTTCCAGTTTATATATTCCACTAAGAAGTATCAGCACATAAAAAAAAATTCGATGAAAAAAATTTGGCGGAAAAGAGTACTTTATAAATAGTACTTTACGTTTTTTTTTTCAATCAATGTATTTTTTCTTCGCTTTTTTTAAATGGTAAATGGTTATTACTTAAATAATGACGTTATAATATAATAACACTCAAACGAAGGTTATTAATCAGCAGAATATAGGAACAATAAGTTTAAAAAAATTTGGAGCAGATCTTTATTTCCCTACCAGTTTTTAAAGTTGGAAATGTTGATGAATATCAGCAAAAAAAAAAAGTTTAAAAATTTTGAAAAAATCGGTATCAAAATTAGCGTAATGAGTTCGTTACAAAAAATATGTTTTAAAATTTAATTTGGTAAAAAATAAAAATATTTAAAGCAAGTTAAATTAAATGCAACTTGATATATAATTACCTCTATATTAAGTACATGATTTTTTCCATAAGGCTAAAAAAGTTTTATAAAAAAAATGCAAGTATAAGAATTTTTAGGTGCATGTATTTTTCCCATAAAGCTAAAAAAAGTTTTAAAAAATGCAATGTATTTTTTCCATAAGGCTAAAAAAGTTTTAAAAGATGCAATTTATTTTCCCTATATGGATAAAAAAAAATTTATTTTTCGCCAAAATTTATCATTCTCAAAAATTTATCTTTCTCTGGAGCAGAACCCGCATATCTATACTACTAATTTTTGTTTAGAAAATATTATATTTTTTAATGGTTCTTCTTTTTAAATTTGTAATGGAAAATAATTACCCGGTTTGTGCCTTTGAGCTTTTAAGACCCATTTCGCCAAAAAGTTCAAAATCTGCATCTTAAAAATATAATGGTGGACTAAATTAACTCAATTAGCATTTTTTAATTATCTTTTTTTATACCAGGCTTGTCGTTACGCAACTTTTTATGCCGCTTTTGCAAAAAAAGCTAAAAACTTTATTTCTTTAAAATACACACTAATATCAAATCTTCAATTTCTGGTAGGGAACTAAAGACCTGCACCAAATAATGTTTGATTATTTTTTTTTCGTATTAAGCTTTTTAATACGCATTGTTTGAATCGTATTACTACAAACAATCCGTAAAGAAGCATTTACATTTTCACTCATAACTTTTCAAATTCATAGAAAAAATTATTGTTAAAATAATTTGAATTAAACTTTTGTCTGATTTCAAATTCAGTTTCAATTAAAATTTTAATTAATTTTAAAAAATTTTGGTGCACACAAAATTTACAGGTTTTATAACCCATTTAAAACAAAATATGCCACAGTTTAGAAAATTACCAAAAATTAAAAAAAAACTATTAAATTGAGCTTTTTTTTCATTTTAAATTTTAATTTTGAATTTTTTTTTTTAATTTAGATAATTGTTTTTCAATTTTTTCCCATTTTTAAAGTTTTTTTTTATTTTGGCAATTTTTTTTTAATTTCGAGGATATTTTTATTTTGAAGATTTTTAAAATTTTTCTTATTTGGCGATTTTTTTAAAATTTTTATAGATTTTTTCAAAAATTAGCGATTATTTAGTTTTTGCGATTTTTTTTTTTAATTTTGAAATAAAGTTTTTTTTATTTTTTTCAACTTTTGTTTTCAATTTTTGGTGCTTTTTAAAAGTTTGCCAGTTACATTTTTGGTGATTTTTTAAATTCTGTAATTTTGGCAATTTTTTACAATTTTATCGACTTAGCATATTCAAATAATGTGCATAAAAAATTCTAAATTCTAAAGACAACAAAATTCCTGGCATTGTGTTTTTGAAAAAAGAGTGGAGTTCCCGGGACATGAACTCTAGTTCTCACTCAATTTGTTATATCAACCGTGTAAGTTTTTTTTATTTTAAACTCATTACTTTTTATTCTATTTCAGTTTTTTCAGTGTATATAAAATATAATGAAATTTGCTAAATAAAAAAAAAAAAAGATTTATAATTATGTACCTTTGCAAAGAGACCTGTGCTTGTTGAGATGTATTCCTATAAGTATTAATTATATTTATCATTTTAAAAACAGCCTAATTTATATAATTTAATTTTTTGTTAAATTTTTCTATATGTAAACTATCTATCGACTGTATCATATAGATTTTGAATAAAATATTGAAATAAAACACTTACAAGTGTCAATTATCAGAATAGTGAATAAAACAAAGAAAAATATGAAAAAAGGCGCTGCCAATAATGCATTCCAATTAAAAAAAAAGAAAAACAATTTCTTAGAACTTATAAGGAACAAATGGCACCTAGCGTTTTTAAGTATTTTTAAGTTATAAACAAAAAACTGTTGGAAAAAAAATATTTAGTTTAAATTATAATTGTTAAGCTATAAACTCAAATAATCATCGAAATATAAAAAAAAATAGACAAGTTTATCTATCATTGGAAAAGCAAAGAAAAAATTATTTTTCACACTTCTGGTTTAGGTATTAGCAAGCGTAACTTTTCAGTACCAAACATTGCATAGAAAAAAAAATATGGTCCAACAGTCGAATTTGTAAATTCAAAATTCCTCATTTTTAAATTCATATTTATTTCCAACAAATTTTTTCTTTCAAATGCTTGTAAATTGTAGTCTTTCATATAAAAATTCTTTAAAAACAAAAATTCAAAACTACAAAAAAAATCAACAAAAGAGCATTTGGATTTACTTCTCATCATTGTTGGTGCCAATTTAAAAAAACTTTCTTTTGTATTTACAAAAATGCTCTATGACACTTGTTTTACTCAATTTTGACACAGTGTTACTTTTTCCACCCAGTCCTTTTACACGGCTATATTTTTCCTAGAAAAAGATAAGTAATTTAAAAATCTTAAAATTGTTCAACATTTTGACTGCAATTGTGCAAAATTTGTATCCAGAGTTGACAAATAATTATTTGAAAAAAAATCAAATTTTGACCATTTTTTGTGGAACTTTTTTTCAAAGATTATTTAAAAATATAAAAAAGGCTTATATTTTTCAAAAATATGAAAATGTATTTCTCTGCTAGAAATTAATTCATCGATTGTATAAAATTTTTGAAAATTGGACTGATGGAACGATGAAATACACAAAGTCTCAAAAATTCCAAAATTTATTCCGTTTTTACTCAAAACATAAATAATGGATGGTTTTTATTAAAATGCTACACTAAACTTACCGCGATCTTTTTCCAAAAAAATTAAAAATCGATTAACGTAAAAAAAATATTATTTCATATATTTTTTAATAAAAATTTTTTCACAAAATTATATAAAATTTAAATTTTTAAAAAATCTAACGGTCTAGGATTTAAAAGCTAACAAATTTTGCAAAAATTTCTTAATAAAGAATTCTGTAATTTATTTCTGTGTGGGTTTTATAATGAAAACAAAAATTGTTAAAACTTACTTTATGGCTGAAAATGTCATACGTTTATTGACTCCAAAGTAATGACGTTTATTGACTCCAAAGTAACGAACTATCATTACAACATATAATATAAGTAATGACAACTCATTACCATAATTCAGCCATAGACTAACTAGGCCGGATACGAAAATTTAAAGTATGGCAGCACTGACACATTTTCTCGAAAATACTGTCGATGGCAATTCATCAAAATTTCGTGTTACACATACACTTTGCAATATTATTGCAAATATTATTGCCAGTATTATTGTCATTTTGCCCTACACAGTGCAATAAGATGTACAATATTTTTGCCCAAAATATGGCATAATTCTTTTGTTCCGTTGTGGAGGGATATAAAAATTGAACAATGTGGCCAAAACATCATAAAATATTTTCTTGGTTGCGCAATAAGAATCAAAAACATTTTGATTTTTTTCAATATATTGTACAACCTTCCAATATGACATACACACTGCTATTATTTTGCACAATAGCAAATGTTGCACAAGAATATTGCTTAGTGTATGGGTACCTTTAGAATGACACAAATATATATACAATACAGTGTCTATAATAACTAATGCCGTTCTCGCACGGCATTACAGAAAAAAGTTATTTAAAAAAAAATTTTGTTTTTCTAAAAAATTTTCTCATCTGTCACTTGTCATAACACTGGAGGAAAAAATGTTACCTTTCAAAACTGAATAAAGATCGGACATGCTGATTTCAATTTTGTACTTAATTTTTTGATCCATAGTACAGATTTGGAGAAAAATGTCTTTAAAGATTGGGGTTTTTGCATTTAGATTTTTACATTTAAAACTTTTCGAAAGCAATCAATCTGCTTTTTTTTAATGTTTCATAATCATGGTTCATATTTAATGAAAAAAACATTAGTGCATAAAAGTTTTGTGCATTAAATCATTGGGTTTCTATCCACCTCAGTCTCTCTCAATTTGCCCTCTTTTTATTTGTTGGTAAACTCGTACCGAGCAAATGAAGACATGTTGCAGAAATTTAAAAGTTTAAATTCATTTTTATCATGTTTTTGAATAATAATTTAATAAAATGTTTATTAATTTAAAATTTTAACGATAAAATAAGCAAGAAAAAATTAAAATATATTAAATTTTTTATAGAAAATAGCAAAATATAAGCAAAAAAAAGTGAGTGTTTTAAGCAACATGTTGCAATTATTTTGTAGTGTAAACAAAAATGTTTTCATTTGCTTGCCCGAGTTGCTGAGAGACGGGATAAGTGTAGTCTCTCTATTTGTATATACTCTTTGATTAAATGTGAGCCATCACTATGAACACAGATCTTATTATTTAATTCTATCAAAACAAAAGCAGATTTAGTGATTTCGAAAAATTTTAAATGCTAAAATCTAAATGCAACTAAATGTCAAACTTTAAAGACATTTTTCTCCAAATCTGTACCATTGATCAATAAATTATGTACACTACGGAAATCAGCATTACCGATATATATATAATTACACACTGCTACAAAAAAACACTTTTTGTCAGAACTTGAAAACTGACCTAGTGGGGGTTGTAGGCCTAGGTGAGGACATACAAAACCGTTTTCAAAAATTTTGAAACACCCTTAAAATTTTGAGTTATTTTCAAAAAACTGTTTTAGGGTTGGTCGTAGCACGTTAGGACCTCTAACTCACACATTTTTTGACCGATTTCAAAATTTTACACAGTTTTGGAAAGGCAAAGAATTAAGCTTTCATGAAATGTATTTATAAAATATATATTCCAAGAAATAAGGTAAGTATTTATCAAAAGTTTCTAATTTTTTTTTCCTAATTTTTCAAATTCAACAAGAGTTATTTTAATTATTTTTTCTATGAAACCCTACATTTTTTGCACTGTGTTTTAAAGACAATTTTATGTAAAAAAAAACGAGATATTATGTGTTAAAATCGGTTTATATTTGCAAAAGTTACTAAACTTTTTCTAAAGTAAAAATTTTGGGATTGCAGACTTTTCGTTTGGTAAACCACTTGATAAATTTGCTTGTTTAGTTAATTGTTTTTTTTTTTATTCATATGTTTTGCGCTGGGGGAGAAAATACTAAAAACATGTGTTAATAAAAAGTTGAATAACTTTTACAATTTTCATCCGATTAAAAAAATGAAAACCATGTTTTGTTAAGAACTAAATTTTCTTTATACGTTGGTATACATTTTTATAAGTTTTCATATTAAAATAAGCAATCAAAAGCTACTAAAATCAAAAAAGTTTATAATTTTCGTTTTTTTGTAGATACTCTTAACAAAAACAATACTTATAACTTACAGATGTATCAAAAAATGCACGTGAGTTTAAAGCGTTATCAGTTTTCTTTCCAAACCCGGAAAAAAAACTGACTGAGTTACAGGTCGATAAGTTGACGAAAACGATTTTATTAGAATAACTTCTGAATTTAAGGGTGTTTCTGAAATTTTTTGACACAATTTGTAATGTACTCCACAAGACCTATAACCCACGCTAGGTCGTTTTACAAGTTTTTTTTTACTGTAGCACCGTGTTATTAGTCAGATCTTTATTAGTTTTTTTTTCATGTCATGCCGTGTAATCAGAAGTATAAAAATCGAAGGCTATTAAAATGTAAAAATTCTCCTATAGGCCATACTCTACTACATATTTATAAAAGAATGTTAAAATTTATTTGAAAAAAATGTTAAAAGAAATGGATTTGGAAATTGTATTTTAACCATTTTCTTATAGAATTTATATACTATTTACAATAACAAAAAAGTTTTTTGTTTAACTAAATATTAAACAGTAACACCCAAATGCATAAACATTGAGTTGATTTTTACACCATAACGGTTTAAAAATTATTCAGTGTGTTCGTTTACTCGTAAACCTTACTACTTTTACTACAATTGGTAAGTTATCTTAACTTTTTTGTATTGAAAATTTCCCGATGTAGTAAAAGTAGTAAATTGTAGTAAGGAAATGAACAGGCCTAATATTTCATTTAAAAAGTTTTAAGTTTAATGTTTAATGTTTAATCATAAATTATCTCATATTATTTATATAAACATATACTATCGTTAAATATGTGTTGTTACTTAAATTAAATTAAGTTAATTTATTATTAATCTGTATGTACAAGTGTTTTATTCTAAATACACAAAATAATGAACTAAAAAATACAAAAAAAAAATAAAAAAATATATACATATATTAACGATTATTGCATTTGAAAATTTCAGTTCTTGATTAAAAATAAAAGTAAATCTGTATGTATTTAAGCATATTAACTAACACAAAAAATGTCATTGTAACCTATATCTGAAAAAAATAAATAAATAAAGGCAACCATTTAAAATATATCGATTTAAATTAAAAGTGGATCAAAGTAAGTATCAAAATATTGTTAACATGGTAACCCTAACAAAAGTTTTTTTTTTCTTTTCCTCTTAACTAGGACTGTCACTCGAGTAACAATTATTCGATTAAACGTACGAAAAAAAACGAAAATTAGAACGAACAATTTAAAAAATAAAATTTTCGAATAACAAATATTCCGAACAAAATTTTGCGGATTAATCGTATAAAACGAATAAATTAAAATAATACTCAGAGTAAAAACTATAAATTGTTTATATAAATATAACATTTTTTGTCTTCAAAGTTTAGCAACGTCATGATGCTTGTTAGGAAAAGACCCTAGCCACGTGTTTGATTACTAAGAAGACAAGGATGGATCAAAATTGATGATTAGAGGGTTTTTTTTTGCTAAAATTCTGCCTATTATGGAGGCTCTAGCTTTTCTAAAACTTCGGGTTCTGATGAGATCTTTAGCCAGATCGAAATACTACACTCAAAAAAATAAGTTAGTAGAAAATTTAGTAAAAAATCTTGTAAATCAGGTATACTATTTTTCAGCAAATTTTTTGCTAAAATTATGTTTTAAACTAAAATTTTAGTTATACTTAGTCAGCACTTAACTGTTTTGAAGTAATGTTTCACTAATATTTTACTAATGTTTTACTAAATTATTTGGCTAAAAAAAGGTGCACTTCAATTGTGTGAACGACAACCAGATTAAAAGTTATACGCAGAATGAATTAGATGTCAAGATGTAGTAGTGACGAGGAAAATTATACTAAAAAGTACAACTCTAGTAAGGCGTATAAAAAAATTAACCATGGAAGATTTTGTATCTATTTTTCATACATAAAACAAAATTGTGGATTGAAACAACTTAAATTTTGCGTTTTCACCGGCTTGTGAAAGGAATTGGCTATTAATTCAATAAAAGACAAAATAAAATATTTAAATTTAAAAGAGATTAAATGTGTATTTGTAGTCAAATTGAGTGGTCAAGTTTATAACAAATATGCAGTTGGTAGACAGACTAAAGCGAAAGACAACGACATACATCTTAGGTAAATGTTTATGTTTTCTTATTGCAAAAAAGGGTTGTATACAGGCACGTAGCTAGGAATTTGTTTCGGGGGGGGGGGCTTTTCGATTTTTTTTATTGGTTATATATATTTTTTTTTTGCACACTAGAGTAACGGCTTTTTTTTTTTTTTTGTTGCTAAATTTTTGTTACACGTGATGGGCAATCATGTATTAATAATAGAAACCGCTTTCTCAGGTCATTTTTAAACAAAAACCTCCCGCATAAAGTGCATTTCCTTAAAATGCATTTTTTCATTTTTTACTTATTGTGTTCTTTATTTTGCGAATTTTGATGTCTATATCGCGAAACAACGTTTTAATCTGTTTGATCACAATCCGCGAAACACGTCAAATTTGAAAACGTTTGTGTACTTCAAGTTGGATATGTATCGTTATTGTCTAATTACGTTAAATTTTTAGCTAAATATTAATTTTTGGTTTTATTAAATAAAAAAAGGATTATGCGGAAAACTTTTTAAAAATCGCGAGAAATAAAATTACTTTATATTTTTATGTGCTAGTATACGTCTAGGGTAGCTAAAACTTGATAAATGTAAAAAAAGTAAAAAAGTTTCAATTTCTAATAACCCGATTAAAATTAATATGATGCTTTATATAATCATACGAAATTTAATGAGTCTTAATACAGTTTTATCCGAGAAATGGGCATAATAATTAAATAACATCCGAATAATGACGCGATACAATTTAATACGATTTTATATAGCGGTATAAATTTCCAGTTTTTGATTTTAAAACGTCATGAAAATTGGAAATATCTATTAACCCTTTTAGACTTTAGCAAATTCCATAACATTTGGAAATTTTATTTAAAATAAAATTGTGTTTTTTTAAATATGATATAATATCAAAATATATATTAATTTACAATGTCTAGGTATATAAATATAACGTAATTATTAATTGGATTAGTTTTCGCGTATTCTAAATGCAATATACAATTATACGCAACTATATATGACATCATATTAAATTTTTTATACGAAATTAATTTTATATATGAATTTATATAATTATGTCCGGTTAAATGCACTGGCAGATAAAACCTTATAAGTGCATATAAAATAATGTATTATTTTATGCAAAAGTTTTAACTCGGGAAATTAAAGATTTATAACCGTCCAAAAAACAAATTAAAAGCAAATATCCTATATAATTTGCGTGACACTTACAAGGAAGCTTTTCCGATGGGTTCCCTTTGAAATTAATGAAATCGGATAGGTAATAAAGCAGCAAAAATATATGAAAAACGTATCTATTTTTAAAATTGGCGGTGAAATTTAGCACATCTTTGTATGAAAATATGTTTAAAAATTAGGAAATTTAGACTTATTTAAAAACATATTTAAAATGCTCGAGAAAACACACATTTTGAAAACCATTTTGACACTATGTCGTGGACCCCGGCTGCCACTTATTTGAATTATTTTAACAAATTATTTTTTTCCCCTTTTTCATATATCCGACTCATGTCTTGTATTAAAAAAATCGTAAATTTTACAAGCAAGCGTGATTGTAGTCTGAAAGAAATAATAATAAAGAAAAAATATAAAATTGGAAAATTTAAAAATTTAAAAATATACCTGACATCGCCTAGGTCTTATTTAAACTAAATTTTGTATTTCCAATTCACTTTGATTTATATTTTGGACAATTTCAGACGCTTTTCAAATTGTCTTTAATCAATTTTTTAAATAAAAACCCTTTAAAATACTAAAAAAAAAACTACATCGTTATAACACAAAGACTGGTTTAGCTGCTTGATTTTAAAATGTCGCATTTCAAGGAGCGCCGATAGAAATTTGTTTACATTTAGTCTAAAAAACAATTGAGAAAATTTGAGTCACATTGGACCACGTTAACACATTATGCATATCGACCAAAGTTTGAGGCTTAAATTTGTTTAAAAAAATTAAAAAAATATGGTCTCTGTGTGTGGAACACGAGTCGCTTTAATGGATTTTCAGATATCGTAATATATATCGTAAAAAAAATACTGAAAACTATGTTACCAGATGCGTGCGTAGCAAACCAAATTTATGTAAAAAGATTGCACTGTAAGTAAAGTAACGACTTTTACGGCACAAATAAACTTAATTTTGAGTCTTAGTGGTATCTCCATTTTAAAAGATTATGTCAAAATACACAGAAAAAATCATTGTCAAAAAAATTTCAATTTGTTCGATTTCAAACTTACTTTTAATTAACTGTTTAATTGAAAATGAATTTGGTATAAAAAAAATTTTCAGTTTTTATAACGTATAATAACAACATTGAAACAAATGCAAAAATTTTAAAAAGTCGCCAAAATTAAAAAATCGTTTAAAGTAGAAAATTCGCGATTCTTTAATTTTGGTGATTTTTTTTAAATTTTTTTCGAATTTTGGAGTTTATTTTGGGAGTTTTTTAAATTTCTGCAATTTTGAGGATTGTTTTTTTAAATTTTGGCAATTTTTTTCAAATTTTGCAGTTTTTTCAAATGGTCTCGATTTATTAAATTTTGGCGATTTTTTTACAATTTTGGTGATTTTTTTAAAATTTTGTAATTTTTCCCAATAGTAAACAATATTCAATTAAATTTTTAATAGATGTGAATAAAACTATATGTAATTGAAAATAATATTAATTAAATAGATACAAATTATTTTAGTTGTTACTACAATTGCATCAACACGACCGAATTCAGTTAAACTTTTGCTGAATCAACAAATATTTTAATTAAAACTCAATTTTAGTTTTTTCTGTGTAGACATATTTAATTTTTAGTTTGCATTGTCTCAAACAATTTTTTGATTACATTTTAAAACAAAGACTTCGAAATCTCTTATGAAATGATTTTATTTATTGCTTTTTGTCGAAAATCAACTCTAACAATGATAGCCGCCCATTTGCAGGCGATGTTTTCTAACGAAATTTTAAGATTCGAACCATATTAAACTATTTCCTATATGATCCAAGTCAAAAATAAATATTTTCATATTAAATTTATCAATAACATTGTTACTTTCTAACGAATTGTATTAAGTTTTTAAATTTGTCAAATCATTTCGGGGGGGGCTCTAACCCCCAAGCCCCCCCCTAGCTACGTGCCTGGTTGTATATGTTACATTTTGTTATTTTTTCGTTTCGTTTCTATTATTCTCTGCGGCATTAGCGTTCCTTTAAAAGATAGCATCATTGAGACAACCATTGATGTAAGTAGTTGAAAGATAATTTTGTTTATGTTATGTATAATTATTTCTATATATTTTGCAGATATTACATTAATTCATGTCGTCAATGTGGGAGTATGAAAATTTTTATATTTTGTAACGTATTGTAAATTATTTTAAAAAGAATCACAAAAATATATTTTATGATTTTCAGCAAAATAAATTAACTAAAGTAAAAATTTTCTACAAATTTTTTGAGTTTTTTTCAGTCTACTAATATTCATCAAAAATTTTATTAATGTTTAGCAAGGGTTTTTTAATTTCTAATCCACTAAGTTTTAGCAAAACTTTTGCTGAATCTACTAATTTTGTTGCTAAAAATCAGCGAGCTGATTTTCAGCAAAAGATTTTGTTGACATTAGCATTTTTTTGCAAGCATCTTCCTGACTAAAATTTTGCTGACTCAGCAAAATTTTTTGCTGACTTTACTAACTTTTTTATTTGAGTGTAGTATCAACCTTTTGCTTTATTTTTGTTAAAATAAATTAAAAATAATAATCCCTTTGATAAAACTTTTTCGAAAACTTACCAATTTTGTGAAAATTTTTATAAAAAAATGGTTATGGACAAAATAAATTCATGGTTATGAAGAAATAACTGAAGTTTTAAATTGTTTGTTAATCGTTTTTCAAGAAAATATCGACTCCTTAATAATGGGTAAAGATACATGATTTGACTTTTAAGGGAACAATATAAAGGGAATTAACAGATATAGTGCTATCGTTGAAATAAAGCATGATTTTTGAAGTTTAAACTATAAGACACTACAAAAAATATTGCTATTTTACAACAATAATAGCACGTTATCACATAAACTGTGAACTCCATTTACGTAATATCTACAGTAACTGAAATAAGATCCTAACTACTTGATATACTAAAACTATCACCGATACATATTTACCATTTTAAAGACTTCAAAATTGTAATTTTATCTTCACGAGGTAACAATGCTAAATGGTGTATGATTGAGAAATATTTCGGCGTTCCTGAAGTCTAAAATGATTACAATTCAGAATTGGTAATGTTGTACCCAGCAAAAACACACGTCACCAAATAATGTGTCTAGTAATATAAACTCGGAGGTCTAGCCATATTACTCTTAATATTAAAATTATAACTATTATTATATGAAATGTTCCAAAAGTAATGAGTTATGCATTACTAGAACCTTACGTTAATATGAATTATAATGGGTTACGTATATACATACAAGAGTATGAATAATAAGCCACTACAAGGAAACAAATAATGGGTCTAAAAATAGATTTTGAAAAAAATACGAATTTAATTAAAATATTATTAATTTTTTTTTTAAAAATGGTCGAGCCGGGAATCGATACCGGGTAATCAGATTAACAGGAGGCTGTTCTATACCCTATGATATCGAGGCATGTAATAGTTGATAGTTAAAAACATAAATGAATTTTTCTTCTATGAAAATTCGTTAAAGATATACCAAAACTAACACCTTTCATTTTAGCTTACAAAAAGACAAATTATAATGAGTCTAAAAATAGATTTCCAGAAAATGTTGTATCATTATATTTTTTGCCTGGGAGTAATAAGATGAATAACATATTATTGTAAGTTTCTTATTGCTAACCTTTTATTTTATTACTTAAAGTAATGCAGAAGGTAATAAGTACTTATTACAAAGTAATGCATAAAACAATAAATAGTCATTACCGTGTTTTTGCTGGTTAGTATTCAAATTGATGCCAAAATTCATAAAACTTTTTGATCAAAAAAAAAAAAATTGATTTTTAAGGCACCGGATGCACTTTTTTCGGGTAGGATTGTTCCGCACTTTACTTCAAACACAAAAGAGATATTCCGTACGGTATACCGAGATCCGTGTTAAAATATAGAAAAAGTGCTAAAAATCCGCCTTGAGCCAAAAAACTCGTATGGCCATTAAATTATTACTGTAGCCAACATGACAAAACTTTCACGTGCAATTCCCAGAATTTAGTCCCAAAATCATGTGTTGAAAAATGTTATACTGTGTTATTTATATATTTTAAAAATCATTTCTATTCGTTCGACTAATTGAATATTTTTTATAAATTCATCGTTTAATTGTTCGACCAAAAATTGTTTGATCGTTTATTCGAACAAAATAAAAACCCGAATAATTGACAACCCTACTCTTAACCCTTTCAAATCAAATGCAAAAAGTTTTTGTTATTTTCTATATAGTTCTTGATGTTTTTAAATTTAACGTAAAATGATTTAATAAAAAATATTACACTTTCCCTAAAGTTATACATGATTATCGTAACTAAAACGTTACTTCCACAGATATTTTAACAATATCGTAATGTGTAGAAATTTAGTTATATCCAGTGCTTCTTAATCACTCAACCCTGAACCAAGAAAATGCGAGAAAACAAAAACATTTAATATTCGAACTTTATTTATAAAACCACTATTTTTGATCGTTGAATTCTAAAATTTTGTGTAAGCATGTAGTTAAGCCAAATTAAACATAATCATCCATAAAAACGGCTTTGGAAACTTCGTTTAGGAGACGATATATTAGCATGAAATTATCATATGAAATTATTTGAAGCAGTTTATAGCCGCAAGTTGGAACAATCGAAAATGTTTCGTTTATTTAAAAGTGTCTTTCATTGGCATTAACATTTTCGAACAGTTTGACAATTTGAGCTAAAAATATGGTATTGCGAAGTTTATATGTACACTTAGGGAACTTCTGCTGTAAATATTTGTAGTTGTTTGAGTTGTACTACAGTTATCATTATTTTTAAGTGAAAAAAACAGTCATTTGAAGTAAAAATTTAATTTTTGACTACATATTTAGTTCATTAAAAAAAAAGCAAACCACATAAAATTACTGTATTACTTTAACTGACACATTTATTATTGTTTCCCACATAAATTTTCAATTCAACTGTTTGTTAAATTGTAACTGGACATTCAGTTATAGGGCTGGTTCAGTTAGAATGTTTGGTTTTACTTACAAAATATGTATTATAATCCCCAAAAATCCTTTAATGAAAACTCCAAAATATTTCGCAATATTAAAGGTATATTCAGCAATCGTATAACAGTTTCTGAACTGTACATACTAAAAAGCTTTAATACTCATGTGAATGGTTCTAAACTTTGCTAAATGTAGTAATTTTCAAATTAATAACATTACTTTACGTCTTTATCTAATCTGTTCAAGGTTGCCAACTCTACGACTCGAAAAATCGCTAGAATTTAAAATAAAAATCGCAAAATTCTTAAAAAACGCAAAAAGTTTGTTATTTGTTTAAAAATCTAAAAGTGTTACGTAGGCAGTCTACTCATTTGAAACTACCAGGAGTTCTTTTCCTTTAAAAAGCCCTTTGCTTTTTCCTTTAAACTATAGCATTTAAATATGTGTCGCTATCTAAACTACACGCGGAATAAAAAACAATTTTGAACATGTTTTCAGGTATATATATATTAGAGTTAATTTTGAAAAATAGATTTTTGGATATTATCACTTTTTAGAAGGTTTTTGTATCAATAAAAATAATGGCGTATTTTTTTTTTTAATTCCAACTCCTTCCCGTGCCGTGCGACTCAAATCCAATAAATTATTATATAAACCAATAAATTATTTTGTATTCACTAAAAAATTAAATTTTTAAACTTTAATAACTTTTGAACGGGTAACTACAAAATTAAAATTTTTGGACCATTTTTCTCAGATGTAAGTATTTTTTCATTGTAAAAAAAAAATTTAACAAAAAAAAATATTTCAATTTTTTTTTTTTTTAAATATTTTTTTGGACCACTCTAATTATGCATTCTGTTGCATTCCAAAAACTAAAAAAAAGCCTATGGGAATAAGTTTTCCCGTAGAATCGAATACTGAAGTACGATTTAACATATATTTAGCCATTTTTGTTGTATGGGAAAAGGGACCCAAAATCCGCGACTTGAGTCGCCTATAGGCACGGGAAGGAGTTGGATTTAAAAAACAAAAATACGCCATTATTTTTATTGATACAAAAACTTTCTAAAAAGTGATAATATCCAGAAATCAAAATAAAAAAAAATTTGAAAACGAACACTAATATATGTATATAATATATGTTTAGGTTAGGGTTAGGTCGAAAAGAGGATTCGGAGAAGGGAAAATGCTTCCCTAATCCGACTCAAGTCCCTGAGGACTTACACTTTAGCCAGAATGTCGGCTTGTTGTGCGCTCTAAACAAGTCCTATGTCACCGCATTTCAAATTTAAATAAAATTAATATAATTTGATGATGCCCACATAATTTTTTTTTTACTTAAAGCCACAAAAAGCAGAATTACTATCGGCTAAAATTATATAAAATTAGATATATTTATATGGAGAAATCTTGGATAAAATTGAATCAAATTATATGTAATTTAATATATGTAATTAGATAAATGTAAATGGCCCAGTTTTCGGATCAATTTGTATGTGTTTATATATGTTAACTTACCAAATGAGATATAATTATATTAGACACCACAAGAGTATAAGTGAAAATGTGTGCTGAGATTGTTCCGTTAACACTCTTTTTTCTCTTGTATTATAATTTTACAAAAAACTTTCAACCGTATGACGGTTGTCATTTACAACATTTTTAATTTTCTTTTTTTTTGTAAAAAGGTGGCAACATTAGTGAAAGACTGAAATATTCTTTTGCCTTTTAATCATCAACATTTTCAAAAACACCCGATAAAAATTGAAAATGGTCTTCCGGCCTGGTGTTATTGTATATATATATATATTTTTTTTAAAGAGAAGCAACACTCAGGAAATTCTTCCTATTAATTAATGTGTTGCTTTCTTTGGAAAGCGGATAGTGGAGAGATGAAAGGTGTTGAAAAATGAAAGGCTTCAAACATAGCAATAATTGCGCGAGATAATAAGTCTTAGAACAGTTGTTGGTCGCCACCTGATGTAGAGTTGGCGAATTTATTGAAGCATTTTGTTTTATAGTCCTGATTCATTATTTTACTTTTGTGGGGTTAAGTGCTATGGGAACACCGAAGGTGGGCGCAGCGATACATATACATAAGTGATAGAAAACTCATACATATTATTTTTCTAAATTGATGTTGTCGTCACCTGGAATCGAACCCGGGACCATCTGTGTAACAGTCCAACGCGCTAACCCACAAATGTATATAGCCATAAAAATGGCTTGACGATAAAACTCAAAGTTCAGCTGCAAAATGAATTAATTGGACACCTTAATAACACATTGAAATAAAGAATAAAAATAATTTATATAATTAAGAAAAAAATTCCTAAAATACCTAAAATACCTAAGAACAAAAAAATTGATGAAACGAAAAATAAATTGTCTAAATCTTCCGGCTAGATGCAATCTAGCTATTATTTTTTTAAGATAGATGTAAAAAGCGCTAGATCTGGCCAAAAATAGCTATAATTCCAACCTCGATTCTATAGCATGAGAACTGAGAAATGGGAATTAAAAATTCGTTAAATTAAAAAATCAATTAAAATAATACAATTAATTTGCTTTTGTAAGTTAGTTGTTGTAATTTTTATTTCTCAAATATTGGACGTTTAGAGTTTTATATAAAATAAAGTTTAAATTATAATGTATTTACAAGAAACATTGCAAATTTTTTAAAATTTATTTAATTTTTTTATAGAAATTGTGCCATTTCTTTTTTTTTTTTTGTTTAAGATAGTAGAAAAATAACTGAAATAACTAACACATCATTATAGGATTTGTACGTTAAAGAGACATGAAAATCATTAAAACAAAAATGACACAGCGCTACTAAATTGACCCCTTTAATCGAAAACAAGAGTACCCACCATTAATTCTAAATGTTTCGGCCACGCTGATTTCAATGGCGTACCCAGTTTTTTTTTTACTTATGGGCCAGATTTTTCGCCAATTCGCATTAAAATTTTGAAAGTTTTACCGCAGTTTTAATACAAAAGATTTTAAAAATCAAATATTTTATCTTAGTTTTTGATGGAAAATAAATAAAAGACCTATGAGTTCATCTTTAAGTATATGTAAACACAAAATAATATGTTAACAAAAAAAAAATTACTTTGGTGAAAAGTGGCAACCTTATAAAACATATGTTTTAAGTTTCAAAGCGCCACGTTGTTCAGTATTTTTTTGGAGCCATCAAAAACAAAAGTTCTCAGTGAATTTGTAAACATGGAAAAAATTGGTCACCGTCATTTGATAGGTCTCAGTCCAAGTAATATTAAAGCCGAGCTATATTCTACTCCACAGGGAGTTAAGCGGAGATGAAGAAGAATAATATTCTACTCTAGAGGTGTCTGCTCCTTCGTTTACGACTATAAAATATTGGGTGGCAGGGTTTAAACGAGGCCGTACGAGCACCGTAGTGTTCGACCAATTGAGGTGTCCACGACAGAAACGATTAAGAAAATCCACAAAATGTTATTTGATTATCGTCGGCTCAAGGTGCGTGAGCTACCTGAAATGATAGGCATTTCAAAAAGTGCTATATATCGCATATTAAGCTAAAATTGAGGAGATGAGAAAGCTGTGCCCAAAATGTGTGTCGCGTTTGCTCACAATAGAACAAAAAAACAAACAGTTCACACATCCACTATTGCGATGCCCAAATATAATGAATTAAAATTCGAATTGCTTCATCATGCAGCTTATTCGTCAGATTTAGCTCACTCGGATTATTTACTATTTCCAAACTTGAAAAAATTGCTCGGTGGCTAAAGATTTGCCAACAATGATGAGGTGGAGTCTGCGGTTATGGCTATTTTAAGGTGCTAGACAGTTCGTATTATAAACAGGGCATCGAAGCTATTTAAGCTTTAAAAAGTGTACCGAAGCTTTAAAAATTGTACCGATCTAAAATTAGATAATGTTGACAAATAAAGAAAATTTTTCCCAAATTTGTTGTGTTGTCTTTGTTTGCTTCTTTTGCTTAAAAAATTATGATGTGTACCGAAATTCAGCCAAAAAAAAGTATATATTTGAGAAAGTTATATTAGCATACAAAACTAACAAGGAAACTACACAGTGGTGAATCCGCAGATTTTAATGAAACTTGTATATTTTGTGGAGAACAAAAAAATATTAGGCGTGTATTTTTTTTTCGGTGCGCAATCGCAAGCTTTAAGGGTTAAAAATTGCGTTCAAAACAACATTTTAGTATGAAAACATGATTTTTTTGTACGCAGCATTAAAGTACTCGAAAAAGCGAAAAATTTTACACCCATATTGCCTATGCTATGGGTTCAGGGTTGCCTCTTATTAGAAATATTTAAAATATGGGTTATAAAAGATCTTCGCGAAATGTCGTGTTATAGCCAAACGATAGCGAAAATTTAAAAAAGTCCATACACATCTCGATAAAATTGAATAAGCATTATGTCATGTTAAATTGAACTCCAACAAACAACAACTTCTCATACAAATGTGGTATTCGGAAAAATAGTTTTTTGAATAACAAAAATGTTCGGACTTGCACAGACGCGTTGTATATACCTGTAGATATGTCTTTAAAAACTTTTCATTTGATACCCAATCCGCCTATAGTTTGTTAAATTATATACCATTTTTTTACTCCACTTTTTAACCCCTAAACTCGAGATTGCGTACCTCAAAAAATACGTGTCTAATATTGGTTTGTCTTTTACACCATACCCTAGTTTCATTAAAATCTGCGGATTTACCACTGTCTAGTTTCCTTGCAGGATAAAAATCTTTGATTTTTAAAATTTGACGTATAAAAAATCTGCGTTAAAATATGTGAAACTTTTAGGGGTTTACTAGCTTTAGAAATCAATAAAAACGACAATATTCAAGCAATTATAAAAAAATAAATAAATGGTTTATTGAAAAAATTATTTTGCGATAGAAAAAAACAATATTAAATATTATTCTAAAAATTATAATTTAGAATTCGGGATAACATGGCAACCCTGCTAACTATTTCATTGTAGACCCTTTTTTAAAGGCAACATAGGGTGCCATCGAGGAGCCTTGGGTAATCATCTGAGAAAAAAAACGTAATTTTGTTTGACACACGAATAAATTCTTTAGTCTCTAAAGTAGCCGAATTTTTAATTTTTTGATTTTTATTAAGGTCGAACTCAAAAAGTAAAAAAAAAAACACAAAAAATCATTGTTTTTTATTTTTAAAAAAATAACTAGGCAAAAATTTAAAAGTGTATCAACGTTAGGGACTTCACTTTTTAGTCCTCTACAAAACAAAAAAAAGCAATTGAAAATCGTTCCATACGTTTGAGAAAAAAGTAATAAAGTAAATAATGGTCATGTAAAATATAGGGCAAGGAGTTGGTTTTACAAGCTGTAACTTTTTTATTTTTGCGAATTTTTGCCCAAAGTTTTCATAGTATATAGAAAAACGTTCAAACTATTTAAATATGAAATAAAAAATTAAAAAAAAATCTTAAGCTGGTAAACCCCTTAATGCAAATTTGCGGAAAATCTGCCGATAATAGAAAAATCTGGGAACACCATTAAAATCAGCGTGGATTTAGGATCAATGGTCGGTACTCTGGTTTCATTTTTGGAGTTGCGCAGTGTGATTAATTTTAAAAGAAAATATTATTGCATTAGCCCCCCTTTTATCTATGAGATTATATTCAATTATTTGTATTATTATTTTTTTTGTTTTTGTTTTTTTTTTTAGTGGTTGGTTCTGTGTAAAATATCGTTAGTTTTTATATTTAGCAGTTTTTTTTTTTTGTATCTATGTATTTTATAATTGGCAAGCTTTTTTCTTCTTCATCGTTTGTAGGTCATAATCTCTTAGAATTTGTATTTGTATTCGTCTTAGTACTATTTCAAATTAAAATAGTTTATCAAAAAAAAAAAAAAAAACAATTAATTAAAAATACACCACTTATTATTAATATCTAAGTTATAAGTACATTTTGTTAAAGCAAATATTTGTCTTTTTTCTGTTTCCTCGTCAAACATTATTTTTTAGTTTAAATAGTATTATTAATTACATACTAACAGCTGTATTCATAAGCTAAAACGAGTGACTAACATCGAATGCATAACTTTTTCTTACAAACAAAATTCCCATAAGAGAAAGTTGTGCACTCTATGTAAGTCACTCGTTAAAAGTTATGAATACGGCTGTAAATGTTTGTAGTAGTTGATTAGTAAGTTCTAACTAAATTTTTATTTATTTAAAAAAAAAATATTTAAAATAATAATCGAATTAAAAATTTAGTAATAACAAAATGGTAGAAAAATTTGTAAATAAATTCTGTTAATTTGAATTAAATTCAAATAATTTAAATTAAAAAATGCATTAAAAATCGAAAAAATTAATTTAGATATTCGAAAGAAAAATATCATAGAATTAGTTATTTTGCTTAGGAGCAACAATATTGTGATGCATGCTATAATTCCAAATCAATAGGAAGGCATGCGTCTTATTCATCATCATTCTGCTGACAATTCATCAATGCGACAGCGTACTGCATGTTCAACAACTTCCAGACTAGGATAGTCAAGTTCTTTAACCAAACATAAAGTGGCTGATAGTAAATTGGAGCTCTGTAAGATAAAAAAGAAAATATATACATTTAGTTTTCTTAAAAAAAAGAGTATAAAAAATCTGAATTGGCTTAAATAAGGCTTCTTTGAAACATTTTTCTAAAATATTTTACTATAATTTTTTTTTTTTGTGTTTTTCTATTGAATAACACATATTTCCCCGATATTGAAATTTTAATGATTATATTTTTTAAAATCCATAAAATTTTCGAAGTTTTTTTTTTACAATTTCTAATAAAAAGTAAATTTGAACTGCATTTATAGTAATTAAATGTGCTAAAGTCCCAAAACTTATTTAACAAATTGTGAAAAACAATCTGCTGTAGGATTTCATTCCTGCCCAAGGAAATCTTCAGGGGACTTTGTTATTAGAATTTCTAGAGATATTTGTTATGTTAAATCACAAACTCAATGAGAATTTCTTGTCCTCGTCTAGGAGCGAGATTCAAAATTTAAAATATCAAAGAAAAAAACAAACTATTTTTTTTTTCTTTTTGACAAAATTCATAATCGCTAGTTTCAAAGTTATAAATCATCCGAAAAATGGCGATCATACTCAGCAGCGATTCCAATCTAGGCAAAATATAATGGCAACTCATTAATATTTAAAATTGTATACCTAATAAGTACACTCAGGAAATTAAGAAGGTAGAAATTACTGGAAACAGTTAAAATGACTACAAATGTAATCTGCAATGGTAGTAAAACCCACTATCGCAGCGGTCAAAAACAACTAACCTTAAATGAAAGCATAAACCATAAAAACGACCAACAAAACAATAAAAACAATGAACATAAAACAACTACATAAGTTTTAAAAACTACTCCTTTTAACAGTTATTTTTTCGGTATTTTAAAAATATTTTTTAATAAAAAAAAATATTTTTTTGTTTAAATTACAATAAAAATTTGTATTTCCTATTTGCTATTTGAAATGCAAAGTCAAAATTCCAAACGGTATTCCAGTTATGACGTTTTGATGCATTGGAAATACCATGAAATTTTTTAATTCTTATTTGCAAACTATAAACGAAACGAGAATTTTTAAAAACTTCTACTATCATATTCTTTAAATAGCTAACAAAAATGAACTGTTTACTGCAAAACAGCTGTTAATGAAGTGCAGTATTTTTGGTTAGTTATTTTTTTAAATCACTGTATAAATTAGTCGTTTTTAGTCGTTTTTTCTCATAGAAAATTTACTACAATAGGAGTTAAAACAACTATAACTGTTTACTACACGAATTACCTACATGTACCCTATGGTGAATGAGGAGTCAATTGACCTAAAAGTGACTGGTTAAAGAAGGACTTATCACAGGATTGGTATAGTTTAATACTGAAGTGGGTTAAGCAGTGTCAATTGTCCTAAAATTACCAATCCTGTGACTGGTAAAGGAAGGCCATACCACTTACGAAAAAGCCAGTTGTCCAGAATTTTACCCATTGGAAGCTGTTTAGTTTTCGTTTATTTTATGCGACATGTCCGTTTTGCGACAGAGTTGTGGTTTGTCCATCATTGGTTAGTCCTGTGGCATGCCACTATGTGGTTTAAAGCAGGACAAATGACCCCCACCTATGACAAGTCAATGTTAAAGTTGCCAGTTGTTTACATAGGGTAGGGTTTAGCAGAGGAACGGTCTCTGGCAAGAAGAGACCGATCCTGTGGCACACGCAGAACCGGTCCCATTCCCATAGGGTAGTTACTGTACGAATATGCGAGGGCCGACAAATATGAATTTTTGTATATAAAGCTACAAAAAAAATCACATAAAACTAATATTTACAATTGTTTACGTATTTCCTAATAATTTGTTTTTAAAATTTTTATTTTTAGACTTTTTTTTATAAAAACAACACCGGTGTATCATTTCGACCAGTACCGTAAATATAGGTAAACCACATCAGGATTTCTGATATACGGGGGCTGACGGAGAAGTTATTTTTATCTATATAATTCTACTAACATTTTAGAATAATTCATTACTAATTTAAAGTTTTGTTAGAACATTTTTTTTTTTTTAAATATTTGACTTTGAAAGTGAAAAACAATCCATGTCCAAAAACGGTCAAATTGACCGGCTCCGTAAGTCTAGTATTAAACTGATTGGAATTATTCCAGAAAATGTTGAAAACATATTTAACGTTTCTGCCAATCAATTAACATTAATAGAAAATATAACGTATGACCCAACTACAACAGTAAGACATTGTAAATACCCAGCCAAAAAAATACGAACGGCAAAGCATTGGCCCAGTGCTTTCAACGTTGGTATGAGCGTTGGCAGAGCGTTGGATATCTAAAGATTTAAGTACTTTGCCAACCAAAAAATGATAACACCGGGCAGGGCTTGGCCGTTCCTTTTTTAAAACGTTGGCAAAGGACTGGCAATGAGCGTTTTGCCAGTACCAAAACAATAATTTTATAACGTTGGCAAAGCATTGGTAGAACAACCAATAAAGTGATTTTTTAATAATAATTGTCCGTTTCTTTTTAAAACGTTGGCAAAGCACTGGCAATAAGCGCTTTGCCAGTACCAAAACCAAAAACGACCAATAAAGTCCTACTTAGTAATTCACTTCAGTAAAGAGTTTGTATTATTTCTTATTGAATGATTATGGTAATTTGAACAGGCTTGCTTCAGCTAAGTAAATTACAAAATAACTGAATATTTTTGTTATCAAATTATTTTTGTAATAAGTTAGCACGATTTCTTTACTACAATTTTACTAAAGAAAGAAATTTGAAAATAAATTTCTTAAGTAAAATTTTAGTACAAAAACTATACTTTGTGCTGACTATATATTCATAAAGACCTAAATATTCATAAATTGCAATTTAGTTTTGAGTTTTTCCACTCTTGTTGTGAACAAAGGATGTGCCACTGTTTTTATTAAGTTAACGGTTGTAAATTTTGTAAATAAGTACAGGCAATACACTTTTTGCCAATGTTGGGAAAGTGTTCTAAGTCAGTACTGTGTCAGTGCTTTTTTATTTTTACGGTTGTAAATGCTGCTGGAGATTTCAACTGTGACATTCTTTTAGACACATCAATTGCTGACATCATGCTCTCAGTTGGTCTTATGCTCATAAATTGCCACAATCCTACTCACTACTCTAACACCACTAGCACTTTATTGGATCTTTTCTTTACAAACGATGTCTCTAAAGTCCAATTGTATGATCAACTATCTGCATCTTGTTTTTCTAGGCATGACCTGATCTTTATTTCTTACGATTTCAACTTAATTCGTGAAGCTCAAACTTTTACTTATCGTGACTACAAACACATCAATTATGAAAATTTATCTGACAATTTTTTGTTAATTAACTGGAACAGCTTATACTATATGCCGACTTCCGATGAACAATTATTTTTTCTTGAAAATAATATTTCACATTTATATAATCTTGCTGTTCCACTAAAAACAAAGCATATTAAGGAAAACACTAGGCCGTGGTTTACTACAGAAATAAAGCGTTTGATTGATCTTAGAGATGAGGCATACTCGCGCTGGAAAAAGTTTAAGATCCCAGAATTAAAGGATGAGTTCTCCACACGAAGAAGAGATGTAAATAGAGAGATAAGAAGAGCTAAAGCTTCACATTATGCTGATCGTTTTAAAAATGCTATAAACAGCAAGAAAACATGGCAAACGATACGTGATATTGGAATTGGTAATACGAAGAAAACTACAAATTGTGATTTGACTGCTGATGAACTAAATAATGCGTTTACGAAGACCCCCTCAATTGATAGCAGCACTCTTACCAATAATTACGCCAATCAATTTAATTCTGTACCTTGCAACCAATTTGAATTTCACTGCGTTAACAACTCTGAAGTGTTAACTTGTCTTTTGAAAGTAAAATCAAATGCTATAGGTTACGACAATATGGATCCAAGGTTTATTAAATTAATACTACCACAACTGCTGCCATTCATTACCTACTTCTTTAACACTATTCTTACTACGAGTGTTTTTCCAACTAAATGGAAACATGCGAAGGTCATACCAGTACCAAAATCAAACTCAGAGTTTCGTCCAATAGCAATTTTACCTTTCTTATCCAAAGTACTTGAAAAACTTATGCACATTCAAATAAGTGAACACTTAAATCGCTTTAAATTATTAACTGATCGACAATCAGGCTTTCGGCCCAAAAATAGCTGTATTACAGCTCTGATCGATGTCAGTGAGGACATACGTAGAGACGTCGACATTGGCAAAGTCAATTTCTTAGTGTTGCTTGACCATTCGAAGGCTTTCGATACCATTGACCATACTATTCTCTGCCTCAAACTAAGTCAACTTTTCAGTTTTTCATACACGTCAACATTATTGCTTAGTTCGTACTTGTCAAATCGCTGTCAATCAGTATTCTTAAATAATAACTACTCACAAGCTTTACCTGTGGAAAGGGGTGTACCTCAAGGCTCGATTTTAGGACCTCTTCTTTTTTCACTCTATGTGAATGACTTGCCTAATCGCTTGCTTCACTCTAAACTTCAAATGTATGCTGATGACGTCCAGCTTTACTTGGGGAGTTCAATAGATCGTGTTCATGAAAATCTTAGTAAACTTAACTATGATCTCAACCAAATTTACCTCTGGGCATCGGAAAATAGGCTTTGCTTAAACCCTCAAAAATCAAAATGCCTCATAATACGCAAAAAATCGTCACAATTAAACGGTAACTTATTGTTCTCAACAACAAGAAAATTGAAATAGTTTCGTTTGTGAAAAACCTCGGGGTTATTTTTAATAACACGCTTAGTTGGTCGAATCATGTCAACTCCATAGTCTTCAAGATGAACTATATGCTTCGTACACTATGGCCTATACAGTACTGTACACCTTTTGAAATCAGAATGCTTATTGCTAAAGTTTATTTAATGCCCAGGTTGCTCTATGGCTGTGAGCTTTTCGCTCATTGTGATTCCTCGAGTAAGAGTAAATTAAAGGTGATCTACAATAAAATAATAAGATATGTTTTTGGGCTCTCAAAGCGCGATCATAATAGAGTATCTTCCTATACAAATCAGTTGTACGGCATGTCTCTTGAGAATCTAATGAACGTCAGAATACTCACCCTGCTTCACAAAATAATATATACTAAGGAGCCACGAAATTTGTATGACCGCCTTGCATTTTTTAAAGAACTTTTTACGAACTTTTTACGAACGTTGGCAGAGCGTTCTAAGCCAGAGCTGTGCCAGTGCTTTTATTATTTTTACTGTTGTAAGTTTTGTTAATTAAGCACTGGTAAAGCACTTTTTACTAACGTTGGCAGAGCGTTGTAAATCAGTGCTTTGCCAGCACTTTATTTGTTGGATCATTGGCAAATAGTGCTCTGACAGTGCTTGATTTTTCAGACCATTGGCATTTTCTGGCTGGGTAGTTTCAAATGCGGTTTTATATTGAGTATAAGTACAGTTACTCCAACTTACTCTATTTATTGGTCTCCGATGATAACCAGTATAATGATTTAGAACTGCCGTTGACACGGTACTAGCAGAATCGGCAAAACGTCCATCCGGCCGTCTAAAACAAAACACAGATGTTAATTTTATACATTAAAAGCACTATTTAAATATTACCTTGGTCTAGGTCTTTCATCCTCATAATCACCATTTTCTCTACCATTTCTATACGCATAACGATCTACGGGTTCCGTTCTTTCCGGTCCCGCACTACGTCTTTGTCCTGTGTGATGTAAAGCAGCGGTACTGCCATATGGATTGTGATTCTGGTGATGTGGTTGTTGTTGATGATGTTCATCCCATTCCGTTAAATCTGTTTGACTATGACGATAGTGAGTAGGATAAGCTGAGCGATCTGACTGATAGTATTCCTTGTTAAAAAATGAGTGAACAAGAAAGAGACAAAAAAAAGGAACACATAAACAAATATTCGCTCTTTGGCTTACGACTATAAAAACGATTAAATAAATCATGGAACAAAAAACGTGTGTTTTAAAAAGGCGTTGTTGAAATTCTATATATTTACCTTCATTGAATGTGTTGAAGTACTAGGTGGTATAGGTACACGAAAACCTCCACCATGTGGACTTTCCTGATCTGTATCAGGTGATCTCTATTTTAGTTCCAGTTGTTAGTACATACATTTTTGTGTAGTTACAGATATGAATATGAAGACAATTTGAAATTAGTTGTTTGCTAAGTTTTTAGGTGCAATAAATAGCGCATATGATATGAGGATGGATATTAGGGTGTCCCGATAAAAAAAAAATTTGAACGAATACCACTCAAACAATAAGTATGTATTAATGAGCAGAAGAAGGAAAAAAATAACTAAACAATTTTGGAGGGGATCTTAAGGTAATTACCAGCATTTAGAGCTGGCGATGTTAATGTATATACATCGGTAAAAAAAATTTAATTTTTTATACAAAATTTGTATCAAAACTTGGGTAATGCCGAGGCCGTTATAAAAAATGTGTTCTTAATTTTTGTCTATTTAATTTGGGTCCATTGATGCTCCTTTTATAATAAAAAAAAACATGTATGGAAAATATTGATTTTTTTTAAGATAATCCTGCCTCCAGGCGGGGTATTTAAAATTGGCCACAAATGCGACAAATGAGTGATTTTTAAAACGAAATTCAGCTATTTCCATAGAAAACCAATTTTACAATATATTTTGTGAAGTATTTTTTTGTGTACAGTGCACGGCTTGGGAGCGAAAAAGTTTTCAAGTTAAAATTTTGTGAATTTCCTCAAAAATAAATATTGTAAAATAAACATAATTTTCAAAAATCTTAAAAACATAACTAAAAACCGTTGATAGTAAACACAAAGTAAGATTCAAGCTTAAGCTTTTGAAAAAATCTTTTCTTTTGGTCAAATGATTCCCATTGAATGCCTCTAAAGGACAACGACTTAACTTGAAACCCAATAGACGCATTTTAATGAAATTTCGCAGAAAGATAATATGTGGTAGTAAATATATATTGAAGCTAAGGTGCTTTTTCGCTTAATTTCACATTTTTAAAAAAATGAAAATTGCCATATCTTCTTAAGTAAAGCGTAAAAAGTGTAATTTTTGGACTGTATTCAAATCTTGGGAATAGGAATTATTTACGCATAAACTTATTTATTTTGATGGATTCATTTTTGATATTCGCTCTAAACCTATTTTGGTCCATATCGCTTATAGTAGGCAATGAAAAAAAAAAAATTTAGAACATATTGGTTACTGCTCGTGGCGAACACGTGGTACAAATTTCATTGTAAACCAGCTTAGACCGGTTTGAGGCTTAAAGGCAAATGTGAACTAGAATTGTTCCGTAGAGCAATCAAAATTAACAGGCACGCCGAACTGCAATTTTAAAAACCGAATTAAATTTACTCCATCAACAATTTTAAATACGTTTCTCATTCCACGATTGTCGTTATGCAACTTTTGATGCCACTATTGCCAAAAGTTCAAAAAATTTTTTTTTTCAAAATTATCTAATATAAAAATCTTCAATCGCTGGTATTATTTAGTTGTACCGTATTCAGCTTATTAATACGCATCGTTTGAGTGCAATTCCTTCAGTCAACTCACAAAAAGTCAAATTTTCGGGACACCCTAATGGATATGTTGAAAATTGTGACATATAATGTTTAAAAAAAAAAAAAAAAAATTTCCCGTATTAATGATTTCAAACTATACTAAATTTCACAGACACAGACCTAATTTGGACATTTATACCATCCACAACTATTGTTTGATAGGGCACACAAATATAAAATAGTTTTATAAATGTTCGTCCAATGTAACAATTTTATAAACATTTTAATTTTAGTTTTAAAAATACAAAAATATTTTTTCGGGCTTTCTATATTTTCATATATTTAGTTAGAATATTGTTCTACCTCAAGTCCACAATCTAATATCATATTGTCATATTATATTTCATTTAATGTTTTTGAAAAAGCGTGTTAATTTTCATGATAGACAATACAATTGTTTCATCGGCATCGCCAAGATCCTCAGTAGTCCGCAAAAGAAAACGATAATTGGCTTAGCTCAAAGGGAGACATACAAAATCAACAGACAAAATCAGTTTTGTGAGAATTTGTCTGCCTTTGTGTATAAACTGACTGATTTGTTAAACCTTAGTATAAAATCAAAACTATTTTAACCTAAAATATGCCTTTCGCCTCAAAATTTGTTTAACTTTTAACACAAAACTTTTTTGTCATAACTTAAAAAATCTCTGAAAATTTAACGGAATTCTTGTATTGTAAGGCATTTTGGATATCATAGAAATTCCTATAAAAAAAAAATCGTTCACATGTGGTTGTTACAAATTTTGCAAATAATCCGAGCGCTTATGGTAAAAATAAAACAGGCGGCCAGCGTAAAATAATCAACCGTGCCAGCAACTTAATGAGAGTCTCAATCAGATAATCGATGAATGTAAGATAAATGTGCCCAAATCAACCATAAGTAGGCTCTTTAAGGATTCCCAAAGAATTACTCGCGAAAAACTTATATCTGTGCCAAGGTTATTAGCCCGCCACAAAACTGCACGACTTGAATTCGCTAAAAGTAATTTACAAACCTACTGGAGAAAGGTAAGTCAATAATCGCTGTTGTTGGTAGGACTGTTTCAACATAAATTTATTTTTAAGGGGATTTTTTCTGATGAAAATACTTCAATCTTGATGGTCCAGATGGTTTTAAGAGCTATTGGAGAGTCCTACGTAAGTAACCAAATAACTGCTTCGTTTAGAGTCAAAACATTTTGCATTAATCAAGTTTCGGACCCGTGAATTGACCTCTAAGATCGTGCGAATTAACGCCGCTGGACTATTTTCTGTGAGGATATGTGAAGTCGCTAGTTTACGCCGATAAGCCAGAAACGATTGACCACTTTGAGGACAACATTCGCAGCGTTATTGCCAACATACGGCCACAAATGTTGGAAAAAGTCTTCGAAAATTGGACCCCCAAGTTAGCCTACTTTCGAGCCAGCCGTGGCGGTCACATACCAGAAGCCATATTTAAATTATAATGCCAGAAGACTATCTTTCGAATAAAGTAAATTTCATGTCAATTTAAAAAATGCATCTTTGTTTTATTCCATTCCATTTCCTCTATAAAAAAAACACCCTTTAGTTATGCAACGCATATACTTGATCAAAACCATGAGTTCTTGTGGGTGGTGGTGAGAATGATGATGGGTGGTCGCTGATCCTCAAAAGAATTTTTTCGTTTGAGGACCCTGGCGTCGAACTTAACTGGACACTGTAATCTCAGATACCATCTGCACATGAAGGGTCAATCGGACACGGATATGAGTAGGTTTTGTGAGATGGTGTCTGAGACCTCGGAGCATGTTCTCTGCGAATGTCCCAGGCTTTGTGATAGGAGACTTATGTTTCTAGGTGATCGCTTCATTTCGCCTTCCGACATCGCGAACATTTTGCCTAATAGGATAATTGGCTTTATAGGTAGCTTGAATCTGTTGGTAACTTTAGGCAGCACAAAAGACCTACATTGGTCGCGGTGCATAGGCCTTCTGTTCTAATCTAATCTATTCTACGATTTGTAATGCATATTTTATGTACATAAAACACAATTACAAATGCAGGAACTTCCGAGCCCTAGCTATGAGTCTTATTCCATCATTCTTAAAATAATTTCTTTGTATAAATGGTTATTGATCTTAGCTATTAAAAAACTTACAACAGCGAAATTGTGGTAATGAAAATGATTCATTGGTTTTTTTCATCATCATCGATACGACCATATATATAATTAAAATGACATTATAAAATGGACAAATTCAGATTTCTTAGTAACACCCCATAATTGCGTGACTTTAACTATTAGTGTTTGACAAATATGTTGAACAAAAACAAAAAAAGTTCGATAACAAAACATTTTTATGACGAATCATTTAATTCGCACTTAAATAAACCAACACAAATTACAAATATTTAGATTTACAAAAAATTCTTAGATGGTACGTCCAAAAAATTATGAAAGAAAAACTAAATGTTATGATTAAATACGAATAAAAATTGTTATCATCTTACATCATATTGATGATAGGATGAACGATTTTCTTTTGGTGTTGTATTATATTTTGGCGATGGTGAGTGTAATTGTTCCTGTTGTACGATACAAAAAAAAAGAAAGGAAATTCCAAACAAAATTTGTTTATGTTTTATTACACTTTTATCAATACTTCATTAGTTACTATTACTAGGATTTGAATATTTTATATTCCCAAAGTAAAAAAAGATATATAATCAGGTATAATGTTATATAAATATATCTCATATAATCGCATGTATAAGTTTATATGATTATATCAAAATATATGTAATTATATAAAATGATATTAACCAGATAAAACATTTTTGGATCTATTTATATATACTCGTACTCATATATGGGTTAATGCAATTATTAGATTTCGTCAGAAAAGTATAAACATTTTTTTTTTAAATATCATCACTTTTTAAAATTTGTTTGAATCAATACAAAAAACTGGAGTTTTTTTTTAAATTCCAACTCCTTTCATATGCGTACGACGCACAGTGGGTTCGATGTTACCTAAAATTGCGATTAAGTCAGTGGAGACGTAATTTTAAACTTAAAAATGTTGCATTGATGAATTATCATAAATACATAAACACACAGCATTTTAGAAAAAAAAAATTGGAAAAAAAAATTTTAACCCGTTAGATGCTTTTTTGTTTTTTTTTTTTTTGGAAAAAAGGTCTTAGTTGACAATTTTGGCTGTAACTTTGGAACGAAAAGCGATAAATTAATAAAAAAAATTGGAAATTAGAGCGTATTTAGTGTATTATTAAAAAATTTTAAGAATAACTATATAATATGTATTAGCATACATTTAATTTAAAATCCAATTTTTGTTTTTCACTACATCCCATAAATATACAAATTTAGCTCTAAAAAGTCACGAATGAAAGTATTATAATTTTTTATTGCTTAATAATTACAAATAAATAAAAAAGCGTAGCATTTTGGAAAAAATGGAATAAAAAATGTTAAACTGTTAGGTGTATTGTTATTGTTTTTCTGAAAAAGGATTTTGACATCATTTGAACCCGCAGTTAGGGTTCTTTTTCCTACAGAGCAAAAAGAGAAGTCACTTTTCGATTCTGCAACAAAAATGATATATAAAAAATTATTTGTTTGTTTCAAAAAACTTAAATAGTGATCAACCAGCATCTTAGCTGAGAAAAATGGTAACCTAGTAAAAAGTTATTAACCATCTAACAGGCGGTGTATTTTAACCCTTTAATGCCTGAATTTTGTTTTGCAATGAAATTCATACTATGTGTTCGTCTCGAAAAATAAATAATAATTGCTTTTACAAAAACGATTTTCGCCGCCTACTTAAGGCGATATGAGCAAACAAAATTTTAAATCCATCTCGAAAACTAATGCAAGTAAAACAAAAGTTTTTACCAAAAATTATTGTTCTTACAAAGATATAACAACAATCCAAAAATAAACTTTTTTGTGCTTCTTTTGAAGAAGATATGGAGGATTTCGCTTTTTAAAAAAGCGAAATTGGGCGAAAAAGTGCCCTAACTTCAATATATGTAAACTAAAATTTAACACTTTGCTACTACTACTTATTGCCTTCCTACCTCCAAATTTCAAAAAAATCCAGCCATTAGTTTAAAAGTTAAGAGGATGTCCTTTCGAGATATCCTGGTAATATCCTGTATGTCCTTTGACGAAAGTAAGGACTCATTATTAAATATAATGCTTTAATATTACCTAGGATTCATTATCAAGAGTTTTTAGTCAAATTAAATTAGTTTTTTAGATTTTTGAAGTCTTAGCTATTTAAAAAATAATTATTTTTTGAATTTTTACAAAATTTGGACTTTAAAGTTTCATCGCGCTTCAACCGTGCACGGGACGCGAAAATTTTTTTCCCAAAACATTTAGCTAAATTAGTTCTATATCGAAATATGTCATGTATAAAACCTTCATTCGACGCATTTGTGCGCATTTAATTAAGCGTGACAAAAGGCAGCCTCAGGCATGTGAGGGTTAAATTGGCCATAAGTGCCCAAATGCGTGATTTATAATACGAATTTAAACTATTTCGATAGAAAACCAAATTTACAAAATATTTTGTGAAGTAGTTTGATGTGTGCACAAGTTGGAAGCAAGAAAGCGTTAAAATTAAAATTTCGTAAAATTTAAAAAATAATATTTTAAAATAAACACAATTTTTAAAAATCTGGAAAAAAAATGTTTATGTTGACGGAAAACCGTTGTACTAAACACAAAGTAAGATTGAAGCTTAAACTTTAAAAAAAGTTCCAATTTTTAGTATAAGCACATACAGGATGTAAAGGACATCGCCTTAACTTGAAAACTTATGGACTGGTTTTTATGAAGTTTGACAGAAATATTATATTAAGTATGCGATTTCGCTTAATTTCGCGTTTTTCGAAAAACGAATATCACCATATCTTCTTTACTAAAAGCACAAAAACGTTAATTTTCGGACTGTAGTTATATCTTGAGAGGAATAATTTATGCCTAAAGTTATTTTTTTGAATGGATTAGGTTTTGAGATTTTCTCTTAACCTATTTCGGCCCATATCGACTAAAATGGAAAACATAAAGAATTTTGGTAGAATAACATATTGTTTATTTTTCTTGCCGAAAAAGTGGTATAAATTTCATTACAAAAACGCTTTGGCCGGTTTGAGGGTTACGTTTTCAAAATGTTGTCTTTATAAAATGTAATACTTTATTGATTTCCGACCACCCTAGGTGCTCTTTAAAAACTAGAGAAAAAGTTTTTTTTAAATAATGTTTGGCGTGAATTCAAATATCGAGCACAAATACATAATTACGCCATTTTATTGTTGAAGCAAAAAACGCAAAAAAGCGATGATAGCTCAAAATCAAATTTTCGTAATGAACTCTAGTAATTATATATAATTTGTTTCGAAAATTTTGGACCTGGTTAGTATAATTATATATAATATATCTCTCACCCAGTTCAAAAGTGACTCAACTCAAAATTTTAGGTTTTCGGTTTTATATGCTTAAACTATGCACAATATACTTGTTTATCTATATTTTGTATTTTGTTGTTGTTAACTGTTGCTAAAAAACAGTTATGTCTTTCTTTATCTTTCAATTTGTATAAAGATGCAAATATTTTTTTTCCGATTTCTGAAAAATTAAAAATTTTGAGTTGAGTCACTTTTGTACTAGGTGTGCGATATCGTCCACTAAATGAGAGAACTTTTAAAAAATTTAATTTTTTGGCCTCCAGCCATTTGATTTTATTAAAATTTGGCATATGTATACTCTAGGATGTCTATTACTCACTACCACTTTCAGTTTCTTATGATTGTGTGAACTCGCGTTTTTATTCCTGTTTTTAATTTAAAAATAATCAAAAAAAATGTTAAAAGTAGTGAACTTTGAAGAGCCATATTTTCCAAAGTAGATGCACTATTTTAAAGTTTTAAAAGCTTATGAAAGTTGAAGTTGTCTACTTTACGATTTTTAATTAAAAAAACAACCACTTTGTTGTCAACGTGTATTCATAATGCCAGTGCAATTTTTGATAGCACTTTTTCCCCACTTCGAATTATTAAAACATTGTAATTTTTGAAAATTTTATAATTTTTTTTATAAATAACAAATTTGAATGTTTTGGGACCAGAATTCTAACTATTTTCAATGTTTTTTTTTTCAAAAATAGCTTTCTATATTTTCCATATAAAGCGTCCGCCATCTAACGTTTTTTTTTTCAACTAGTGCTTATTTCGTGAATGGTAACACTTAGCTCATGTCTGATTTGACAGATAATTAGTTTTATCCTTCCGCTGAACGAATATGGTTGTGTATACGCTTGAACAACGCTGGGAAATATTGCGACATTACTTTGAAAATCATGGTAATGTTGCAGAATGTCAATGGTCAGTCAATGGCGATCGTTATCGGGCCATGTTGAACGAATTTTTGTTCACAAAAATTGAAGAGGAGGCTATTGGCAACATTTGGTTTCAACAGGACGGCGCTACGTGCCACACAGCCGAAGCTACACTCGATGTTTTGCGCCCTGTTTTTGAAGATCGCATTATCAGCCGCAGAGCTGATGTCGTTTGGCCACCTCGGAGCTGCGATTTGACACCGTTGGACTATTATTTGTGGGGTGCCGTCAAAGATAAGTGTTACGCCAACAAGCCAGAGACAATTGACGCTTTAAAGGACAATATTCGTGAAGCCATTGGTGAAATACAGCTGCACACAATCGATAATGTGCTTAAAAATTGGACCGATCGTGTAGGCTACTGCATGGCCAGCCGAGGCAGCCATTTAAATGAAATTATTTTCCATTATTAACCGGAAGGATTGTACTTTCAAATAAAAAAAGAAATTTGAGAAAATATTCAGTAGTTTTTTTTTTATAGCATTTTCAAAAAAAAAAAGTTATTTGGCGGACCCGTTAGTAGTTTATTCCAAAGTTACAAAATAAATTCAAAAATTCCATTTGCATTATAAATGTATTTTCGCAAAAAGTAGTTGTTTTTTAATTACAAATGGCAAAGAAGACAATTGAAGTTTTCAGTGTGCTTTTTAAATCTGTAAAATATCTCATCTACTGTAGGAAATATGATTTTTCAAATTTCTGAAAAACGGCAATAAAACCGCGATTTTACAAAATTTTGTAGAAACTGAAAATGGCAGTGACTAATAGACAAAACATTTTAATGACCTGCTGTCAGTTTTTGGCCGATCAATCATGATATGGACGATATTTTGAAATAATCACTTAAAAATATCCTTGCTGTCACTTATGGCAATTATCGATGAGATATAATTGTATACAATAATAAATAATTATATAAAAATCATTTTTAGCCTGCTTATAAAAAGTTTTTGGATTAAAAAACAAAAACGACAAAATTAAAATAACATACAACACACAACTAAATTTGGAAATGACAACATAGGTGGTATACAAGGTGGTATACAACAAAATTTTAAGCAAATTACACCCATATTAGAAGAAAACGAAAAAAAAATATAAAACAAAATAATAATGAAGTAGTATAACAAAATTAGATACATATATTAAATATATAGAAACAATAAGTTCAAGAATCTATTATTCCATTTAAATATATTGTTTTTTCGAGTACCTGAGAGGGTGTGGAAGCTTTCGACGAACCATTAGCATTATTTGTTTCGCTTACACTTTCTTCTGTTGTGGCAGGACTTGTTTGTTGAGGAGGCTTTTATTTTGAATTTCGTTCGTTAAAATGTACATTAAATCCATTTTTTTAGTATTTGAAGCATGTGAATAGTTAATAAAACAAGTAAAATAAGGCAGAAATTATTATTATTTTATATGTCAAAAAAAGTAAAACTTGTTAAGTATTTGAATTATTTAAAGAAGAAAAGGATAATATTGAATAAACAAATGTTGCAATTTAACGAAGGTATATCATTGGAAAGCTTTTAAATTTAATCATAGAAAGCTTTTAAATTAATCTATAGAAAATATTTGGGCAAATGTTAGACCTACATATTGGCAAATCTCAAATATTACTCTGTAATAGTTCAGCAGTTATAAACATGTCAATTATTTTTGTAGTATTCGGTAGTCGTTATTTTGACGGTAGCTGCGGTTGTTTTATTCACTATTGGAAAATACTTTACTATATTGGCAGTTATTTAAAAATGTAATTAACAACCTTGATTTCATTAAAAAGCACTTTCTTGCCGTTAAAAGTATTTTTTTATATCCCATTTTGAAACTTTTACTATATATATATATAGTAAAATTCCTAAAATGGGATTTTTGGGTAATGACTATAATTGTATTTAAATTTTAAATTCCATAAATACTATTAAATTAATATAAATTTGCATAAAGTTATGTTCAATAAATGATGAATGCATTAACAAGTTATTTCGACTTTTCGTGTTATAGATATTTTAATCTCAGTATTTACTAAAATTACACTGTGCAACAAATTTCGGGTCATGGCAGACATCCCGTACCATTCCAACGGAAAATGAAAGTAGACCCTTAGTAGACTAAAACATGCCAAAGGGTTTTGAAATCTTTGCTCTTGTTTTGTTTTTATAGACCCTTGAAATTGACTCTTTTTTTAAGCATATTTTTGCTCTTTTTTTACTATGGATGAAAATAAAATGTTGAAATGGGTAAAAACAAAATGCAATAAAGACGAAAGCGAGGATGCTCATTTGCACACAGACTTTTTGGTAGCTTTTTTAGAAGTGTGGTGTTCAAAATGAGTTAAATCGGTCTAGCGTCTCAAAAGTTATGAGTGAAAATGTAAGGCAGCCTCAAAATGTTTCATACAAATTGGCGAATTTTACTAAATTACGTTACTTGTCCATTTTGTAAACAGGCATATAGAGATGAATAGTGTTGAATATTCACCTCAAGTATTTTTTTTTACAAAATTTTTTTTTCACCTCAAACTTTTTTCTCCTCGAAATATTTTTTCACCTCGAAACTTTTTTCACCTCGAAACTTTTTTTCACCTCAATTTTTGTTTACTATAAGAAATGTTGGACATTTTGTAACCAGAGACATAGTGTGAAAATGAGCAGCCTCACTTTCGTCGTTATTGCGTTTTATTTTTATCCATTTGAACATTTTATTTTCATCCATAGTAAAAAAGAGCAACAATATGCTAAAAAAGAGTCAACTTCAAGGGCCTATAAAAACATAACAAGAGCAAAGATTTCAAAACCCTTTGGGGGTTTTAGTCTACTAATGGTCTACTTTCATTTTCCGTTCGAATGGTACGGGATGTTTTTTCTTGTTGCACAGTGTTATCAGTCAGTTTTTAATTACATTTGAAGTTGTATTAAGTGTTATTTTAGGTCGTTCTACCTACATAATTCCCTGAGTGTAATAGTGTAAATATTCGTAACGAAATCAACTCATTCTAACCAACCGCTTTTAACGGTAGTATGATGTTTTAGTATGTATGCAAAATAATCATAATATTAGGGGAACCAAAATACAGCTCCAAATATAATGTTTTAAGCGCTTAAAAAAGCTCAAAAAACAGTAAAATAAACAGTTTAAATAAAAAAGCCGTCAAATTTAAAAAATTTAACAGTAAATTTCAGAAGTTTTTTTTTAAATCGGCACTACAAATCAAATATATATATCTAAAAGAATAACGTTATTCACTCACTGACTGACTCAACATCGCCCAGCCTATACCGCTGGAGCTAGGAAGTCAAAATTTGGCATGGAGGTCCATCCTACAGCGTACACATCCGATAAGACGGGATTTTTGACCAAACCCCTTGGGATGGAAATTTTCAATATGTGTTTTTTTCGGCTCTAAAACAACTACGTGGTGTGGAACAGGATTATACTTCTGTATAAAGCGGATTTTTGCAAATTCTAGTAAGGCGAATAGTCCCCCCCCCCCCTTGGCGGCTTGGCCAAACCACTAAAGCAAGGAACTTGAAATTTGGTGTGTATTGATGGAATTTTTGGAAATTGCTCCGGGGAGGGGGGGTTCCTAAGTAGGAGTAGACATCTGTATAGAGTGGTTTTTGGAAGTTAACTCGGGGTGGGGCAGTAAGGGGAAAATTCTCCTCGTTTGCGGCCTGGTCAAACTTATGTGGGTTCCGAGAAGTAGGGTTAAAAGGTTGAAAAACTCTTCCCTTGGCAGCCTTGCCAAACCACCGAAGCGTGGAATTTAAAATTTGGTATGTGTGTTCCTTATCAGGAGTAGACATCTGTATAGAGCCGACATCTGTAGGGACGGGATTTTTGGAAATTCCCACTAGAAGGGACAAAAAGGGGAAAGTCTCACCTTTTTGCTTAATCAGGAGTAGACATCTGTGTAGAGCGGATTTTTGCAAATTTGGTATGTGGGTACTTAACACAAGTAAACATCTGTATAGAGCGTATTTTTTGGAAATTTTGATGTCCAGTTCCGTAGTAAAAATAGGCGCTAAAGTATGTAAATCTTTCCCTTTTTTAACCTTTTAAGAGAGGTTTATGAAATATGGTATATGGGTCCCTGATCCCGCGTAGATATCCCCTTAGAAGAGATTTTTGGATTTAATTTTAGAAGTTTGTTTTTCAATCCCTTTAGACAGGATTTTTGGAAATTCCTTTTAGAAGGGGTGAAAAGTATCCGCACTGACGGTTAGCCTTTTAGTAAACAACCTAAATTTTAATTCACTGATAGTTATATTTTGGAACTTTTGATCGTAAACTGCGGGTTTATTAAGGAAATGTCTGTTCCTAAAAGCCTCTAAATTAATGATTTTAAAATTTGGTTTGTCAATACACACAGCATAAACCGTTGAATCTAAGAACTTATAATTTGGTGCAGGCATCCACTAAAACTCGGTATTAAAAAATTTTTACAGGGAGGAACAAAAAGAGGAAGTCTTCCCCTGAACAAACAATTTAGGCAAAAAGTCAGATATTTAAAATATTTTTTTTTTGAGGAATGGGTTAATTTATTGAATATATATTTTGGGGTTTTATAACATTTTGGTATAAATGGGGTTTAAAAGAAAGAAATTCCACCCCTAATGACCTATGAAATTCCATTAAGGTAGAAATCTGAAACTTTAAATCACAAAATCATTCACTTTAAAATGATAAACTAATTTAATGAAACAAATTTCTTGAAAATTAATTAATTTAAAAGCTCAAATAAGCTTAGTTTTTCAATAAAAAAGTCAAAAATGTGGTAGTATTGTATTTACGAATTATGCTAAAATAAGCAAATATCAAAAAATAAGCTTAAAAAGCTCTAACAAATAGTTTTAGCTTCAGAATTTAATAGTTTGAAGATCAGAACTTATGTTCAATCTAAATTGTTCTATCCATTCAAATAAAAAAACAAGTTCTAGCTTAGTTTTTGGTTGCCCTAGTTATTATCAATAAAATATCAATAAAATATTAAATATGAATATTATCTTGAAAAATAATTTTAATTAAATGTTTAATTAATACGTTAATTAAGCAGGCAAAGCATAAACGTAAGCTGGTATATTTGCAATTTATTGTTATTGTTACTTATTTACCTCTTTTTGTGGACTGGAACTTCTACGCTGCTGATACTGAGGTGACTGATACTGTTGTTGTTGAGGCTGGGGTGGTTGTCTTTGCTGTTGCTGCTGTTGATACTGTTGTTGTTGTTCATAATGCTGTTGTTGCTGCTGCTGCTGCTGCTGTTCATAGGTATCATCATAAGCATCATCTTCGACAGCAACTCCACCACTGCCACCTCTTTGAGCCTCGTCCACTTCTTCTTGTGTTACTTCAACATTATCCAATTTTTTTAAATTTGGCAAGGCACGCAAGACAATCGCACGATAGCTGCAATATAACAAGTACAGAATAAAATTAAAAGAACAAGGTTATCAAAATGAAGGTTCACTTATTCACATCATCATCAGGGCAACCAGAAATATGTTATATCATGTTTTTTTCTGTGCGTCGTATTAAAACATGTACTAGATATTTTTTTACTTTTCAGGATAATTGACTTATTCTTGCATCATATTTTCACTTTTAATAGCATTTTTTGCTTATTTTGATCTTAAGAGCATGTTTTTGATAAAAAAAAGTCTTTTTTTAGAGCGTATTTTTGTACTTTTTAGAAAAAAGCTTATTTTTAGAGCAAGTTTTTGCAATTTTTTTGTGTTTTAAATTTTTCGTTATAAAACAATTTTAGTTCTCAATATTTTTTGGAATTTGCAACAGAGATTTCGAAAATTCAAAATATTTTTACAAATTTGAGTTTCCTGTTTTAAGACTATAAGGTGTAATTAATCTTTAATCTACTTTTTTTGTTAGCAATTGAAATAAATTTTGCAAAAGTTACTCTAACTGTATTGAAAAATAAGATTTAAACTACGCATTTATATTAAAAAAAAAGTGTTTTAAGAGCATATTTTTTGAATTTTAAGAGCATTATTTATTTATAAAATCGATTTTTTAGGGCATATTTCTGGTCCTGACCTGATCATCACCATTATCAATTACTTACTTGGCTCCGGCTCGATCACAGCATGGATTCTCTTCTAACCATAAATATTTTAGACTTGGAAGATTTTGCAAATATGCTATTTCATTTATATCTTGTATATTATTTTTACGTAAATATAATTCCTGTAATTTCAGGCAGTCTTCAAATGGCTGTAATGTACTAATTTTGTTGACACTGCAATAAAGCGAAAAAGAATCGAAGAGTTAATAAATTGTAAACAGAGAAAGTGAATTAAATAAATAGAATGCTGGGAGCTGTTGTAAAACGATTTTACACAAAGAATACACTCAAAAAAATAAGTTAGTATAAAAGTTAGTAAAACGTCTTCTAAATCAAGTATACTATTTTTCGGCAAATTTGTTGGTGAAATTATGTTTTCAGTTAAAATTTTAGTTATAAAGGGTCCGCCAAATAACTTTTTTTTTTTTTGAAAATGCTATAAAAAAACTACAGAATATTTTCTCAAATTTCTTTTTTTATTTGAAAGTACAATCCTTCCGGTAAATAATGGAAAATAATTTCATTCAAATGGCTGCCTCGGCTGGCCATGCAGTAGCCTACACGATCGGTTCAATTTTTAAGCACATTATCGATTGTGTGCAGCTGTATTTCCTCCTCTTCAATTTTTGTGAACAAAAATTCGTTCAGCATGGCCCGATAACGATCGCCATTGACTGTAACGGCCACTCCTTGCTCATTTTCGAAGAAAAATGGCCCAATTATGTCTCTGGACCAAAATCCACACCAAACAGTGACTCGTTTTGGGTGTATCGGCACACATTCTGCAACATTACCATGATTTTCAAAGTAATGTCGCAATATTTCCCAGCGTTGCTCAAGCGTATACACAACCATATTCGTTCAGCGGAAGGATAAAACTAATTATCTGTCAAATCAGACATGAGCTAAGTGTTACCATTCACGAAATAAGCACTAGTTGAAAAAAAAGAAACGTTAGATGGCGGACCCTTTACTTTTTCCACACTTGACTGTTAAATAAATTAGCTAAAGTATAATTTTTCTACATATTTTTAACTTTTTGTCAGTCAACTAAAATTCGGCAATAATTTTATTAACTTTTAGCAAGGATTTTTTAATTTTGAATTTACTAAGTGATAGTAAAACTTTTAACAATAATTCTAATAATTTTGTTGCTAAAAATCAGCTCGCAATTTTTTTGCAAGCACCCTCCTGACTAAAATTTTTTGCTGACTTTACTAACTTTTTTTTGCGTGTACGATTGTCTGCTTCTCTTGGTTGTAAATTAGGGTCAATTAGCTTTCGACTAAAGAAAGATATTCTGCTAGTATTTAAATTTTAGCAAGAGATAAAAATAATTTTTAATGAAAAACGAAGTTCAATGATTTTTGCATTTCTTAATTACAAATTTATTTTAAAAATACTTTACAAATGGATTGTTGTATTACAAAAAGAAAACTAAAAATAATGCAAGAGGTCATAGTGAAAACTATCGAGAGAGATGTTCCGACATTATTTAGAATGGCTAAATGTTTTATCACAATTTTAGCAAAGTTGGCAACAGGTACCTTTTTAATACCGTTATCCGATTCAGAACCCTTTCAAATTGATAACCGTTACCAATACCGAAACTTTTGATTTCAAGAATACCGGTGTACCATAACTGTTTCCTTCAATAAGAAATGCCGCTACTCACAGCAATACCGAAACAAAAAAAAATCAATTCCGGAATCAATACTGTTATCCGTTCCGATTTCCAATCTTGAATTTAAGTAAAGCCAGTGCTGACTATGACTGTCTTCAAGTAAGTTGCATATATACAAACTGATAATTCTTAAGTATGCAATCAACTGGGAAGTAGTCTTTGAACACTTATTAAGTTGTGCTAAGATAAGCACAATATTACTTGAAATATATTTTTAAAAAATATACAAGTACCAGCAGATCAACAAGTACTTTCCACTAAAAGTAAAAGTTATTTTAGTCTTTAAAAATTATAACAAACTTTATTACTTAGGTACTATTTATAGAAATACACCCAAGTATTTATAAACTTTAATAAATTAGAAACTCAATTTTTATAAATGAAAAATTTGAATTTACGCAGTTGATCTATATATAAAGTGCTGTTTTTATAAGAAAAGCCGGCAAAATAATATAAACAAACGAATAAAATAGCTAAATACATAGAATATGCATAAGCAAGTGGCAGGCAGAGCTTCTCATAAGCTATTTCGAGATATGAGCATTTGAACTCAAGTCCCTTAAAAATGACATTTGACCCTTCCATGATAAATATTTAAATGCATATTATTTAAAGGAGATTTTAACCTAAAAAAATAAGAACCAAAAAAGTTCCGATATAATCATATATGATTATATATAGTATCACATATAACTAAACATCACATCTCATCTGAGCCGAAAAATGCAATATATAAGCTGATATCATGGTATATCATGGGATCTAATCTCATATCGTATGATCCGAAAAATGGGTCTATCAAATATGATCAAATTATATATAATTTGATACTATTTTATCTAACAAGTTTTTTAATTAAAAAAATAATTAAATGTTTTAGAGATCTGTACTTTTTATTTTAACCCTATAATTATATTTTGGCCACAAGTGCGTCAAATGAGTGTTGTATATTAAGCTAATTCGATAGAAGCCCAAATTTACAAAAATATTTTGTGAAGTAATTTTTTGTGTGCATGGCACGGTTTGGAAGCGAGAAAGCATTAAAATTGAAATTTCGTAAAATTTCAAAAAATAAATATTTTGAAATGAATACAATTTTCAAAAATCTTAAAAACTTATTTATGTTGACTAGAAACCGTCATTACTAAACACAAAGTAAGATTGAAGCTTAAATTTAAAAAAAGCTCTAATTTTGATCAAAGGACACACAGGATTCTAAAAGGATACCTGAAAAATAAATCGCCTTTACTTGAAAACGTGTGCAAGGATCTTTATGAAATTTGGAAAAAAGATTATATTAAGTAGTATTATCAACGTCTTTAAGTTTAATCTTATTTAATCTTATTTTTGATCCATGGTGATAATCTTTGACTTCGAGCTCATATATTAGTTCTCATTTAGTGAGAAAACTAGGTTATATGAATATTTGATGTTTTGCATGGGATTGTCACTTCTTTCAGAACGTGTTCTGATGATGGGAACCTAGAAAATTCCCGAAAAAGATTCCTGAAAGTGGTCAATTAATAAATTTGAAAACAAAAACTCTATAGATTATTTGCTAGGACAATATCCTAATAAAGAAATATAGATTATGGCCTCGAACTTGAATAATTTTTATTATAACTTTAAATAATAAAAAATCTAAAAATAGAATATTTGTGTTTGTTCCCTATGTGGAATGAGGAGTCAATTGACCTAAAAGTGACTGGTTAAAGAAGAACTTATTACAGGACAGGTATAATTTAATACTGAAGTGGGTTAAGCAGTGTCAATTGTCCTAAAATTACCAATCCTGTGACTGGTAAAGGGAGGACATACCACTTAACCAGAATGCTTATTAACATGAAAAAGCCAGTTGGCCAGAATTTTACAAATTGGAAGCTGTTTAGTTTTCGTTTATTTTATAAGACATACCCTTTTGCGACAGTCTTGTGGTATGCCCATCTTTGGTTAGTCCTGTGGCATGCCACTATGTGGTTTAAAGCAGGACAACTGACCCCCTCCTATGACAAGCCAATGTTTAAGTTGTCAGTTGTTTACATAGGGTAGGGTTTAGCAGAGGACCGTTCTCTGAAACGAAGGGACCGATCCAGTGGCACACGCAGAACCGTTCCCATTCCCCATAGGGTTAGTATTGGTCACTTCTGAGTATAATATCCCTATGGGGAATGAGGAGTCAATTGACCTAAAAGTGACTGATTAAAGAAGGACTTATCACAGGACTGGTATAATTTAATACTGAAGTGGGTTAAGCAGTGTCAACTGTCCTAAAATTACCAATCCTGTGACTGGTAAAGGGAGGACATACCACTTAACCAGAATGCTTATTAACAAGAAAAAGCCAGTTGACCAGAATTTTACCCATTGGAAGTCGTTTAGTTTTCGTTTATTTTTATGCCCATCTTTATGCCCATCTTTGGTTAGTCCTGTGGCATGCCACTATGTGGTTTAAAGCAGGACAAATGACACCCTCCTATAACAAGCCCATGTTAATGTTGCCAGTTGTTTACATAGGGTTAAGCAGAGGACCGGTCTCTGGCACGAAGGGACCGATTCTGTGGCACACGCAGGATCGTATGGCTTATGTATGTAGTTATATATGGAGTAAGATTATATAATATCAAGTACCATAAATAAAATTCTCTCAATAAAAATTATTATTCTTAAAGTTTTTTGTTTTTATATACATCGAGATTGTTATGTTATTTTAAATTTATAACGAGCTTCCAACCTCCGCATATTTACAAAAATAAAGCACATCAAAATTATTAGCTAGACTGATACTAGTATTTCGATCTGGCTAAAGATCTCATCAGAACCCGAAGTTTTAGAAAAGTTAGAGCCTCCATAATAGGCAGAACTTTAACAAAAAACCTTTTAATCATTAATTTTGCTCCATTCTTGTCTTCTTAGTAATCAAGCACGTGGTTAGGGTCTTTTCCTAACAAGCATCATCGCGTTACTAAACTTTGAAGACCAAAAATGTTCTATTTATATAAACAAAATTTAGTTTTTACTCTGGCTCAAGTAATATTTTTTACAGTTTTTTGTTTTTATATACATCGAGATTATTTTTATTTTATTTCTTTTAAAGCCTAATTTAAATATTTTAATTAAGAACGAACAAAACTTAAAAAAAAAATTTTAGTATTTCAAACTTTTGATTCTTAAACTTTTGATATGAACTTGCTTTCAGTTTAACTAAACCAAATAAAAATAGCATAACATAATTTCGCTCATAAAGTCTCCCTATTTGGGAAGCGCTGGCATAGTTTATTGAAACACCATATTACGGATTTCAAACCAAAATGTGCGGTTTTTATTTTACACAATGATCTAAATTTATTACTAACATGGATGGTATCGTTGAGGTCACCCAACGATTTCGCTGAAATTTGGATATGTGATGGTGGAGTGAAAATAAATAAATAAAAAACTCCTAAACATGAGATATGAACGTTAAAAAAAAAACATACTCTAAAAATTTGCTCTCCTCTATCACATATTCAAATTTAATCGACATCAGTGGGTGACCCCGGATATCTTCCTTATTTTTCTATGTAGTCCAATTATAATTTATTTTATTTTTATTTTTGTCTTCAAAGTTTAGTAACGTCATGATGCTTGTTAGGAAAAGACCTAACCACGTGGTTGATTACTAAGAAGACAAGAATGGAGCAAAATTGATTATTAATAGGTTTTTTGTTAAAGTTCTGCCTATTATATAGGCTCTAGCTTTTCTAAAACTTCGGGTTCTGATGAGATCTTTAGCCAGATCGAAATACTAGTATCAACCTAGCTAATATGTTTGATTTGCTTTATTTTTGTAAATATACGGAGGTTGAAAGCTCGTTATAAATTGAAAATAACATAAAAATAATCTCGATGTATATAAAAACAAAAAACTAATATAACTGTATCAAATATATTAAATTGCCTATATTTTTCTCCAAAGTATTGAATAAAATTCTATGTCACTGCTAAATTTAGAAATAAACTTCACGAAAAAAAAAATACCAAACAAGTTCAATGACATGATTCATGTCGTGTATAGTTTTAATTTATTTGCAGTAAGAAATATTCAAAACAAAAATACTCAAGTATTGAAAATAAATATATAAAGACAAACTATTAAACAGAACTTGAATAGAATTAATTATACCTTTTCAAATTTGAAATTGTATACACAAATCAGAAACTTAAATCCGCATTTTTTTAATGGCCCCATCCCATATTTAGATGACGGGGAAAAAGATAATTCAATAATTCCAAAGAGATGATTGAAAAAGTCATCACTTGGGAAAATTTCTATGTACAGTATTATGTTCATAATTCTCATGAAATCGATACAGTTACTTTGGAATTTATTCATAAAACGGTTAAATTTATAAATGAAAACTTTCATTGACTGATAATTCAAAGAAAAGGTGAGAAATCAAAATCGATTTTGAATTAATATAACTGATTTTTTTCAATTTATAACGAGCTTTCAACCTCCGTATATTTAAATAAAATAAAATAAAGCAAATCAAATCAAACATATTAGCTAGGTTGATACTAGTATTTCGATCTGGCTAAAGATCTTATCAGAACCCGAAGTTTTAGAAAAGCTAGAGCCTATATAATAGGCAGAACTTTAACAAAAAACCTATTAATAATCAATTTTGCTCCATTCTTGTCTTCTTAGTAATCAACCACGTGGTTAGGTCTTTTCCTAACAAGCATCATGACGTTACTAAACTTTGAAGACCAAAAATGTTCTATTTATATAAAAAATTTTTAGTGTGTACTCTGGCTCAAGTAATATTTTTTACAGTTATATTAGTTTTTTGTTTTTATATACATCGAGATTATTTTTATGTTATTTTCAATTTATAACGATTGATTGACAAAATAATTTCAAAACGGGTCATTTCTACTTAGTAGCCCTATTGCAATGAAATTTGGAGCAGCCATAAGTGACTTAATATCGAGCTTAAGTTTTCATTTTAAACCTTCCAAATCTCCCGACACAGTGGGGAAAATTTGAGTTTTTTTTTCTTGCCTACAGCCCACAGTTTTAACGAATTTGTAAAAAGAATAATATTTGAAAAATAATATAATAAATTTCAGATCGATTCCTAATGGCCGAATTAAGAATATTTTGCATCATTCACGAAAGAATTCATGCAAATAGAATTCATTCATATTCATTTGAGAATTAGGCTAAGAATTCATTCCAAAAGAATGATTTTTCGGAATGAAATTTGAGTAAAATTTCATTCATTTTAGAAAATTGAATTAAAGAATTAAGCCTTTCAACGTTTGCAGATAATTAGATTAAAAACTTTTATTGATTTATAGAAAATATAAAAAAAAAGTTAAATTTCCAGCAAATCCTTCAAAAAAGATTAAACTCTTTAAAGTTTATGTGCTTAACAACGACCTTGACTATAAAAATGTAAATTTCTGTTTTATTAACCAAAAATGTACACTTGTTTCATAGATTGAAACTCGAAAGTTTTACAACACGGTTTTGATTTAACCATATTTGATAAAAATTCGTGTCTGCATAATAAATGCTCGTGAACAAAGTAATTTCAAAAATTTTTATTTTTGCAAAACACAGTGATTTAATATAATTTGATTTTTATTATTCGGTATAGATGACATCAGCGAAACAGCAAAATTTATTATGGTATTTATGATAAATATTTCTTATAATCGCATCTCATTAAAAATTATATTTTAAATACAATGAAACACATTGCAATCAGATTTCTTTCGAAAATAGCTTTGTTTCTGTGGACTGCCAATCAACATTATCTCGGAAATTTTTGATTAAAAGCTGGAATACGTTGAGAAACTATAAAACACTTTTTAGATTACAAAGATAATGATTAAAATGTGTTTGAATTATTTTCTTCATAATAATGAATTTTTTCATAAAATCGATTAAATTTTGTTGAAATTCGGAAAATTAATTTTTTCTTTTAAATTAATTTTAAGTTTTCATTCAATTTCACGAATAATTTTATATGTTAAAAGTTGAAAATTTTTTTTTTCTTTATGTCTTTTTCTAATGTAAAGATATTTATCGTTCAGTTTGTGAAGAAATGTTTTATTCAGAAATGTCACAGATAAATATTTCGAATTTTTTTTCCCCTTTTTCAACAACAACCACACAAAAATCGATAAGAAAACTAAAAATATTTGTACGATTTATTGTCTGTGACATCTCAGCAGACTTGGGCGATTTAAATTAAGTTTCAATTACAATTAAATTACATGGAATTAGTAATTGCTTTTTTTTCAATTACAATTACAAATGAAGGACTAAAAAAATTACAATTAATTGTAATTGTCATACAAAAAATTAAATACAATTACATGTAATTGTAATTGATTGATTGTAATACAATTACATGTAATTGTAATTGATTGGAAGAAATGCAATTGCTAATTACATGTAAGTGTAATTGAAAATATTGTATTGCAATTATATGTAATTGTAATTAAAGTAAAATAATTGAACAAATATGTAATTAAATACATTTTTGAACTATTAAGTTAAATAATAATGTGAAATAGAGACGGAGGAGACTAGAAAACAAAACAAAAAAATCTAAAAATAGAATATTTGTGTTTGTTAGTATTGGTCACTTCTGAGTATAATATACAATAACAGAAAAGCTAATAGGAAAGAAATTTGCAATTTAACTGAATTCCAATCGAGGCCATGCTTAGGTGTGATCGCTAAACGGTCATGACTTGATATTGTTACGTTTGTAATGTAAGAAGAGCGCAGGTTTGATTCTTACAGCCGCAGGTTGTTGAAAAATTTATCATATAGAGACAATCTGACAATTTTAAATACACAAATAATAATACAATTTAAAAATGGGAAATCACTGATGACGCCTGTCCAAAAAATCAGTCTAGTCTGATTTAAAAATTAAGTGTTTATAATTTTTAGAGAAAAACTTTTATTCTTCTTCTTAACCTCAACATTTCTAAAATAAAAAAAACTACCGTTGTGTTTAGAAATGAGTTACCTCTTCTAGGTCAGACATTTGCTGCGTCAATTACATTTCACAATTATTCACTAGTGAAATATTTAAATATCATTAATAATTTCAGACCTACTTGTAGGGTTAAACGCTTCCTTAGAAAATTTGTAAAATTTTTAATACCAAACATGGGGATTAGGAACAACATCTGGGTAGTTAATTATAGGGCAATTACTGAATTACACCCTATTACATGTAATTGGCCTGTAATAAAATAAATATTGGTATTATGTCACATGTCTGGTATTGACAATATTTTAAATTCTACAAGCAAGCGTTTAAGCCAACAAGTGTGAGCGAATGTCTAAAATTATTATTTATATGACAAAACTCACAAGTGAATGATTGTGAAATGTTATTGACGCCGCCAAGTCTGTTCTAGGTAGAGTTCGAAAAAAACGGAATATATGGAAAATGATAAAAAATTTCAAAATATAGAATTTTTCAATTTTGACAATTTGCTAAAAAAAAAGTTAATCTGCCAAAACATTGGAGCCGTGGTAGTCACACTATCAACTTATTAGATCCGCACTGAGAGAATTATCTTCATGATATCATTGAATTTTTGCATTAGATCTATGAAATGTAACTGGATTTCTTCCATTGAAATTTTTAATTAAATTAATGCAGTTTTCCATAAAATTTAATGGAAATTTTCATTTTATTTATTAAAAATTTCATACTACTAATGTAAAAGTTTCATCACAAATAGTTTCATTAAAACTATGATTTTGAGAAATTTTTCATTTACATTGTGAAGAAAACTTCACCAGTTTAATGAAAAAATTGCATTAAAACTTGTCCAAGAAATTCTCTCTGTAAGGACACTCATAAAACTCACTTGCAGGTATGTATGTGTAATATACCCGATTAAAAAAAATTAATATGAAGCAACAAAGAACTGTATCAAATTTGATACAACTTTATATCGAATTAAAATACATTTTGATCCGAAAAATGGAGGATAGTGTTGTACTGATTATATTACATTGAGTTTGATATAATTTGATACGATTCAATCCAGTGAAAATAAATTTGTTAAATTGAATACAAGGGCTATTATGGTCTGATTAATAAAAGCCCAATTTAAATTTCACAGACAAAAATTTTTATGTCAAACTAAAATTTTTGGATTGAGATAGGCGTGGTAGAGAAGATTAAGCATACTTTTCTAAAAATCATAACTACATTGTAAATTTGTTATTGAATTAGACTGCGCAGTTTCTGGTAACACAACCTTCATCAGTAATCCTTTTTGACAATATTGTAATTATTTGTTATGGTTTTTATTGTTTGATTGCATCTATATGAAATATTTATTTATTAAATGCAATCCTGACCGTGGCTTGAACCTGCTTTCTTTGCCACATGCACTTCGCACTACACTTTAGACAGGCACTCTAACCACTTGATCTAAAGTCAGGTCGATTTTTGCTGTGGCTTAAAACCAGAGTTTGATATTTTAAATTGTGATGTTCATCTAAGATATTTGCAATGAAAATGTTCAAGTTTTGAGTAGGATGTTATGGATTTCAAAACATAAACATCAGTTTTCTACAACGGAACCAATTTTATACGACTCATCGATCCCTAGGGAGTTTTTTGGCGAAATTTTGTAGAAAGGTGTAATTTTACCTCAATAAGCTTTTTCTGAAGTTCTTATACTCTTATTGGGCAGTGGTATTCGCAATTTAAATTGAAAAGTTGGCGCTTTGTATGTACTTAATGGGTTAAGATTTTTTTTAAATTATAATTTTTATTTGTTGCTAAAGCAAATTTATATCAAATCGTAGTACATAGCTTGATCCATGGAATATCATGTTTTTTTGAAAAAATTTTAAAAATATTGCTGTTTTTAGATAATTTTTCAAAATTATGAAATGGCAAGACTGGGGAATCTGTTTTTAAAATTTGTTTGTCTGTTGAGAGAAAATAGATACATTTTTACATTAAAAAAGAAAATTAAGTAATATTAAAGTTTATACAATATCGGAAATTTCTTGATCCGTTCTTTAATTTTATATAAAAAGTACATACTGTACAAACAAATTTGCCATATGTCCTTGGCTAAATCTTCTTCTATAAATTAACAATTCTTTTTTTTCAGTGTAGTAATAATACATTTTTAATAAGTCGATAACCTTATGTGGTTGAGGATATAGCATTCAAAAATTAATTTTACGATTGATAGAAAAATAACAAATAGAAAAAAATGGCTAAAACTGATTTTTGATGTCTGAAATTTTTGTCTGCGATAAAGCTAACATCAATGAATATTAGTCTATCAAAAAGTGATTTGCAACAATTTGGTTCATAGAGGGTATTGAATATAAGGTCTCGATATATTTGTAAAGACCGGGTAATTTTATTTTAAATACCGTTTAAAAATTCAAAATCGGTAAAAAAAATGTTTGAGTTACAAATGTTTACATGTGCCAGTCACAAAAAATACTCTTTTAGCATTCCCTGTTAAAAATCAACATATATGCACCCATTTATGAACATATTTAATTAATATATGTTCATATGTGATCATATATATAAATATTATCATATATGACCATCTATGGAAATGTATAGACATTTATGGTTATTAGAGTGGTCTTTCGTTGTATGGGCGAAAAATAAAAATGAGATTTTGACTGTACACCCCCTTTAAAATATTTGTTAGGGTGTCATAATACGCCACGCAAAAAAATTAGAGTTCTAACATAACGGGAAGATGTCCCGCATCGCCCTTGAAAATCGGGCCCCTAAGAAAAATGGTCATAACTTAAAAAAAAATTCAAATTTTTTTTTCTTCAAAATTAAAAAATTATAAAATAATTTTTGTGTTGGGTTTAATCATAACTACTCAGATAAAAAATATTACTTTCCCAGAAAATCGCTAACTTACCCTAACTTTGTGTCAAAAAAATTATAAATATTTTGGGGGTACCTCAAAGTGAATTTTTTTTGCATTTCTGAAAATTTTATTCAACAAAAATCAAAAACCTAGTGTTTGCTGTCAAGTATTTCATTAAGCACATCGCAAGTATTAAATAAGCCAAGTATTACGGATATCCGTTGGCAATTTTTATTTTTAGGGCATTTTGATTCTCGGGGATTTCAAGGTTTTTTTTTATTTTTATACATTTTTACTTTAAAACAAGGTTATAATAATATTTCATCAATATTATTGTATATGCTCTTTTATATGATTGTAATAACTTTATTATAAAATACTATTTTTTCTGTTGATAGTTAACCCATGTTAAACTGGGGTCAAATATGACCCACGTAAGAAAAATGCAGCTTTATGGCAAAATTTATAAATAAAATAAAAAAAGGAATAATTCAATTTATAGTTATTCTAACCGTTTCTAGTCTTCGAGTAGGTCAATTTAGTAAAAATTAGAACTTAAAACTTTTCCATAATAAAAATTTTGAGGGAAAAAAATTTACACTATTAAATTAAAAATACGTTTTTCGAAAATACTCCTGAATATGTACAAAAAAAATCAATTTTAATATGAATACAAATATCTGAATTTATACTAAATAAGTAATTTTAGTTAATTTTAAAATGTAAATAAATTACAATTAGAAACATAAACAAAAATTAATTTTATGTCATCTTTGTGATTTTTGACTCTTTAAAATACGAGGGTCAATTGTAACCCCATGAAAACACAGGTTAACTATGAACACGAAAAATTATACTTTATAATAAAGTTATTACAATTATATAAAATAGCATACACAATAACATTGATGAAATATTACAAAAATCTTATTAAAAAAAAAAGTCTATACAAATTTAAAAAAACGTTGAAATCCGCTAGAATCAAAATGCTCTCACAAAAATTTGCCAACGGATATCCGTAATACTTGGCTTGTTTAATACTTGAGATGTGTTTAATAAAATACTTGAAGCAAACACTAGGTTTTTGTTTTTTGTTGAATAAAATTTTCAAAAATGCAAAAAAGTCACTTTGAGGTACCCCCAAAATATTTATTAATTTTTTTGACACAAATTTAGGGTAAGTTAGCGATTTTCTGGGAAAATAATATTTTTTATCTGAGTAGTTATGATTAAAAACAACACAAAAATTATTTTATATTTTTTTAATTTTGAAGAAAAAAAAATTTGAATTTTTTTTTAAATTATGACCATTTTTAGGGGCCCGATTTTCAAGGGCGATGCGGGACATCTTCCCGTTATGCTAGAACTCTAATTTTGTGCATGGTGAATTTTTGTACCCAAACAAATATTTTAAGAGGGGGGCAGCCCCAAAAATCGCAAGTTGAAAAATAAGGACCACCCTAGTGTTCATGTATGAATACATATATATGTCGATTTTTATCAGGGTTATCTCGAAAATTTGAGCGTATATTGGCACTTCTCAAACCGGTTTTGTAATATACCAGACTTGGGCGACGTCAATTACATTTCACAATCAGTCACTTGTGAAATTTTTACATATCGTTAATAATATCAGACCTACGCTCACACTTGTGAGCTTAATCGCTTCCTTGGAAATTTTGTAAAATTTGTAATACCCAACATGGGTATTAGTAAAAACCTCTGGGTATTTAATTACAGGTCAATTACTCAATTACACCCAATTACATGTAATTGAACACAAAAAAGTAATTGGTCTGTAATTAAATACACAGATATTGGTATTATGTTCCATGTCTGGTATTGACAAAATTTTAAATTTTCCAATGAAGCGTTTAAGAACACAAGTGGGAGCGTAGGTCTAAAGTTTTAAATGATATAGAAAAATTTCACAAGTGAATTATTTTTAACTGTAATTGACGTCGCCCAAGTCTGTAATACACTCAGCTAGACTTACAACCTGCAATATGTCACTTGTAAAGTGATTGTATTTTTATTTTGTAGCGCCGTGTTATTATTATATGGTTTCTTAAAGTTTCAATCCGGTTTTTTATTTTGTTATTTAAAAATGTTACTTAAGTACTTGTATAGTGCTTACCTCAACGCCAACACTTCTACGCCACGCATACGTTTTATTATTGAAACATCACTGAGATCACTTCCCCTGAAAATGGAATAAAAAATGTTATTAATAGATAATATCGTGGTGAATAGAAATAAAAAGTTGATAATAGGGTATGCAATCGATTAATAGTTAGTCGATTAATCGAACAATTTTGTAAAATGATTCGAATAATTTATTCCAATAATCGATTAGTCGAAATGTATATGATTTTATGTAAACTGATACATCTCAATATAATTAGATCAGAGTTTTAGTCTGGTAAAATTTCACTAAATGTTATATTTTTGTATATGATTGTATGAAAATATACACAATTTCATACAAATATATGATCATCATCTTATCATATGCATTAAGTCCATAAACAAATATTAAGAAACATATTACTTTTTTGCGAAATTTTATTACTTTTTTGGGAAAGATGCCAACAACAAAGAAATTATTGTAAAATTTAATAAAGTTTTCAATCGAAATAGTGGCCTATAAACTTTGATTAAAATAAAAAAATTGATTTTTTAATAAGAATGAAAAGGATTCATACATTGAAAACGTATCCCTTTCGGAATTACATGCTTTCAAATATGTTCCAGTTACATATCTGCAGATGTGGAATACGTATTTTCAATAAACTGGTTGGTTGGTTGGTTCAAGTGGCAACACACACCTCTGTGAGCATCAAGTACACATAGAGAAATAAAGTGCCAACCGAATTTGAAAGTGTATTTTAGTGGTAACAACTTATAAATTCAGTTACATTAGGTTTCGGAATATTTTGGGTGTTGCAATTAAAACTCAGTTGAATTATTCGAATTTTGTTGTGAAAACTATTGTTGAGTTGCACCAACCGACTGAAATTCGGAATAACCGAATTTGAGTCAAAGTAACCGAATATCAGTTGGCAAACAGCTAAATTTTTCTATGTGTGTAGAGTCAAAAGCGACTCTCCTAATCCTTCTCCCAATATTACCGACAGGTTGTCCATTATATGATCTCCTAAAATCCTATGTTGGATGCCCTGCAGCGCCGGGCAATCACAGAGGAGATGATCAACCGCAGCTGCGAAATTATACATCGTACAATAAACTCTACTGTTTTTTACAGTTATAAAGGGTCCGCCAAATAACTTTTTTTTTTGCAAATGCTATAAAAAAAAACTGCTAAATATTTTCTCAATTTTTTTTTTATTTGAAAGTACAATCCTTCCGGTTAATAATGGAAAATAATTTCATTCAAATGGCTGCCTCGGCTGGCCATGCAGTATGAGCTTCATCTAAGAAAATGATTTCTTTGGCAAAATCGGCATCGGAAAAAAAACGTTAAATGGCGGACCCTTTATTAGTTTTATGTTTTTATAAACATCGAGATTATTTTTATGTTATTTTCAATTTATAACGAGCTTTCAACCTCCGTATATTTACAAAAATAAAGCAAATCAAACATATTAGCTAGGTTGATACTAGTATTTCGATCTGGCTAAAGATCTCATCAGAACCCGAAGTTTTAGATAAGCTAGATCCTTCATAATAGGCAGAACTTTAAAAAAAACCTATTAATAATCAATTTTGCTCCATTCTTGTCTTCTTAGTAATCAAGCACGTGGTTAGGACTGTTTTATGTTTCTTTTTGATAACCTGAAAAAGCACATGATTGTAAAATGCAACCAAAATTTAATAAAGGAAAATTGAATAAAACTTTAATATTTATCTTTTTATTTTTTACACATTTTGTTTTGCTATTTTTACATTTTTGTTGCAATTTCTTGTGACATTTTTAACTTTTTTCGCGACAAAAAAAATTTCCCTGGTTATTATATATGTATAATTTTTATTTGTGTTATATCTAATTATACACGTATTCGTATATAATTAGATTAACCATATGTCATATACGATTATATATTGGTCGATATGTAATAAGATGTAATTATATGTGACATCGTATTAAAACATTTTTAAAACATACACAGAAAAAATTACCAACCTAAAATATGTAATTAAAAATTTGATTTGAATTAAATTTGTTTCTAAACAAATATTTAATTGAACCAATTAATATTTTAATTCACTTTTAAATATATAAATACATACACTCAATTCTGTTTTTATGCGATTTTAAACTTATGCGGGTTTTTAGTACAACTTTTTATAAGATTTTTTTATACGATTTCAATTTAAAAATTTAATTTTTTGTTAAAATTGCTAGTTTAATTGTCGACCATGCATTATCATCCAAGTTGACAAAACAGTAGAAGTTTATTTGAAGCAAAAGGGACTTGATTTTATAGTTCTGCTGATTGTTGATAATGCTCCGTCGCATCCGAATTTAGAATATCCAAATGTGAAAATACAACGAGTCTTATTCAGCCATTGGATCAAGGCATAATTGCTACTTTTAAAAAATATTATGTAAAACGAAGCTTCCAATTTATTTTGAATCAACTTGATAATGAGCCAGTTACACTTACAGACGTTTGGAAAAAGTTTTCGATTTTTGACTGTATCAATCATGCAACTTCTGTTATTGGTGAAATAAGACCACAAACTTTAAATGCGTGTTGGAAAACACTATGGCCTGGATGCATTTTAAACAGAAACGCAATTAATCAAACATCGACGGTTTCTACTGAAATTATTGCTTTAGCACATGAAATTGGTGGCGAAGGTTTTGAAACATTTAACGAAAATGATGTTGATGAATTGCTTGTGGACGAGGCCTTAAGTAATGGTGATATTATCGAATTAGTATTGAATCCGGTCCTAGATCCGGATAAATAATAGTGATGTAGAAGAAGGTCTTCAACTTTCGAGAAGGTCTTCAACTTTGCAATTCATTGGAAAATCATTTTATTTATAATGACCCGAATTCTGAACGGGAATTTAAATTCCAGCGACACCTGAAGAGTTGCATTTCTGCCTATCAGGAACTTCTTAAACAATTTCAGAAATCTTCGCAAAGTTTAATAACAGATTTTGTTGTCAAAGAAGCAAAACCACCAGTCGCTGAAATTAGCACTGGGTCTAATGAGGGAGAATTAGTATCATCACCCGATTTAGTACCAGCTCAGAAACGATCACGCCCATTGTCAACAAGTGAAGATAATGACTAGGTGTAATTATCATTTAATTTCTAAGAAAAGTGTAATAAAAAACAAATTTTTAACTCGTGGTTTCAATTTGTTTAAAATGTATAACCCTCCATTCTTCAAACACCTTTAGGTACCTACCATAGTCCACTCCAAAAAGGGTAACATCATTCTTGTTATGCGATTTTTTGGTTATTTATTTGGTTTTACGCGGTTTTCGAGAGTTATGGAACCTATCCCTATTTATTCAATGTAGATAGTGTCTTTTTTTATGTGTTTTTTTTTTAATGCGTTTTGCTCAGGAACGTATCTACCGCATAAAAACAGAATTGAGTGTATTTTATTTTAGAATATTTGCAGTATAAAGTTCCATATGCATTTGAAGTTTACAAACAAAACAGACGCATCATTAACAAAAAACACACATATGTACCAACGTATCGTTCACACACTTTTTTATGAGTATCATATTTAGATTGTGAAAGTTATTTATAACTTTTTTTGCTTTTTAATTTTCTATAAAAGTTTAATTGATATTATCGCATACTACTGAAAATAGTACGTCGGGCAAGCCTACCTAAGGTTCTGAACAAGCATACTTGTACCTGTGGTCGTCAAAGGGTTAATATAGTACTGATTGAAAAGCTAAATGCTATTTACTTGGAACTGTATCTAACTGTAATGATTATTAAAATATTAAAAAAGTTTTTTTAATTATAAATACAAAACTCAAATCTCAGAAACCACGAACAAGTGAAGAAAGAAAAAAAAACAAATGCTTAGTTTTCTTCGATTTCCGTAAAATGCCAGAGAAAAGCCATTGTAATAATAATGTTGGTCTAGAGATATGTTATTTTAAGTGTTGGTGTTCCTTATTATGTTTAACAAAGTTTTATTTTTATCTTTGACTTCATACAGTATTTTTTTACTTGTTTATGGTTGGAACAGCGAGGTTAAGTGGTAAAATGCTTGTTAGCGAACCATAAAATATTGCATTTAAAAACTTATATTAACGGTATTCACACTTTGAAGGGTTAAAGTGTTTGCAGATGCTGCAAAAGTTCGTAAAATCAAATATGTTGGTAATCGAAAACACTGTTTAACAGTATATTTTGGTTATGACTAGCGTCCGACCGAAGACTTCGGCCACAAAACGATATTTGGTCGGCTTTCTGGTATTTGGAGCAATGCGGAAAAATGTTGATATGGAAAACATATTTGTTATGCCGTTTTAATTGGATTTTGAGTAAAAAATTTAAGGAAAAGCGAAAGTTTAGCTGTAGAGTTAAATAATCGGTCGCCGAAGTTTTTCCGTTTTGACCGATTGTTCAGCGGTCGATTATTGAATTCATTACTCAAAATCACATCTACTAACTAAGGACACTAAACATTTTTCATTTGTCAAATATGTCCATAATGCTTTAAAATACCGAATATCGACAAAAAGTATTTTCTGGCCGAAGTCTTCAGTCGGAAACTAGTCTCTCAGTTACGACAACAGAACCATTCGATTGGCAAACAGCACGTGTGTAACTGTTTTCCGTATGCAGTAAATGCGCTAATGACGCACTTTAATGATATCAAGAGTGAATTCCGTTATGTATAACGTGACTAACTGTTTTTGATCAAAAGCGGGACTCGGCAGGCGAAAAAGCAGGATTTTGGTACAAAAAGCGGGATATTTTTGTTTTATTTTTAAAGTTTAGATATACATTCAGAATGATGTTCGGCTGAGTTTTCATGATAATATACTTTGAATCTAGTGTTTATAGTCCCTACATTGTCCAAACGGACATAATCCCCAAACTGGGTATTTGGATTGTAACCGATAAATTCAAATTATTATAACTAAAATTTTGTATATTTAACAGCTTATCTTACTAATTTTTAGTGATTGTAAATCTTCGGATCATTATTGGATGGAACAATATGTGTGTAGAATACATGAGTAACTTCTACGATTTCGAAAAAAATGCATGAGATCACAGATAACGAACAAATACTACTATGTCGACATGCAAGAAAATAAATAGTGATACGAGTATAACAGATTTAGGGTATGTTTAAAGTTAAAAATTTGTATCGGCAAGAAAATAAATAGGCTATTATTCTACGAAAATTGTTAGAGAAACGAATACGAGTGATATTGGCTGTTGCTCTAAGCAAATAAATAGTGAGACAAATATGAAAGAGATCGGCTATAATAAAAGTAACGAAACAAATACGAGGGATCTTGGCTATTGGGGACAACCTTGACTGCTTTATTGGAAATACTTCTGACATCTCGCAACTATATCTTTACCTTAGGAAGAATGCAAATATGGATCTTATGATATTGCTGCAAAAAATCAACGTATAGATGTTTTCGCGACTATTGTTCCAAACTTAAGGATGGATTAGAAAATTTCGCACGTTGTAACTGATGAAAACCCAAATGTAATTATTTCATCACTGGATGATTGGTATATCAGTTTTTTATTGATAATCAGGTAGTAATAATGTCTCTAAATAATGCGCTGTCAAGTCTAAGGTAGTCAGTCGCTGCCGTAGAGAGATAAAGGTATTTAACGAGCAGCAAAACATTAGACTGTGATAGGTTGCTGGACATTAGGATAGTACAGGTAAAGAGACAAAGGATGATTTACCGAGAAAAGGAGCTAGCTTCCTCAAGAGCCAGCTGTGTCGGACGTAATTTCAGACGGATAAGGTAGAAAACGATGGATATAATCGAACAGTTCCATGGAAAATTTTTTTTTTTTGAAACAAGCATTGCAATATTCTCCATTATATGGGCGGTAGGCAGACCAGATCAGTGATGAACCTTATTGCGGGTCATAGGAAAAACATTCACAGACTTTCCAGCTGTGTCAGAAATTATCATTGCAACAAATTCTTTGAAATCGAATAACGGCCCTATAGCCGCCAACATATATCCCGAACTGGGTATCAGACGCAAGGGCCTTAGAGTATCAGACACAGGGCCCGAGGAAATCTTGTGTACACCACATCAATAGTCTACAGGTAATTGTAGAACAATTTAAAGGAATTGGCTCCCCGTTTTACGTGATATTTATACTTTGAAAAAGCTTTCGAAACAATAGATCAAAACGCAATATGTAGCACTCTTGATTGCAAAGGTGTTCCTCCCAAAATCATAAGCCTCATATAACAAATTCGGTTGCGTCAACCAATTTTTTTTCCAACCGAATTGATTTGGTGGCAGTAACCTCGCAAATTCAGTTGTCACAACTGACAACTGAATTCGGTTGGGTCTGCCGAATTTGCGAGGGTGCAGCAACCAAATTAATTCGGTAGAATGAAATCGTTAGCATTTTTATACCCAGGTTGTGATTTCAAATGTAGTGTTGTACACACTAAAGTGGTTCCAGCAAGGCAACCAAGCAATCGATACCCTCCCGCAATATGGAGATCTTCTGCAATATCCTAAAACACACATCGTTAACTCTAGTGCAAAATCTGTACTCCTCTATGCACCTGAGTCGTGGAACACAACAAAACACGACATAAACTCCCGATGTCTACGAAGAATCGTAAGATTTCTGCCCTAACAGAATATGACATGCGGACGTTTGGATACAAACAAATTACTATTGAAATATTAAATCTCAAATGGCCACACACAGAGAAATAAAGTGCCAACCGAATCGGAAAGCGTATATTAATGGTACCAACTTATAATTTCAGTTAATACAACGATATTCACATTAGATTTCTGAATATTTTGGGTGTTTCAACAAAAAATTCAGTTGAATTAACAGAACTTTGTTATGAAAACTTATATAAAGTTGTGCCAACAGTCTGAAGTTTGTAATAACCGGATTTGAGTTTTAGTAACCGAATTTTAGTTAGCAAATAGCTAACATTTTCTCTGTGTACATTAGGGTGGTCTTTCGTTGTATGGGCGAAAAATAAAAACGAGATTTTGACTGCACCCCCCTCTTAAAATATTTGTTTGGGTACAAAAATTCACCATGCAAAAAATTAGAGTTCTAGCATAACGGAAAGATGTCCCGCATCGCCCTTGAAAATCGGGCCCCTTGGGAAAGTGGGCATAATTTAAAAAAAAATTACAAATTTTTTTTCTTCAAAATTTAAAAAATATAAAATAATTTTTGTGTTGGGTTTAATCATAACAACTCAGATAAAAAATATTACTTTCCCAGAAAATCGCTAACTTACCCTAACTTTGTGTCAAAAAAATTAATAAATATTTTGGGGGTACCTCAAAGTGACTTTTTTGCATTTTTGAAAATTTTATTCAACAAAAATCAAAAACCTAGTGTTTGCTGTCAACTATTTCATTAAGCACATTTCAAGTATTAAATAAGCCAGGTATTACGGATATCCGTTGGCAAATTTTTTTTTAGGGTATTTTGATTCTCGGGGATTTCAAGGTTTTTTTTATTTTTATACATTTTTACTTTAAAACAAGGTTTTAATAATATTTCATCAATATTTTTGTATATGCCTTTTTATATGATTGTAATAACTTTATTTTAAAATACTATATTTTCTGTTGATAGTTAACCCATGTTAACCTGGGGTCAAATATGACCCACGTAAGAAAAATGCAGCTTTGTGGCAAAATTTATAAATAAAATAAAGAAAGGAATAATTCAATTTATATTTATTCTAAAAAAAATTCGTTAACCGTTTCTAGTCTTCGAGTAGGTCAATTTAGTAAAAATTAGAACTTACAACTTTTCCATAATAATAACTTTGAGGGAAATAAATTTACACTATTAAATTAAAAATACGTTTTTAGAAAATACTCCTGAATATTTACAAAATAATCAATTTTAATATGAATACAAGTATCTGAATTTATACTAAATAATTAATTTTAATTAATTTTAAAATGTAAATAAATTACAATTAGAAACATAAACAAAAATTTATTTTGTCATCTTTGTGATTTTTGACTCTTTAAAATACGAGGGTCAATTGTGACCCCATGAAAACACAGGTTAACTATGAACACGAAAAATTATACTTTATAATAAAGTTATTACAATTATATAAAATAGCATACACAATAACATTGATGAAATATTACAAAAATCTTGTTAAAAAAAAAAGTCTATACAAATTTAAAAAAACGTTGAAATCCGCTAGAATCAAAATGCTCTAAACAAAAATTTTTGCCAACGGATATCCGTAATATTTGGCTTATTTAATACTTGAGATGTGTTTAATAAAATACTTGACAGCAAACACCAGGTTTTTGATTTTTGTTGAATAAAATTTTCAAAAATGCAAAAAAGTCACTTTGAGGTACCCCCAAAATATTTATTGTACATGTTGTGCTGGCCTTTAGGCGACGTATCAAAAGTCGTCGTTGACTGGAACCCACAGGATAGGACAAAAAGAGTAGGAGGGCTATCTCACAACTGGCGTCGTCAACTAAACATCGAAGTCAGTCGATGATCTAAGATGGGGAGAAGTGAAGAGAATATTATTCAACCGGAACGATTGGAACTTTGTTCCCAATAGCAACCACCTCTATTGGAATTTTTTATCAGCGCCGACACCAAAGAGCTAACCTTTTACAGTGGTAAGTGGAATGGTTGAATATACACTCAAAAAAAAAAGTTTGTTAAAAATTTTGTTAAAAGTCCATTCAAAATATTTAACTTACTTATGTATGTGTATGTTATGTATTGTTTTTTAACTTTTCTAAAATATAAATAACTTTCTAAAACAAACAAATATATTTGAACAAAAATGTTTGTTTTTTTGAGGAAACAAACAAAAACATTCGCTAACAACAGCTAACTGATTTTCAGCAAAACACTTTTGTATATATTAGCAATTTTTCTGCAAGCATTCACCCAGCAAAAATTTTGCTGAATCTAACTAAATTGTTTGCTAAATTTACGGACATTTTTTGAGTGTTCTCAGTGATCTGTTATTTGTATGATTTCTCAGAACAAATATTCGACTTTAACGGTAACTACAGAAATTGACTAGTTTAATATATATTAAGCAAAAACCCTTAATATTATCATGAATAGGGCTGCGATTTCCATGCAAATGTATGTTTTTTGTCGATAATCTGAGAACGATATCGATCAATTAACTTTCCGAATCAATAAATTTGCGTTAAAATGGCATCGATTTGTTTTTGCATATTTTTGCATATTTCGGTGAAAATGCATATTTTTGCATATTTTGGTTTTAAATGCATATTTTTTGCATATTTTTAATTTATAAATGCATATTTTTGCATATTTTGGCATTTTTAAAAGATTTTATAAAAAAATTTACATATTAACAAAAAAAAAAGTTCTTCAGAAAAATTTCCAAATACACAAAAAAAAAAATTCTTCAAAAAAAAATTTTAAAATCAATAAATAAATTCTTTTGGAGCTCTTCTTAAAATACAATTTTATATTAGAAAGAGACGCATATACTAAATAACTTAATGTCGCTAATAAATCCGTGAGTCACGAAAGAAAGTTTTTGGTTGAGCAACACTTAAAAAGTCAAAAACAGAAGGAGCTGCTCGAGCGTCTTACAAAAGTATTCCCAATCGTTGCTTAAAAATACAGAGAGAACAAATAAGTTTTGTGTTGACTTATGTGAAGCATTTATTTCCGCTGATATACCCAAATTAAGAAATTTAGGATATTTATTTAAAACATATATGATCGAGAGTATCCCTTGCCAGTCTACTCTTAGAAAAAATTATGTGGACAAAATATATAACTCCCAACTAAAAAAAATATGTTCTTTTTTGAAAAGAAAATATTTATGGGTGTCGATGGATGAAACAACGGATATAGAAGGACGTTACGTTGCAAATGTTATTGTTGGAGTTTTCGATAAAGATGAAGAAGTTTGCAAAAATAAATTCTTGCTTAACGCTATGGAATTGAAAAATGCCAACCATGCTACGATAGCTCGTGCTTTCCATGACTCAATAAATTTGTTGGTCAAGATTTTGACAAAAAGCAGATCCTTCTATTTTTAACCGATGAAGCTCCGTACATGGTTAAAACTACCAATGGGCTTAAAATATTTTATCCAAAACAGTTACATGTTACTTGCTTGGCACATGGGTTACTCCGCGTTGCAGAAGAAATTAGAAGCCAATTCGATAATATTGATTTATTGGTTTCATACGGGAACAAATATTTTTAGTCTCCTTCACGAGTTGCAATTTTTAATTAAATGTATCCGTTGGTTCCCCTTCCACCGCAGCCAGTATTAAGAAAATGGGGAAAAATAAGAAAAAAAATCCAAAACGTTTTGCAAAAAAATTAAGGATTTTTAATAATAAAACATATTTCAAATTTTTTTTGATCTGGAATCAAATGTGCGCTCTGACTTTGAAAATGAATATTGTCCTAATGAATTGGCATCCTTCAAGTATGCTCCTAGAACTTCGTTTGACATTGAGAGATAATTTATCATGTACAAAAGTTTTTTGCGTACGAACAGACAAAGTTTTTAAAAAATATTGTACCTTTGAATAACAGTAGACTTTTTTTTTTTTTTTTTCTTTTTAATGAAATAAAAAAAAGCGATTTTTTATTGAAATGTTTTAAGTTTTTAGTGCATATTTTGGATTTGTTAGTGCATATTTTAAGCGCATATTTTCTATTTTTTAGTGCATGAAAATCTCAGCCCTAATCATGAACAATGACATAACGTAGACAGATGAATTCCCAGTTTTTAGATGACGTTTTTCTTCATACGAACCAAAAAAAAAATAACAAAATATAATCATTCTTGTAGCGGCGAAAGTCATCTAAAAACAGGCGCTAAGTGGCTAACGAATTTCAATATTACAAATCGATTAAGGTGATGTTTTCAGATCACGTTTTGCTATCCACGAACGAAAATACAATAACAAAATACATATAGCCACTTATTCATCTAGCGACGATCGTCTTGTAGAAACCACATATAAACTTTTCTTGATATAGTACTTGGTAAATCAAATTTCCCATAATAAATATAAGTATGTGAAACTTAATTGTTTATAATTTCCAAAGAAAACCACAAGAAAGAATTTTATTTGTTTATTGAAACAAAGATATTTATTTTATCTGGTTAAATACCAAATAAAGATAATATCCAACGAAGCGTTACATATTACACTGATGAAAATAATGGACAAAAAGATCATCATTATCATTACCAACGTTACACCACATTACAAAAAAAAAACAACAACAAAAAAGGCTTGTTGTGCACTCAATTTGGAATCAAATTACAATTAACGTTTGAAAATAAATAAATAAAAACTTACCAACAATTAAGTTTTTTAATAGAGCTTAAATCCGATTGTTTTGATCTAGCAATGACCATTTCTTCTGTTAGGCGTGTCATGATGATGTTGTTTGTTGGCGGACGATGACGACAAACTCAGTTTAGTTAACTCAGTTTAGTTAAATGATGTTTCATGCATACAACAACAATCCAAACCCTAATTTACTTGGAATTAACTTTATATTATGCCGCTGTGCTTTTTAATGTCGCGTAATTTGTTGGTACAGTAGATTGGAGTGGTGGTATACAGTTGCAATCACTTTAAATGTCGTAATATGACTACAGAAGTTAGAGAGATATGGTGTACTTCTCGTACTTGTCGTATGTAGAGTAGTAGTAATGAAACAAAACAAAATGTTGGTTGGCTTAGTTTGAATACAATAAAACTCTTATGGAGTACAATAACTACTATTGACTTTACAGGCCTTTTTTAGGTTAGTGGAGGTCACAGATATTAAACACCAACGCCAACAGGTTTTACTTGTTCTTTATACAAACACCAGAACAGAAATTCGAAACCGATGATAAATAGTCAAGTAATGTAATTTATTTATTTGTATCTTTTTTTCAATATTTTTCTTTCAACTAATAATATATTTATTCTCTTTGTTAATAACACAGGCCAACAAAATTTGAGTAATTGTTGGTAACAAGAACCAGACCAACTTTTCCGAAAAGTTTTGAAGCGCTGAATTCGAATTTGACCTCAGAATCGCTCCAGCTCTGCTTTCTGATAAACATATTTCAACCTAAAGATGCTATATAAAATATTTAAGTAATATTTTTTCAAATAGCTGGTAACGGAATCTGAAAGTTCAGTTCTTGACCCTCAAAATCGATTTTTAAACTTGAAAAATATCTTTATCTTTATTACTTCATATCGACCAATTCGCCAAACTCAGTAACTTCAACAGACAATTTCTCGGAGAAATCGTCTGTTGAAATCGTTAAAAATTTATTTTGAAGGTAAAGACCAGTACATTCAGATTCCATACACAGAAAAAATTATGGGTCAAAAATATTTAATTAATGGATTGTTTGAATATCAATATCAATGGCAATTTAAAAATTTTTTTTAATAAAAAAAAAAAAGACCCGTGTCTCCCAATTTTACCCAAAGTCATCTCCATTTTCGTTTATGGGCCGCCAAAGATTTGGGGCCTCGGTATCATTTTCGCAAAAAAGTGATCATTTTCTCAGGCTCATATCTTGCAAACCGTTCAGAATTTCGATTTACTCTCTATGGCAAAGTTGTAGCTCTTGTCATAAAGAACAAAAATTGCGAACATATAAAATTAAAAAAACTTCACCTTCCAGATCAAAATCGCAAAAAACTTAAAAAAATTCGATTTTTTTTTTTTACCTTTTTTCCCGTGTTCAGGTCCATAGGTAGCAAACCGTTCAAAATTCAAGGAAACAATCAACTACAAAAATTTACCTAAGATCTCAACAAACAAATTTCTAGAACATATAAACTTCCTGGGAATTGGGTTTGCTACCTATGCACCTGAACAGGAGAAAAAAGGAAAAAAAAATGAAATTAAAAAATTTTTCACTTTTGCGCGCTACCTAAACAGTGTTAAGACTCATCTCTAGGAAGTTTATATGTTTATGAGATCTTAGGTAAATTTTTGTAGTTGATTGTTTCCTTGAATATTGAACGGTTTGCTACCTATGGACCTGAACACGGGAAAAAAGGTAAAAAAAATCGAATTTTTTTTAAGTTTTTTGCGATTTTGATTTTGTGGATTTAAATAAACCTTATCGAAAAAGGACAATTAAACTATTATTTTTGTAAATAATTAAATTTTCAATAAGTATAAGTGTCATTAAACTATCATTTTAAAGTTGTGTGTGATTTTCTTAAGAAAGCAATTCAATTGCAAGAAAAAGTTCAAGACAAGACAAGCAAAACAAAAATTTTGTCTTTACTTTTATTTGTTTTCTTATAATTTTTTTTATATTAAAAAGCTTTAATTTTATTATAAATAAAATGTCAATTTAATTTACAAACCTACTTTTCTTTTTTTATTTAATGTTGGGCATATAACAAAAATAAATAATACGAGTTTTCAATTAAAACTACCATTGTTTTCTTCTCAAGTTTCAATTAAAGTTTTAATCAATTTAACTAAACTTTTTAATTGAGGTTGTAAAGAAAAACAATAACTCTTTTAATTGATATTATTATTATTTTAATTGAAAGAATTTTAATAAACTGTCTGCAAATTTTTTTAGTTAATACTATTATTTCAGTCGTAGGTGCAAAATCAATTAAAATATTAATTGATTCAATAAAATTTTTTATTGAAACCCGTTTTTAGTTTTTTCTGTGATTAAGAAAAAATAATTCCTGACTATTTTATACGACCTCAAATACAGCAAAAAAAAAACTGATTTTGCACATTTAGGTTAAAATATCTCAAAAAGCTGAAGTGGTAAGGCAATTCTAATGGTCAGATTTGAATTCTAGTTCTTGTTACTAAATTTTGTCGGCCTGTGTAATAATTGTTTTTTATTTGAAATTATTGTTGTTTGTTTTTTTTTTCTAATATTTAAGAAAGAGAGCGCGATTTTTTTAATAGTTTACATTTATAGTCATAAAATAATTATTTATTTATATTATTTTTTGCTGCAATTAAATAATTTACTTTTTTGTCTTTAATTTAGAATTATTTCATTTGAATAGTTAAGTTTGTATTGTAATGGAACACGTTGCGTATCGTTACTACGAGTATAATCCCTATTGAAACTTGTATCTTATGGATGACTAATCACGTTTTTTTTTTTGTTTTGTTTTTCGTCTTCTTACTATCGTGTTGGTGTTTTTGTGCTTGTTTGAGTACACTACAACTACATATTTATATTTCATGTTTTGTTGAATTAACCCATTTGTGACCAAATTAAGCAATGTAGGCATCAAAAATAAGAACGGAACAGTCTATCGCACTTTAATCTCATAAACACATTCTATTTTAATATGGATAAAATATAGTTTTACAAATCGTATTCTGGTGAGTCTCCACTGAATCAATAGAATTTGTTATCTACATACAATTGCAATACGCTTCTTCAGACACTATGGATCTAGTACCTGTAGTGACAGTCAGGCTGCGCTTAAAGGCTCCATTACTTGAGCGGATAAGGAGTAATGAAGTTATACTCGTAAACGGAGCAAAACTCCATACAATGTGTTAAACTAGTACCTTCATACAATATGTTTTCTCTGTTTTACATAAAGAAATGGTGACGGATTTGCGAAAAGTAAATTCTAAATTCAATAGAATTTACTTTCCGCTAATCTGTCATCATTTGTTTAGTATGGAAAACAGAGACAACATATTGTATGTATGTACTATTTTTACACATTGTATGGATTTACAGCCCGTTTACGAAACGCTCGAGTAATGAAGCCTTCAGTCACTTGAATCTCTGGTCACTTCATCCAGGATTGTACAGGAGTGTAGGCGCGGACTCAACAGGGTTTATATGGGGAACAGGGTATGTCTTTTATGTGTTCCAGGTCATGTGAGTATTCCGGCCAATAAGTTGGCAGACTCGTTGGCAACCATTGGTTCGGCTTCCACTCCCACTAGTGCTGAGCCACAGCTTTGTATCAGCCTGTCATGGATAGTTCGTTGAATCAACTCATAAATGAAAACTGTTTTCATTGAGAGATGTTCAAAAGGGACTACATGCGGGGGTACGAGGTATTTTGTTAGAAGGCAGATAGGGATGTGGCACGATACCTACTAAGTTTAACTAAAGTTAACGGTCGTAGACTTACTGACCTGATAACGGGACACAACACTTGTGCTCGTCACATGGCGAGAATGGGCATTGTGAACGACCCATTGTGTGTGTCATGTCTGGAGAATGAGAACACTACGGAACACTATTGGTATTACTGTCCGACTTTCCCTAGGGCCAGACAGCGCATTCTGGGTGATGACGTTTTGTTTACGGAAACTGTTCATAAACTTCCCTTGCCTGATTTTCTCAAGTTCCATAAGCAAGATTTTCCATTCTTTTTATTCTTCCGATTTTAATCTATTTTTTTTTTTTTACTATATATCTTTCTTTTTTTGATTTCTCTCTTTTGGGTATGGTACAATGGACAATATATAGTCTGAGCGCCATGGACTTGCCTCAACGGATCTAGTTATCTACACGCAAGGAAAAAGTTTCATCATATTTATGAAATAGTTTCATTGGACGAATATCTATGAAACATTGTTATATTAATGAAGTTTTCATAATTATCATGAACCTAACTTCATCATTTCATAGAAAAATTTCATCAATATTTTTTGTTTGAAAATTGCACATATCTCGAAAACCGAAAAAGAAACGACACATTTTTAATCTAGTGGCGCACTAATACACTTTGAAAACAAAATTTGGTCAGGTCCGGGTGGAATACCAAAACGCATCAACTTAACAATATCTTTATTTTAAAGTTTCATAAATATTTATTAAAGAGTTACATTGGACGAAAAGCAATGAAGTTTTCATCATATTTGTTATTAAATCCAGAAACTAGTAAAAACTAGTATTTCTTCATGGTTTACGAACTAGAACTTTTGTAACTAGTGTGTAACTCCTTATAAATAAGTCAGAATGTTTAATAAATGCTCTTTTCTAAAACATCAGACCTTCATATGTCATTTCCCACCACTTATATGTAGAGATAACATCCCACCATAAAATAGTGAAACTAGTTCTAAAAAATTTAGTTTGTCGACTAGAAAATTCAGCATGCTGATATTACAGGTAGGGAGAAAGCAGATGAGCTAACAAGAGATGTTATCATAACACAAGAGTCCGCTGTTTCGCACATATTTCCTCCGCTATGCCTACATTTCAAATGGAAAACACATGACAATATAGTTGAATTTCCCTCAATATAGATAAGAAAATACTCAGATCGGTGATTAACCTTATTTCGGGTCTTAGCACTTTACGAAAGCACATAAAATGATTTGGAAATACAGAGAACAATACTTAAATGAAGTGTCGGAATGCAGTCGAGGAAAGCTTTCATTTAAATTGAAATGTCCTGCTCCGTTTTATAGGAAATCTAAAATGTTTCGAACTTTTTTTACTATAAACCAACATTTAGGGGATTACCCTACTAATGCGGTCCATTTTGTTGATATCAGGAAAATAGAGTTAAGGGGAGGAGGAAATAGGGAGCAGTGTATTTATGAATATTTTTCTTGAATTTCCTTTCAGAAAATACGTCTTCGGGGAGTTTATTTCACATACGGGTAGAATAATGAACAAACGACTAGAACTACTGAAAAAGCGTAGGTTACGAACACAGGTCTTAGGAATAAGTTTACTTGTATCAGCAGAACACTTTCCATGGCAGTATCGATAGAAAAGTGTCAAACAACCCACATTCCGACGATGCTGCAAGGAATCAATAGAGCTTGATAACCTACTGTCAATAATGAGCTCCATTGCATACGATCCACAAGCTCCAAAATTTACTTTGCAGCCCCTGCCCATATATAAAAGTTGTATTTCATCTTCAAACGGATATAGGTAGTATAAATGGTTAGATCAGGCAAATGTTGTTGTCATATGCAAAAAAGTAGATTGGAAGTTCGAAGGAGAAAGTTTTTAAAACCAAATTTATAACAACTCTTATAGTGCGATCTCTGAGAAGTCATCACTGACGCCAAAAGCAATTAGCTTTAATACAAGTCAAACATGATACTCTCACAAAATCTGTGAATGAACCGACTCCAACACTTCGAACGCTCTCCCGTAGAGCGACTTCTACTGTCGATCATTAAGGAGTGAGTTGGACTCTAGATCAGTGATGTACTTCCTCTCAATTTCCAACCACACGGGGTTACAGAAGAAAATGCTGCTTACGCTGCGTCAACACACTTACACTATAAACATCTTCGTATGGCTTTCGATGTGCATATTCGGCTTTTGCTTTGTTCTCACTGAGTTAAAAGAAAACAAATCAATTGTAGTTGAACCATTGTTGAAGCAACACCACGCTGCGGAACACAAATAAAAATACACGTAGAAATATGTTTGATGATGAATGGGAAAATACTTTTTTTTTTATAGAGAATATGGATGACGATGCACAATGCTTAATTTGTAATAAAATTATAAGTGAAAAATTTTTATTTATTTATTTTTTTATTTAAAAACCCTAAACAAACACCAGTGAAATATTCTTATTTTAAATAAAATATTAATTGACCCAGCAATATCTTTACTTATAGAAATAAGTCTGTAGAAAAAGCATAAAAAGTAACTAAAAACTAGTTAAAAATGACCCCGCAGAAAAAAAACCAGTTGAATTAACAGATTTTTAAACTAAATATTTGTAGACTTAAAATAGCAAAAATAAACCTGATGAATAACCAATAATTGAAAGTAACAAAAACACCTGCTAACATTAGCAAAACTAATTACTAAATATCTGTACCCAAATAAAATCATAAACATTTTGAAAATTTTAAGTTTTTTTTAATGCAATTAAAAATTTTCCGTTATTAAATCAGAAATTTACAAAAATTTCAGTTGGTTTAACAATTTAACCTGTTATTTGCATTTTACAAAATTCGGGCTAAATTTAGCAAAAAAAAAATATTAACACAACAGTTTTTGTTTGATATTTTAAGTCTGCAAATATTTAGTTAAAAAATCTCTTAATTCAACTGGTTTTTTCTGCAGAGTCACTTTTATCTAATTTTTAGTACCTTTTTTTGCTATTTCTACAGACTAATTTCTAGGAGTGTACCAAAATTATATTTGAAATTAATTCTTGTACAGTCATAGAAATGAAAGCTATACTCATAGAAATAAGTCTGTAGAAATAGCAAAAAAAAGTTACTAAAAATTAGTTAAAAATGCCCTGCTAATTTTAGCCCGAATTTTGTAAAATTTCTATGAGCGCATTTGTACAGCTTTATTTCTATGAGTGTAGCTTTCTTTCTATGCAAAACATCTATTTTTTTAAATTGTAACAAAATTTTTTTCACTTGAGTACACACACTAATATGATACAACGCTAAACTGTTTCTGAGCCATGGTGGTTCCCAGGAGCCCTTGTCCGCTTAAGCCGAAATAGAAAAAAATATATATTTTTTAGTTTCAAAGGGGTTCATATATTAAAAAATATATTTTTATGAAATTCACTTTTTTCAAAAAAAATCTTTTTTCTGCAATTGAAATTTATTATCAGTGTACCGTATAATAAACTTCGTTTTTTCGCTGCTACACACACAAGTATAAATGCAATAGTGTGCGTAAAGTACATCACTGCTCTAGATAATTAACAAGATGTTAATTAACCATGCTCTCCATAACATTCCAAAACATTCCCTTTTTAGGGATTTGCTTGACATTGGCAACCGTATAACACGATGGAAATATACACGTACGGTACTACGTGTTAAAGAGGGTGGCCAATGAACGCGATAACGTCGAATAACACTGTTTAAAAGCAATCATAATAGGAGAAATTTTGCGCTACTTCAATGATATGTTCTAGTTCTGTCTTATTCTTACCGATCATGGACAGGAAAGGTACTTTCAGACTGGTATTGTTTTTACCAGTTACGGAGTAAGTCCTATTAGACCGGTCGTGTTGCCACCGGTCACGGAACAGGTTTCAGGATAGGTATTTTCAGTCACGAGTTATGTCCTTTCAGACCGACAATAATTGAATAATTTTTTCGACTGCATTTTGGAAGTAAATTCAAAAGAAAAATTGGTATGAACGATATTCTCTGCACGACTTAAGACGACTTAAACATTTATCTAAATGGTTTGTATAAGAAACATGTTTTACAGTTTTACATATACATATTAGTCCTGTTCGACGTCGTTCTTGCGGGTGGCCGAGGGAACTAAATTTTGCTAAAAACGACAACAGTTTACACACATTTTGTAAATAGAAACGCTTTACCATAGAGGTACCCACTCTAACGTATGTCGGACAAAGCTATTATAGATGTCACATATGGGTTAATCACCGTTTTTGTCATACGAGAGAGAACTAAAGTGATATAAGGAAGGAAGGAAATATTTGGCACTGATGGCGAATGCTTAAGCACAATGTTAGGACATCATTTAAATTTAACTAGTTTAACAAAGTATTCTTTTGTAGTGAATTTTATATGAAATCCGTGTAACATTCAATAATTGTGGAATATAGTATTTGTTGTTAAAAAACGACGAAAACACCGAACATCACGTTTGCAGGCGTCACGATTACTTTAATTTAATTGACTGTTTTTTGTTAACAAGAGCAAATTATTTTTTTGTGTTTTTTTTTGATTTCTTGCGTTTTTTTTTTTGATATTTTGTGTTTTGTTTTTCTTTTAAGATGTTACGAAATACGTTTTGTTTACCGTTAGATGAACATTTTAAAGATACATACAGTAATAACTTTTGGAAGAGACCGCACACTCTTTCATTACTTGTTCATATGTAGTACAATGAAAATGCAGATCGATTTTTCACTTAATATTTTCCGACTTTTGCATCCCAGCTGCTGTATTTTTCTTTGTTTTTTATATTTTATGCGTGGGTATCTCCAACTATATTTTTTATACTTGCAAAAACTAAATTCAGGTTTAATTATGAATTTTAATGAAATATTAACGTTATTTTCACAGATAATTTTACATATTTTTTTATTACAAAAAGAAACGCACTACATATTATTATTTTTTTTCCGTTTTTTGTACTTTCAATAGATTTTATTTTCTTTATTCACTTTTCTTGTACGTACGGCAAGTGTGTGTTTTTTTTTTGGGTGAGGGAATACATTTGATATTTCTTCATTCAACCATACAATCAACACGTACCGCATTCGTTGTAAATTCTTCCGTTAACGTGTTGTATACGCGTCGCATGAGCAGTGAGACTGAAAATGTTCAAAACATAAAATTCCATCACACACTGCTTTGTTTGTGGTGGGGTATGCTCCAAAACAAAATGAGAAGAGAGCGTACTTTGGGGCGAATCTAAAATGTTTACTAAATACATGGCATAACAATACAAGGTAAATGCAGTAGTGAGACATAGGGTTTTTATTAGACTTTTTATGATTTTCTGTTTACTTTTTGTATGAGTTTTTGGCATTTTGTTTTTAAAAACGAGAGAAAATTTGTTTTATTAAGTCTACCAGGTATTGTTATGTCATGTTTACTACTATTCTCAATTCTTTTGGGGAAATTTGTAAGACGCAGAGCCAATTAATTTTTCTTTATAATACGTAAGTTTTTTCATACAATAAAAAAATTTCATAAAACTAGACCATTGCACTGAGAAAATAATGTCCATGTTTCATAAAATCGAATTAAATTTAGCTAACGAAACTTTCCCGGCAGAAAAATAAATCGGCACAGAGTTGGAAAATCTTCGGCGACGGTTGTGCTTTGGCATAATGTGGGATTAATAATCTTGTCCTGTTACCGGATTGACAACAGCGACAACCGTTGGCTGCTTCTGTTAGCACAACGTCGGGAATTTAAAATATTTGGTGGATTTCTAATATCCAAAGTTCAATAATTTTTTTTTTAATTTATATTAAAAACACATATTTAAAAAGGGGAAACCGAGTTCGGATTAACAAGGGGAGTCTCCCGAAGAGTTCTCTCCGATCTTAAGGAGCAATTCACACGCTATTCATCCCTGACCACCCATATCTACTATTTCTCATCATTAGTGATACGAATTGTTCAGATTACATAAAATCAAAAATAAGTCGTTATGTATATATATACTTACTAGTGTTGAAATAATAATGAGTATAAAAATAGATTTTCCAAAAAATTTTAGATCATTATATATAAAAATAGCGTAAAAAGCAACGAAATTGTAGAAAAAAATGCTAAAATTAGCAGTTTTCAATTTATTTTTTGATCAATGGTTATAATCTTTAACTTCAAACTCATATGTATATTAGTTCTCATGTAGTGAGTAAACTAGTTCATATGAATGTTTGATGTTTGGCATGGGATTGTTACCGCTTTCAAAACGTGTTCTGATGATGGGAACCTAGAAAATTCCCGAAATAGATCTATCAACACATTCCTGAAAGGGTCAAATAATAAATTTGAAAACAAAAAAACTCTAGATTATTTGTTAGGACAATATCCTAATGAAGAAATATAGAGTATGGCCTCGAACTTGAATAATTTTCATTTTCATTGCACAATTAAAGGTCGGAAAAAAACATAATTTTATTTTTAATAAAAATTATAACAAACTTGTTACTAATATTTATCAAAAAAAAATCTGCTAATTTTTCCAGTATTTGCAGCATGTCATTTTGAACTAATTTTTAGTATTTTTAGCAAAAAATTTTTTCCTATTAGTGTACGCTTAAACAAATTGCCCCGTTATACGAGAGAAGCGTGTTTACACACTCCGTTAATAAACATATGGATCGGTATAAAGAATTTTAAAAATGTTCTTAAAAACGATTTACTTTTTCTATAAAAGTATCTGTAGTACCGATACCTGTACTTAAAAATAAAAACCCATTAAATCTGGGGAAGGGCGGTCCATATTTATTACTGGGAGCATATGTGGATAATAAGGACTAATTTAGTTTGTCCATGTCTCGCTTAATTTGCAAGATATGGCCTATTTTATGATTAACACGTTGACTGCCAACTACGAGATAACTTGTAGATTGCGTTCCCTTCTAGGGTGCCAACTACGAGTTATCTCGTACTCACTAAACTTGCCATTTTTGTGTAGCTACGAATAAAACCGTATTATAGTCAAAAAGTCAATGTTGGCTTGCGTGAACTGAACATTTATTAAAAACGAAAAAAAATATATATAATGGAAAAATTCATTCAATACAATGGAAAAATTAACTCAAATACAAGAAATAAAGTAATATTTTATTGTTTGTGGAAGTTCTTAAAACAATTTTCCACACAAAGAGCTGGCTTCTCTTCACAGGCTGCGTAGCGATTTCTGTTACAGAAGCCAACTACGAGATAATTCGTAGGTCCTTTTTCTCCTAAAAACCATCCTTTTTGATGATACCTATGATCTAGAAATAAAGTTTTTAGTAATATAATGTGATAAAATCAAATTGTCATTTTTGGCCAGCTTTCTGAACATTGCCGTGTCCGTCAACGTGTTAAAATTTTTTTAAAAATAACGCCATCTACAAGTGAGACTGATAGCGGATACACAAAAAAATAATGATTTGAAATCAATTTTCGTTTAAATTAAATGGCAAATTTGTAAATTTAAGAAACACCAGTTACTAAATATTAGCACAAGAAATTCTCGTGTTAAAATTAAAAACATTTTAAATTTAGCTAAATAATTTATTTAAAAGTTAGATCAACTGAATTGGAATCCATTTAACAGGCTTTTGTACTAACTTTTTTATGAGTACGGTAGTTTTTAATTTGTTTTTATTTAAGCATTTCTGAGTCAAGTATTCTTTTCAATGGTACAGGTAAGGAAAAACGTATATGGTACAAAGTAGAAGAGTGACATTATTTTTTAGTTAACAGTGGAGATGGACAAGTAAGCAGAATTTTGCGTGAGTCAAGTGATCACGCGTGAGTGTGAGTGAAAACTTATTTTACTCACGCAAGCGTGAGTGAGTGTGAGTAGAAAAAATTCTTCGGGAGTGAATGTGCGTGAGCCAAACTTTTGCGGGAGAGGTGTACGTGAGTAGAATTTTACAAAAAAAAATGTTTTCTTTCATTTTTTCGCCGATATAATGTTTTTTTGCGTTTTTAAATACAAAATAAATAACAAAATTACATATTCAGAGCAATTTTGAGATAAATATTCACAATGTACCTTAATTTTTACATATTCTTTTTTGATTTTGTTTCGTGGTTCCCGTTAATTTACGTGATTCACGTTAATCACACTTGAGTGTGAGTGAAATCTGAATTTACCCTCGTGACCGTGAGTGAGTGTAAATAGTAAAAAATGCTTATGAGTGATGGTGCGTGAGTGGCATTTGTCTCTTGTGAGCGTGAGAACCAAATAGATCTGGGTAAAAATGTTTGAAAATTTTACAAATTAAAATATATTAAAGATTGCAATACAAAAATTCTTATATGACTTTTTTTTATAGAATATCAGTATAAGACCTGAATAGTTTTAACTTCATTGAACTAGCCTTTTAATTGAGAATTTGAAATAAACAAATTCTGTGTCAAAAAAGTTTAATTTAATCATAATTCAACATAGATAGTAATAAACATAGATTTTTAACGCAGATATTACTGCTTAAAAATTAAAATTGTTCGCCCAAAGTTGTGGTTTTTTTCATACGTAAGGAATCAAACTTGAATATATTAAGATTTTTATATTAAGTACCAAGTATCGGAAAATATCAATACATTTTATAAAAGAAACATTATTTATGACGAATGAAATGGTTTAAAGAAATATTTATTTTGAAATAGATACAAGCAGCAGTATGAGGTAATCTCCATATTTTCCTATTATCCCTCAAATAGGCCTACGCTCTTTTGTAATGAACTTTATACCACTTGTTGGCACGAAAAATAACCAATATATTCTTCTACCAAAATTTTTTTCGTTGCCTATTTTAGGCAATATGAGCCAAAAATAAGTTTAGAGCGAATCTCAAAAACTAATTCATAAAAATTAAAAAGTTTAGTAATAAATAATTCCTCCTACCAAGATATGACTACAGTCTAAAAATTACCCTTTTTGGGGTAATAATGGCGATTTTCGTTTTTCGAAAAATCCGTTCATACGCTTTCTTGCTTCCAAAGCGTGCCATGTACACAACAAATTTCTTCACAAAATATTTTCTAAATTTGGTTTTCTATCATAATAGCTTGATTCCTTATTAATGAATACTTTTAGATATAAACTAGTACGTTAAAATTTGTTGCACTCAGTAGAAAATCGATTATGAATTTTATATAGAACTTTTATTTTATTTTAAGGTACCCATACACTTCGCAATATTCTTCTGCAACTTTTGCTATTGTGCAAACTATTGGAAGATCGTACAATATATTGGAAACAATTAAAAAGGGTTTGATTCTTATTGCGCGCCAGGAGATGAGAAAAATATTTTAAAGTGTGTTGGCCACATTGTGAAATTTTTATTTCTCTCCACAACAGAACAAAATAGTGGTGCAAAAGAATTCTACATCTTATTGCACTGTGAGGAACAAAATTTCTATAATACTGACAATAATATTTGCAATAATATTGCAAATGAATGGAATGAAAATTTGCTGGTACAATTTTAGGTTTCATCTAAATGTTCATTCAGTTCAAATGACTTAAGAGGCGTACTGACTTTTAGAAAAAAATTATTGATACTTTCGGCTAAAAATCCTCAAATTAACGCCAAATACAAATATTTTCCATATCCCAAAGCGCTTAAATTTAAATGTATTTAGTTTTAGAGGATACAAGGAGTTTAGTTTACTATAAATTCTCTTAAGTTTTTCGAAATTTTAAGTTAGTTTTTACTTTATGCCATTTTGTACCATATACTTATTTCATATGGAATATTTTTTTATTTTCCTCCATTGAGCACAAGAACCATAGAATGTTAAAAATAATTCTTAAAAATTATTAAGGCTTACTATAGAAACTATTTTATATAAAAGATCCCACTTTCCTATAATTAAATAAAAAATATTCGAAATAAACACTTGTACCATATATTTATTTCCCTAACTGTATATGTACATTTTGTAATGATTTAAAAGCACATTTTGCTCCTGGCTCCTTAAACATAGATTAAATAGATCTTATACTCTTTTTCATATTTTAACAACAAACCAGATACCCTTAATAACTTACAGGCTAATTTTAGTTTAAAAAAATCGATCAGTATAATAATCTTATTACGATGTCACATAAACATATGAGGTCGGATCAATAAGTCCGTGACTTTTTAAATGAAACACAGTTTTTTTTGCAAAAAAAAAAAAATTTTTTTCCAACGTAATCTCCTTTTAGCTCAATACAGTTAGTTCGACGTTTCTCCAATTTTTGTATCCCTTCCAAAAATACGATTTTTCGAGGTCCATAAAATACGCAATTGTTTGATCAGTAAGTTCATCGTTGGAGTTAAATATCTTTCCATCGAGAAATTTCTTTAGGTTTGGAAATAGGAAATAGTCACTGGGGGCTAAATCCGGAGAATATGGCGGATGAGGTACCAATTCGTAGCCCAATTCATGGAATTTTGCCATTGAGACTGCACACGTGTGCACCCGTGCATTATCTTGATGAAAAAGAACTTTTTTCTTGGCCATATGGGGTCGTTTTTTTTAAATATTCGTTAAATCGGTCCAATAAGTTGGCATAATATTCGCCGTTTATTGTTTTTTCCCTTTTGAAGGTAATCGATGTGATCATTTAAAATCGAAACCACACTCCCATATGAAATGCCTATGGCATCAACAATCTCACGCACTTTTACTCTTCGATCGGCCAACACCATATCGTGGATTTTTCAACATTTTCGGGTGTATTGACCTCAATTGGCCGTCCAGAACGTTCAGCGTCATTTGTACTTGTGCGACCACAACGAAAGTCAGTAAACCAATTTTTCACCATTGAAATCGATGGTGCAGAGTCCCCATAGTCGTACTAATAGGCTCGAATTTAATGTACGCAAGACCCAGTGTCGTTAATTAACTCATATGAAAGTGAGTACATCAATGTCATCTGTGTACATGGGTGATACCAATAGTGTTTAATCAGATGCTCTTGATGTTCTAAGCATGAGTATCCATTCTGATGTCCGATGGACAAATCAACTGGAAAAAAGCATTCAAGTGTCTTGGCTTTCTTAATCGGTACAAGAATTACTTTACTCCATGTGATCTTCTTACTATGTATACCACCTATATCCGGCCGAAGATGGAATACAACTCCCAAATATGGGCATTGCTTTCAAAATCTTTTTTAGAGCTTCTGGACCGTGTGCAAAGGAAGGAGTTAGCGCAAATTAATGACAGTAGGGTATCCAGCTCTATTGATTCGTTGGAGAATCGTCGGAATATGGGATGTGTGTCATTGTTCTATCGATACTACCATGGAAAGTGTTATACTGAGACAAGTGAACATATTTCAAGAGCCCGTATTTTTGTTCGTAACACACGTTTATCAAGAAGATCTCATCCGTTTGTGGTCGATAGTCCAGTGGATCGCACAACGCATTACCGAGAAAATTCTTTCATTAGTCGAACCACCCGTATGTGGAATAAACTCCCCGCAAACGTCTTTCCTGACACTTACAAATTAGAGAAATTAAAGTCAAATATCCATAGGCAATATTCCCTATTTCCTCCTCCCCATAACCTATTTCCCTGATATCAACACAATGAACTGCATTAGTATGGGGCATCCCGTGGGTGTTGGTCTGTAGTAAAAAAACTATATTTTTTTTGTATAGGCAGACTACGTATGTCCAACACATTCCCATGACTTATGTTGTCTGACAGCATACGTCAAAGACAATGAGATCTATGTAATCTATGTCCTTAAAATGACTTGACTGTGTAAAACAAGTGTCAGAAATGTCACCTTCTGTTTAAAAAGGGACATTTAAAACAAGTGTCAGAACATATTTCGCTTGTTTAAATGAGAGCGTTGTCCAAAATTGGAGACAGTACTTTGCGGCAAATTCCATTGCTATGTGCACAGACTACACAGATAGGTTACCAATGACATATGCCAAAAAAAGTAATCTTGAACCTTATGGTTTTGTTTACATTATAGATATTTGCGGAGAGAGATACACTCATAATAATCCATGTTAAAAATACGAATAAATGTCAACAAATTTTTTCATAAAAAAAACAAATATTTGTTTATTTTACGAAAGTTTTTATTTTGACATTTTTTTATTTTATTTTTATGTATGGATTATTATCAGTGTAGAAATAAAAACCCCCTTATAAATTGTATGGAACATTTGTATGTATATATCTATTCCTTTCTGTATATCACTATGACATTTCATTTTACTCATTTTCTTACCACTATTTTGGATTCATCAGCTGATTTCTGTCCGTGTAGTTTGTGACTATGTGTGTCTTCATATATTATTACGAAGATGCCTAAGAGAAATTTGTTACAGGCATTCCCGATTACAGAATTTCCCGTTAAAATTTAACGAGTAAATTAAACTCCATTCTCTCTATTTTCCAACCAATCGAAGTCAGTCTATGAATGTTTTTTCATACAAATAGACTCTGAAATCTGTTAATTTTTATTTAGGAATTCTTCAGTTCTGCTTTAAAACATTGTGAAACTCCAGCTAATGAGATTTTTATGGAATATTTGTTTGGTGTTTTTGACGCAATAAATAAATTTTAAATGTATGTTCCTATTAATGCGTATTTTAAAATAAAACCTTGTCACTTAATTTGATATTTTATTAATTTTATTATTGAGCGGAAATTACCGGAATCCCGGGAAATTGCAAAATGGATCCCGCTTTCCCTGGAAATGAGAAAATCCTGCAAAAGAAAAACCATAGTTGTAGTATAAATGACGTTATAAAAATAAATTTTAATACAAATTTGCCATTACAGAGGTGAGTGATTTAACTATAGTTTAACCTCTGTCATTGAATATACTATACATCAGGGGTGCCCAAGGCCTATGCGCTTGGTGCTCATTTGTTTTTGTAAAAACACTTAGCTATAGGCTGTGTGTTTTAATACACATATAGAGCGTTCAGCACTAGCAATACGAAATACACAAACAACTTTGTCTTATTAGTTTTTTTGTCGTTCTTCACTGTATACACGCAAGCGCAAAGCAACAACACTTTCGTATGCTTTGCTGGTAAACATTGAAATATTTTTTTCTTTTTTCTTTGTATGTATTGGTTTTTACAACAAAAAATATTGAATAAAAATTAGTTTTTCTTTAAATGTATTGGTGTTTGCTCTTCCATAAGGAACTTTTGGGCACTCCTGCTATACATATATTTGATGTGGTATAAAGTAAAAATTTCGTACGCTACATGTTGCAACAATACCAAGTAGAATTATTACAAAATTACTTTTTTAAATAAACAATTTCTGAATAATCAAACAAAAGAAATTTCAAACTAAAAAAATATTTGTTGCGTTTCGAATTTTTCACATTATTTTTTTGTCCCAAACAAGGGAAACAAAATCTCTTTTTTTAATAATTGTTGTTTTTTTACAACGAAATTTTAATATGGTGGTAAATTTTTTTATATAATATATTAATAATTAATAATATGTAAATATTTTATTATAAAAAAGTGATATTAGCCTAAATCATGAATTATTTTATAAGAAGTACTATACAAGTAAATTCAACTGTAGACAGTTGTAGTTACCCACGACCCCCGCACACATAAGCCAGCACGCTACCAACTAGCCTACTGGGGCGCACTTGTTTATTTTTATTTTAACTTTTAAAGTTCAGTGATTTCAAAATGACAACTTTTGCTAATAATTCTACAGTGATCAAATAAGTTAGTTTAAAAATATATTAAAAGGGCTCCAATTCAGTTAAGCTAATTTAATCTGCTGTTATCGATTAAATCAGTTATTTAGCTATAGTTACGTATAAGTTATCTCATTTTACCTAAAGAACAAATTTCATTCGTATTTGAACTGATTTTTCGACCTAAAATTTAATAATTCCTTATACTCAATTGTTTTCAAACCATTATTTTTGTGTGTCACCGCTGTCAGTTTCACTTGCAGATGGCGTTATTTTCTCATATTTTTTATTATATAATCATAAAATATGCTATATCTCGAAAACTAAGCGAGATAGAGCAAAATGGACCAAAAACGTTACTCAGTACGTATTAAGTACTCTTTATTAACTAACTTGCCTCTGGTCAGATCCGGAAAGATCTTTTTAGCAAAAACTTTCTGTTGATTCAGCTCGAAAATTCTGTTCATTTAAATTTTTAATTAATTTAACTACAACTGTCTACTCAAATTTACCCTATGGGGAATGAGGAGCCAATTGACCTAAAAGTGACTGGCTAAAGAAGGACTTATCACAGGACTGGTATAAAATTACCAATCCTTTGACTGGTAGAGGGAGGACATACCACTTAACCAGAATTCTTATTAACACGAAAAAGCCAGTTGGCCAGAATTTTACCCATTAGAAGCTGTTTAGTTATTTTATACCACATGGGCCTTTTGCGACAGTGTTGTGGTTTGTCCATCTTTGGTTAGTCCTGTGGCATGCCATTATGTGGTTTAAAGCAGGACAAATGATCCCCTCCTATGACAAGCCAATGATAAAGTTGCCAGTTGTCTACATAGGGTAGGGTTTAGCAGAGGACCGGTCTCTGGCACGAAGGGACCGATCCTGTGGCACACGCAGAACCGGTCCCATTCCCCATAGGGTAGTTCTCTAGGTCACCTAAATTTGCCAGACTGTGATTTTTAAATTCATTTAAAATTCTGCTGGTGCAAATTCAGGTACTATTTTCTGGTTTTGTAGCTGAAATTTTAACTATTTGAAAGGTCTTTTTATGAGTGAAGTTACTGCGTTTTTATGAATTGAAGATACAATGAAATTTTGTTTTGTCCAAACTATGAATACATATACGAGTATCAATCAATATTAAAAATATATAAACTCAAGATAAGTTTTTAAAAAGTCAACGAAATTTTGTGAATTTTTAAACAACTAATGAAAATTAACTCTTTACTGCAAAAATACTGTTTTGGTAGTTGTTTGTTATAATACTAAAATAACTGCTTATTCTTTAGTTGTTGTTTTAAATAACTGTCACGAAAGTTGTTTTGTATTACTTTATAAAAAGCAACTGTAATTTTAGTTAAAAACAACAACTACTGATTACACCACAAACATCTGTCGTCATGTGGTAACTGTAAAACATTTTCAAACATTTTGTGTACGTTTTCTGCAAATTAAAAATTCTTATATTTTATTTTATTCTAGCCATGAATGGTAACCGATTCGATGCGGGTATCGGTAAGGGTAACGCTATTTTTTTATTTCGGTAATGGTATTTTAAGGGTATCGATATTACAGTTATTTCGGTAACAGTTTTTTAGCGATAACGATATTTCAAGTATTTTAGCGGTAGCGTTATTTTAGTTATTGCGGTACTGATAACGGTTTTTCAGTAGTTTCGGTAACGGTGTTTTAAGGGTAATACTATGTTGACACTTACGTGTTTCGAGCAAAACATGTGTTTTGGTGAAAAAAAAAATTTGGGAAAACATGTACAAAACATGTTTTATTTCAAAACACGAAAAAGCACCTTCAGTGGAAACGTAGTATAAAGCTACATTCACACTAGGCCGCAAAATACGCGCTTTGCCAAAAAGCCGCATGTAAGCTCTCTATTCCAACTGTTTTTTATTCTTTCTCACATGTTTTTGAAAAACACGTGTTTTGCTACGTAGTCTGAATGCCATATTACGTTATTTTAGTTATATTGATTTATGCGATTGCTGCACACCGATATTTTTTATCCCCATCATGCCCGAATTTCAATGACAGGGAATGACGATCAAACTTATAAAACATAAGTATTTATTTACAGTTATTATTTTTACTTCTAATCTTTTCAGATTATTTCGGTAACGGTATTTTAAGAATAACGCTTTTTTAATTATTTCGGTAATGGTATTTAAACGATATCGGTATTAGGGATATCGATAGTCAGTTGAAAGGATTTAAAATCGATAATGGTAGACACAGAGAAATAAAGTGCCAACCAAATTGAAAAGTGTATTTTAATGGTAACAACTTAAAACTTCAGTTAGTACACCGATATTTACATTCGATTTCTGATTATTTGGGTTTTGCAACTAAAATTCAGTTGAATTAACCGATCTTTGTTGTGAAAACTGATGTTCAATTGTACCAACCGACTGAAATTCGTAATAACCGAGTTTGAGTAGTATCCAAATTTCAGTTGGCAAATAGCTAAAGTTTTCTCTGTGTGTATATTAGCTGTATTGCCTGCAATGCCAAAAAAAAAGTGCGACTTGATAAAACTTAAGTCGATTTAAGTTCTTTTGCCAAATTTCCCTAGAATATTCCTGTTGATTGAAATATGATTTTGTTTATATTTTGCAATATCTTAATGTGCATTTTTCTGACGTCATTAGACATTTGGCGTTCGGTCACTATGGTAATTTACCAAGGTGATAAACAAGATGCAATGAAGCGTCAAATTGTTTTCAATAAATCCATCATGTTTTCTTTTGAAACCATATCAAAGTTTTGTTTCATAAAAAATAGTAACAAATTTATAAAATTTATTTAGAAAGTGTTTGTTTTTTAAATTTTGCAAAACAATTATATTTTTTAATTTTTCCTACACAAAATAGGGACAAATGGTCTCTCCTCGTAAATCAATATCAGCATTAGGATTAATACCAGAAGAAGATAAAATGAATCCGTAAGTTGTGAAAATATAAAAAAATGCAATTTTAAAATCCAAAGTTACAATTTCAGAACTGCAACGAAAAGTTGCGAAAGTTTATATTCTAATAGTTCTAAAGGATCGGCTAACATTATATATAGACGCAAACCAGCAAATGGAGTTGGTAATAAGGGAATAGGTGGTGGAGGAATACGTCAACCGACTCTGATACCAGCTACCAATGAAGTGAGACAAAGAGTTTTATCAGCTCGTAGACTTCGAATGAAAACATATCAAAATCAATTGGCTGATGCCCAACAAACTATAGCGGTAAGTTCGACGAAACTTCCTTTATAACCGTCTAAATTTAATATGTTTTTTAATAGGAATTAGCTCATGAAAATCGCATATTACGTACCTTACATAAACGCCAAGATTCAGCGTTATCCAAATATGAATCAACTAATGCTGAACTTCCACAATTACTACATTCACATGCTGAAGAATTAAGAGTATGGCAAACGAAATATCGTAATTTACAGGCGGTTAACAAGGAACTCGAACACAAACTTAAACAAAAAGAAGCAGTTATTCTATCATTAAGTGATCAAAATAAATACTACATACAGTTAAATAAAGACAAGTAAGTTGTAATATCTTCACTTTAATATCTTTGAAATCCGGAATTAAAGAGAATACCGCTCTTCTTCCAGCCCGTAATCATGTGAATTTTTTTCCCGTGATTTTTTTTTTTAATATTTTTCATAACTGTTAATATAAAAGAATCAGTATACTGAATACATACACAAGTTTTACAGTTTTCAACATGACAATTGTAGTAATCAGCAGTAGTTGATTTTAACCACAATTACAGTTGTTTTTCTATGAAATAATACAAAACAGATACTATGACAGTTGTTAAAAAAAACAGTGGAAAATACACTGTATTTTTATAAGAGTTGTTTGAAGTCTGGCTAGCCAGACTTGGGGTTTTGTCCCCAAATTTGGGAATTTTTTGGACAGGGAAATTTTTTGAGGATTTCAAAAATATTTTGGGTATATTCTAAAAAATGATTGTAAATTTAATACTATAAAACGAGTAAAGTTTCATGTATTATTACTCAAATTCGGTAAATTTATACATAAAAATGCGTAAAACTATTTTGCGCACACTTTTATTTACAATAATACCCACTTACAGTATTTTTACCAATTATGTGTTTACAATTAAACACTTTATGCCTAAAAGTAGTATTATTTTGTTAAATAAAATGTTTACGCACAAAGTTTGTAAATATACTAACTTATAATAGAAATAAATATTTTGACAGTTTTTAAATTGAAAAAAATTAAACAAATTAAAAAAGACAAAAAAATCTAAAAAATTTAATTTATTGAGAATTTTAATGAAAAAAAAAATGTATAACTGTAGTATTTGTGATAGTGTTTAGTTTATAGTTTATTTCCAAGTGTTTGCAGCCTAATTGTGGAAAAATATTTTCAAAATATAATATATGAACGAGCTTTAAAGAATAAAAACCTTCATTAGATTTATTCAGTCGGTTTTTACTCAATCGATTTAAAAATATCGCCAATATTGAAAAAAATTGCCAAAATTGAAAAAATCGCTAAAATTGAAAAAAAAAAATCTTTAAAATAATAAAAACGTTAAAATTAATAAAAAAAAATCACTAAAATTAAAGAAAATCTCGAAATTTTAAAAAACGCTAAAATTTAAAGAAAATCGCCAAAAATGAAAAAAATCCTAATATTTAAAAAAGATCGCAAAAAATTGGAAAAATCCATAAAATTAAAAGAAAATCTGCAAAAAATCTGCAAAAAATCGTTACAATTAAAAAAATCGCCAAAAATTAGAAAAATAGCTAAAATTAAAAAATTTAAAAATTAAAAATAAAAAATTGCAAAAGGAAGAAAATTGCCAAAAATTAAAAAAAAATTCCAATTGGAAAGAAAGCTTAAATTGAAAAAAACGAAAAATATTGCCGAGAAACTTAAAATAGTTGTAAATGTATCTTTATTAGTTTTCGAAACACAGGCCATGTTCCAAATAAATTCTCTTTTTGCTTTGCGATGCTTTATTTTCGAACCGGTATTGGGGTTGAGTTTTGAACACCGGTGCAAACACTTTTCCAGTATCTCTTTTATTTTTTGAGTTATGGACGGTTTTTATTTAGTCAATTTTTAAAAGGTACATATTTTGAAAACTAATGGAGCTTTAGGAAAAATGGCTACTTCATTGTTCAAAACTCAACCCCATTACCCCTACAACGATCCTAAATTTTGATTTGATTGGCTGGATTCGTAAATCGCGTTTTTCTCGAAAAGAAAGCATCGCAGATAAAAAAGAGTATTTATATGAAACATCGCCTGTGTTTCAAAAACTAACAGAGATAAATAAATGACACTGACAACTTTTTCCAATTTGAGCTATTTTTTTTTATCAATTATGTTGATTTTTTTTTAATTTTCGCAATTTTTTACTTTTGCCGTTTTTAAATTTTGAAGTTTTTTCATTTTCGCGATGTTTTCACTTTTAGCAATTTTTCTCATTTTTGGCAATATTTTTTATTTTTGACAATTTTTTTTTTAATTTTGGCGATTTTTCAATTTTGGCAAATTTTAGTGATTTTTTTTTAGTTTTGGAGATTTTTTTAAATTTTGTCGTTTTTTTTTCAATTTAAGTGATTTTTTACATTTTTGGCGATTTTTTTCATTTTAACGATATTTTTTCAATTTTAGCGATTTTTTCCCAATTCTGGCGATGTTTTTCAGTTTCGCCGATTCCGGCAAATTGTAAATCGATTGAGTAAAAAATAGATGAATTCCCAGTTATTGAATTCGCAATGATTGAATTCCCAACGATTGACTTCCCAACGATTGAATTCCCATTGATTGAATTCAATAATTGATAATATCGAAAGAGCTCAATTGATTGAATTCCCCACTAGTGAATTCCAAGGAATGAATTCTCTGCGATTGATTAAGAAAAAAATCCGATTTGATTTTTTCAAAATAGAATTCAATCTTTGAAGCTCTGTATAGGTACAACCACTTATATACAAATATTTATTATTAAATTTATTATTATACAAAATATTAATAAATAATTCTTAAAATTAAATTTTTTTTTTATTTGAAAAAATTGTGGGGCTGTTATTCTTTTTTACCGCAAAGATACGCATTTTTAGGGGGTTTTTACGCATTTTATTCGTATATTTACAAGTAAAGCATGTTTTTTTACCCAAAAATTCAGAAAAATTATTAATTTATTTCTAAATTTAATTACATTTTTACGCACATTTACACGCTTTTTGTTGACCAATTTACACGTATTGTGTGTATTTTTTTCATTTACACACATAGAGTAAATTTACCCAACTTATAGTAGGAGTATAGTTTCCTACTATAAGTTGAGTAAATTTCAACAGAAATTAATTAGAGTGTATATTATTATAAAAAAACACTGAAAGTTTAGTAAACCTGAATCAATTTTTTAAAAAGACTTAAGGCAAGCATACACGATCAATATTATTTATCCATCTATCAAAAATCAACCAATCAAAGTATTTTTAAATACTTTGTTCTGATTGGTTGAATTTAAAATAATTTATCAATAATATTGATCTTGTGTACTACCCCACTTTAAGGCAAGGTGAAAATTAAAGTACTACATGAATCAATTTTTCAGACCTTTAAAAGTGGTGAAAATTAACGCATACCGACATTTAAAGCAGGTGATAATTATAAAACTTAAGTTGAAAATTACTCAATTAAATTGAAAAATTCAAAATGATTTGTTTCTGGGCAATATTAAAAAAGTAGTTTTTTGAAATTTGTTTTTTTTTTTTTGTTGGAAAATTAATAAATTTAATAAAAATGTTTATAAATTATTGAAAATTTAAAAATAAGCTCTGTAAACGTGGTTTTAAGTGTAATTTAATTTAATAGATTTACAATAAAATCCGTCAAGTTAACTTTATGACATCTGATTTGTTCAAGCAACTTTACCAGCGTTTTTATGTAAAATTTTCTTTTAACATTTTAAAGGAAACCCCTGATAAACTTGCTTGAAAAAAGCAGATGTCACACATACTTTAGACGAATAACTTTAAGATTAAACTAATCAAAAAGCAGCTAAAATATATATTACATAAAGTTCAAATTTTTGAATGAAGGTGTTTCATCCAAAAAAAATCTATACGCTTATTCTGTTAATTTTCAGAGTCTTTTCTGAATCGTTTTATTTAGAAAAATGCCTTCAAGCAAAGTCTCGTTTTCGAAAATTCGCTCGGTTTTTACCCATCAATAATTCAGTTTAGATTCTTTATGTATACAGAAAAAACTAAAAACGGGTTTCAATTAATAATTTTATTGAATCAATTAATATTTTAATTGATTTTGCACCTACAACTGAAATGATAGTATTAACTAAAAAAATTTGCAGACAGTTTATTAAAACTCTTTCAATTAAAATAATAATAATATCAATTAAAAGAGTTATTGTTTTTCTTTACAACCTCAATTAAAAAGTTTAGTTAAATTGATTAAAACTTTAATTGAAACTTGAGAAGAAAACAATGGTAGTTTTAATTGAAAACTCGTATTTTTTATTTTTGTTATATGCCCCCCATTAAATACAAAAATAAATGTGACATTTTTAAATTGACATTTTATTTATAATAAAATTAAAGCTTTTTAATATAAAAATTTATCATAAGAAAACAAATAAAAGTAAAGACAAAATTTTTGTTTTGCTTGTCTTGTCTTGCCCTTTTTCTTGTAATTGAATTGCTTTCTTAAAAAAATCACACACAACTTTAAAATGATAGTTTAATGACACTTATACTTATTGAAGATTTAATTATTTACAAAAATAATAGTTTAATTGTCCTTTTTCGATAAGGTTTATTTAAATCCACATGTGCACTTTTATTACCACAGATAAAACACGAAAATAAATTAAGTTTTCGTGCGTACACGAATATCTCAACAAAAAGAGTGTTGCAAACTCTAGTGAAATAACTACGATTTTGCGTGTATTTGAAATCGGTAAACTATTCAACTTATTAAAAGTTAATCATTTACGATTTGTTTTTTCTTTTTATTTACAAATTAAATAATATATTGATATAATTAAAGCTTTGTTTGATTATTTAATCTAAATAAAATAAAAAAAATAGTTTGCCAAATTTTTAAAAATTTTGTTTACATGTTGTCAACACTGTATGGATACATTAGAAAATTCAATAAATTTTTTAATTGAATCAATTAAAAAAATTGTTTAAATTGCCATTGATATTCAAACAATCGATTAATTAGATATTTTTGGCCCATAATTTTTTCTGTGTATGTATTAAATAAAAATTTGTCTTCTTTTAATAATCATATAAATTGCAGGGAAAAATGCGTATAATGTGAAGATTTTAAAAAGCATGTACCTAAAATATTGATTAATCTGAACTTTTTTTAATTAATTGCGATTTTTAATAGAACCGTTTTCTTGCAAAATTATAAAAGTTTGAGAAAAATTCTACAAAAAATAGTTCTGAATTTGATTGTTTTTGAAATCCTGTACAGTTAATTTGGGCTTATTTCAAAAAGAAATCGAGCTTTGACTCGCATTGTTAAATTTCGGAATTTTTGGGGTATATTTTTGGATGTGAGATTGCTATAAACTGTCTGACAGTCCTGGTAAATGTGAGCAAATTAAATAAAGAATTTTAACTGTACTACTTTGTTCAACCTTTTTTTCTAATTGGGAATTTTTTGGGGAAATTTTTTGATTTGTTATTATTTTAGTATTTTAATAAACAACTACCAAAATAGGAATTTTGCAGTAAATAGTTAATTTGTGTTAATAACATATAAATAAAAGATTTAAAAAACTTTCGTTTAGTTTATAAAGGGTCCGCAAATAACTTTTTTTTTTTTTTGAAAATGCTATAAAAAAAAACTAGTGAATATATTCTCAAATTTCTTTTTTTATTTGAAAGTACAATCCTTCCGGTTAATAATGGAAAATAATTTCATTCAAATGGCTGCCTCGGCTGGCCATGCAGTAGCCTACACGATCGGTCCAATTTTTAAGCACATTATCGATTGTGTGCAGCTGTATTCCACCAATGGCTTCCTGTTCCGTCCTGTTGAAACCAAATGTTGCCAATATCCTCCTCTTCAATTTTTGTGAACAAAAATTTGTTCAACATGGCCCGATAACGATTTTCGAAGAAAGTGGCAATTTTCGCACACATTCTGCAACATTACCATGATTTTCAAAGTAATGTCGCAATATTTCCCAGCGTTGTTCAAGCGTATACACAACCATATTTGTTCAGCGGAAGGATAAAACTAATTATCTGTCAAATCAGACATGAGCTAAGTGTTACCATTCACGAAATAAGCACTAGTTGAAAAAAAACGTTAGATGGCGGACCCTTTACTTGTTATTATTAGTGTTTCCAATTACTCGACCTAAGCCGTTAACCAGTTAAGACATTATTCGATTTCAGACCGATTACCAGTTTCTGTCAAAATTTTAGATATAATTTTTCATGATCGTATATTAGGACATTTAAATAAGGAAGGTCTTATATAATCTTGGCAATCTGGTTTCAGAGCTCATCACAGCACATCTTCGCTAGTACTGAATGTGGTAGAATCCATTAGGGATACCTTGATAAGGGGCTTAGTGCGATAACAGGTTTTTCTTGATTTTAGAAAAGCTTTTAATTCTATTTGTCATGAGAATCTTTTACGAAAATTCTAACACTAATTCATATTCGCAACTTCCGCTTGTAAACTTATGTTTTCATTTTTGCATAATCGAGAGCAATTCGTACAATTGGATAATAGCATTTAACATAGAATAGCTGTAGATCGAGGGATGCCTCAGGGCTCCATACACACAATTTATATTAATGATATCATAAATGTACTCTCGGTTTGTAAGGCACATATATATGCAGATGATACACAACTGTTGGCACGCTTGGGAAGAGATGTATCTGTTATGGCCTTTGTTAATTATATTAACTTGAATCTTCAGAAAATATTGCAATAGTCATTGGAGTATAAAATGGCTCTAACTCCATTGAAAACATTTGCTATGCGGTTCGGTAGCATTCCTTTCGATATGTGTACACTTAAAGTAAACAATGTCGTTATTGAATATATTTCGCATTACAAGACCTTAGGAATATATTTGGATGATAAATTATATTTTGAATTCCATATAAGCATGCTTATCTCAAGAATATGTTTTTCCCTTAAGCGTATAAATAGTGTTGTTGTTTACTTTCCACCGAAAACGAGAAAATTAATAGCGAAAACATTACTTATGCCGATTTTATTATATGGATTGGAAATTTACACGGGTTGTAGTGGCACAAAATTTGTTAAGATAATAATATATTTAAACCGTATAATAAGATTTGCGTATGGCTTCCGGTTAAGGTCTCATGTAACCGAGTGTGTCTTTGATTTCTTAGGTATGAGTTTTACAGATTATGTTGACATGCGTTTATTGGTGTTTTTTTTTTTCAAAATTATAAAATTTGGCATGCATGAGTATCTGGTAAACCGCTTTAATTTTGGGCCGTCTACTAGGGCATTTCATTTAGTATGTCCGAGAATTATTACGCTATATATGCAGAACTCGTTTGTGCCCAAAGTAAAGGGTGTTTTTTATAGAGGTATAGAACTATGAAATGGAATAAAACAAAGATGAATTCTTTAAATTGACATGAAATCTACTTTATTTGAAAGATAATCTTCTGGCATTATAATTTAAATACGACTTTTGTCATATGACAGCCACGGCTAGCTCGAACGTAGTCTAATCTGGAGGTCCAATTTTCAATGACTTTCCAACATTTGTGGCCGTATATTAGCAATGACGTGGCGAATGCTGTCCTCCAAGTGGTCAATCTTTAAAAGTTATCTCTTAAGCAAAATGTTCAAGCAGAAATTGTGTCGAATTTAATTATTTGTGTTGTATATAATGTGGACGTTGTGGTGTAATGGTTAACGCTTTGGGCTGTTACAGAGAAGGTTGAGGGTTCGATCCCCAGCGACTACAAATTTCTATCCCTCATATCAGTTTATATCCCTCATAGTAAATTCTATTCCATAGCACTTAACCCTACCGAAGTGAAATAATAAATCAGAGCTATGAACCAACTAAAAAGCTTCAACAGAGTTGAATAACTGTTCTAAGACTTATTATTCGCGTAATTAGAGTGTTGCCATATTTAAAGCCCCCTTATATTTCACCACCTTTCATTTCTTTTCTATTCCTTAAAAATAAAATAAATAAAATAAAAACACCTCTTAAAAGAGGTCTTGGGTCAGTTTATTTTAAGAATTCTAAAAATTTTAAGGCTATTGGAATATTAAGGCATTTAATAATACTGGAGTACATTGCGCTACAGATTAGATTTGGGGAAAAAAGGAATAGAATGAATCAAAAAATATATAAGTGCGAATCTGTAGAGTAGAGCAATGCAGTATTAAGTGTAGACCTTTTATTAACGAATTAATTTTTAAAAGCATTATGAATACACTTTTAATGACCAATTTTACCGTTTTTAGAAATCTGGACGATCGACAACGTTTAACTGAAAAACTTCAAATGTTAGAGACGCGTTTACAAGAAAAGGATAATGATATTAAAATGATGGCACGTAGACTACAATTGGAATCTAAACAGTCTAAGCAACAACTGCAAATGGAGCAGAAGAAAACTAAAGAGGTATTAATGAAACTGGAAAAGGCACGCTTAGAATTGTCTAGTTTTCGTAAGCTGGAAGAATTACAGGTAAATCTAAATATATTTTTATATCCTCTATGTAAAGACGAGCAAGCAAAATTCGTTTTAATTATTTTCAAAAAAATTTTAAACCCCTTGTCAATTTATATTTAGATCAGAACAAATTTAGCCACCTCGCACTGGACCTAATATATTATATTTATATTTAGTCCATTTTCATTTGCACTGGTTTCAGTAGTCACTTAGACTTCAGGTGAGTAAAAGATATGTCTTAAGCATCCTTGACTGGTACGGAGGCTACTAGTTAAGACAATCGGGCAAGCTACTGACCGCCCCTTGAATTCGCTTCCATCTTAAACAGATGGTACCCAGGGAGCACCGCAAGGAAGCCACTGTGAGGACAGTGGGATCAGCAGGCTGATCTACGACTCGACTTGATATGATTACTTAAGATAGTGCTTGTCGTTACATGAAAAGCCTTATTAAGTATCGCTTTAACCATTCTACCTTTCACACTCCCTTACTCCCTATATTATATTTACCCTAACCAACTTTGCAATTTTAGTATGAAATTTTCCATTTTCGTAAAGTCCCGTATTGCGTCCCAGAATGGGACTGCGACAGGATTTCAGAGAGGTCTGTCACGACGCTCTGTGACACGTTAATCCCTGACAGGCAACCATGGTTAAATGGGACCTTCTTGAGGAACCAACCGGGGATCCACTTTTGCGCGGATGGATCAAAACTGGATGGGAAAACGGGTCTGGGCTTCTGTAACGCTGATTTCAATGTACGCAAATGCTTCCGTCTTCCTGACCATAACACTGTACTACAGGCGGAGGTCACCGCGATTACGGAGTGCATTAAGCAGGTGAATATCATGGGCTTGACCGGTGATATTGTGATTTTCACGGATAGCCAAGCGGCCATCCGGGCTTTATCTACGGACTCTGTGGGATCAATGACGATACTCAGATGTAAAGGGGAAATTAACGATTTCTCTTCACGGGGACGCATTGAGATTATATGGGTGCCGGGACACTATGGTATAGCGGGGAACGAAATGGCTAATGATTTGGCTAGGGGAGGATCTTCCCTGGAATTAGTCACTTTGGAGAACGCTAAACCTTTCCGAGCTCTCAAGACGGAGCTGGTAGAATGGGCTGACACCATGCATAGGACCATCTGGGAAAATGCGGGTGTTGGCAGGACTACAAATATTCTCTGGGGCAACCCGGACAAGGACAAGACAAGGGAAATTCTGAATCTCAGTAGGAAGGAACTGAGTCTTTTGATGGAAATCCTCTCGGGACACTCGACACTTAGGGCCCATCTCCACCGTATTGGTAGGGCGGACTCGGAAGTGTGCAGGGCCTGTGGGGAAGACGAGGAGACCTTGGAACACTATCTCTGTGAATGCCCGGCGACGGAGTTCCTGGGATAGTAAGGAGACATAGGACATAGAACCGATTGTTTAGAGCGCACAACAAGCCGACATTCTGGCTAAGTGTAAGTCCTCAGGGACTTGAGTCGGTTTAGGGAAGTAATTCCCTTCTCCGAATCCTCTTTTCGACCTAACCTTACCTAACCTAAATTTCGATTTCATATTCGTAATGCACGCAGAAAAATATTTTAGATTCCATGTGTCACGATCATAATAATTATTTTTAATTTTTTCACATTATTTTTTATTTTTTGATTCAAATAAAATAATAGAACAATTTCGATCTGCGGCCTCTAAACAAAAATTTTTATTTTTTTTTTTTTTTTTTGACAGACTTGTATTTATTTTCATAATGGCGTATTTTAATGGTTGTGGAGTGTAAGAATTCCAATATTTTTTTTTTTTGACGTTCTTAATAGACAATTATGCTGGTCCTATCGTTTAATGCAGGAGTGCCCAAAAGTTCCTTATGGAAGAGCAAACACCAATACATTTAAAGAAAAACTAATTTTTATTCAATATTTTATGTTGTAAAAACCAATCCATACAAAGAAAAAAGAAAAAAATATTTCAATGTTTACCAGCAAAGCATACGAAAGTGTTGTTGCTTTGCACTTGCGTGTATACAGTGAAGAACGACAAAAAAACTAATAAGACAAAGTTGTTTGTGTATTTCGTATTGCTAGTGCTGAGCGCTCTATATGTGTATTAAAACACACAGCCTATAGCTAAGTGTTTTTACAAAAACAATTGAGTACCAAGCGCATAGGCCGTGGGCACCCCTGGTTTAATGTAATGTAGTACGAGTTTATGTTCAAGCAAATTGATTTAATGATGTTGTAGTAATGTAATGTGTTGTTGTAATATTTAAAATAATAAATTAAAATAATGGTAGATAATTACCTTAAGTCTGGAGTGGCAATCCTTGCTCTGATAAATCCGAATAGTCACGGTACATAGTCCGATTACCGTGAGAACTGGGTTATACCGCCATCCGAACCAGAACCAATGTATTGTAAGTTATTTTCAGGGCAGCGCTTTCATGCAAGTTTGTAGTCAGTAGCACAAAATCGATGTTGACCAAATACTTTTCCGAATCAAAGAATTTGCAACAAAATGACATCGATTTGTTGTTGCATATTTTGTTGTAAATGCATGTTTTGCATATTTTGCCATAAATGCATATTTTGGCATGTTTTGATACATATTTTCCATATTTTCAATTTAATTGCATATTTCTTTAAAAATCGCAGGATGCCTTTGAATGATACGAAACAAACACTTTGTAAACTAATGCAGTTCTCGATTTATCGCCTCTATTTCGGTTAATGTCGAAACATATAATTTAAAAATCAAATAATAATATAGGTCGATTGTCCGGTTAATTTTTTTATATGGATTTTTGCTTTAATTTTTTCCAAATCTTTCTAACTTTCTTAATTTTGCGTTAAAATAGCGATAAAAAAATCGCTGTATGAAATATCATAAGTTTCTTTTAAAATGCAGGGAAAGCGATCTATGAGTCTCTAAATAACTTTTTTAAGCAACTTAAAAAGCTTTAAAAAATTAGATAGAAAATATTTAATATTATAATTTTTATTACAATTTTTAATTGAATTTTTTCAAGAAATTGATGTTTTTTTACATTAATCGATTTCCACAAGAGCCGATCTGGTCCGAATCGAACCAGAGTCAGGTTCATGGGAGTATAGGTGGATAATAAGGACTTATGTATAGGTACGAAAGGATTAAAAAATGTTTGTCCATCTTGCTTTATATTGCTTAGTTTCCGAGAATGTAGCCAATTGTATGGTTATACAAAAGAAAAAAAAAAAACGTCATCTGTACGTGAAACAGATAGCGGATACTTAAAAAAAAAATGATTTGAAAACAATTATGGTTTAAGTGGCAAATTTTCTAAATTTGAGAAATACGGTTAATCGCCAATTTTGTCGAACAACCGACTCGAGTAACCAGTTAATGAATTTTAGCGATTTTTCAAATAGTGCCTAAACCGGCTAATCGCTAAGGTCGAATTATTGAAAACACTATTTGGATCTCAAAAAAAGCTATGAGCAAAAAAATGAAATAAATGAAAAAACTTGTAGGTTTCAAATAATGTTTTACATTCTTAGACTTTTAAATGGCCTTCAATTTTAATGGTTAAGACGTTTCAACGTGAAGTAATCCTGTAAAGCGTTCCTCCCAATTCATAAAACTTTGAGAAATAAGAGGCATTTAATGTCAGTCAACTGGTGTCGGAAGTAGGTGCTACATACAGGTTAGGTTAGGTTAGGAAGGGTTATGTGCCCAAGGCACATCTCCACTCGGAGACCAATACGGTCCATTGTGAATCCCTTCAGTAAAAAACAGTAAGAAAGAATAGAAATAGACAGCAAGATAGATTGAAAGATAGATATAAAGAAAGATAGAAAGGATATATACTCCCCAGAAGCAGCTCCTATCGTCCCCTTGCTAGAAACAGCCGTCCTATTTCCCTGACAAAACTCAGCAAATCTACTGGATTGCATCCAGCGACACGAGTTCGTCGTGAAATCTATTTCCTAGCCGTTTCTGACTGAGACCCTGCAACCTAGGACAGTGGCACATTATATGCTCAACTGTCTCCAGTTCCTCAACGTCCTCGCACAACCTGCAAAAATCCGGTATGTCCCCGTCCCATCTGCTTGTGAAAGCCCTGACAGAACAATGACCGGTCAGGAACACCGTAAGGGTCCTGAGACCCTCCCTGTCCAGTCCCAAAAGAACCTTGGTTGCCCCTGCGTCCAATGCGGGCCATAACGCCCTAGACACCCTGCAATAGATTCTGTCCCTCCATGACGGGTTAACGGCTTCGCGGAATCCCTTCCGTATAACCTCAAAGTAGTACCATAAGGGGGCTTTACCCCCCCCCCGTCCCTTACTAACAAGTCTAGATTCGAACCCTCCCTCGCAAGTTCGTCCGCCAACTCATTGCCATCCACCTTGCAGTGTCCGGGTACCCAACACAGCCTCACTGTGAATGCCTCCATGAGCTCCCTCAGAGCACACCTACATCGTGCGACCAGGCGCGAGCGCACCGTGTAGTTTGTCTGCTTTGAGCGCTGCCTGACTACCGACACAAATTGTCACCCTAGATCCCCCAACGATGTGACCCAGTATCACTTCTGTCGCCCTCCAGATCGCTAGAATCTCAGCTTGGAAGACACTGCACTCATCTGGGAGTCTGTATGACCTTTTCACACCGGCACCAGTGCCCGTGTGCATTTTGGATCCGTCCGTGAATACTGCCCACCCCTCGAACAGCACCTTGGATCCACGCCAGACTTCCCTAATCGGGAAGTCCACCGGAGCTCCTACATACATATATTCTTAATCCTTATTCAATTTTAAGACGATTTAGCATGTCCGTCTGTCTGTCTGATGAAGTGGCGATCACTGCGAGAAAACGCAATACGGACTGCTTACTTTTTACCTATATTGATTTCCCCGAAAAGTTTGGTATAGAAAATGAGCAAAATCGGTCCAGTGGTTTTGAAGTTACGAGTGAAAATGTGAAGGTACCTCTAAATTTTCCTTACAATTCGGTGTGTAGTACAGTTTCATGGTAGCGTCTGGTGTATAAAATATGTCATATTTTTTTACCAGACCATTAAGAGGTGAAAAAAATTGTCTATATAATCGCATTCACTTTTTTTCTGTTTTCTCTTCCATAGTTACAGGAAAAATTCAATATCACTCTAAGGCGCAATAAAGGTCCAAATAACGAAAACTATAAAGATGATGCAGATAACGAAAAGATACCATTTAGCAACACTACAGATGCCGAAACAGCAGAAGATACAGAAGCACCAAATAGTCAACGATCAACACAAAGTATTCAAAATATGACCCAACGTACACATCGTACAATAAAAAAGATAAATTTAACCAATACATCGATTAAAAATCTTACAACACTTCCCCCATCGAGCGCCATGTTACAACAATTCAATAAACAACAATCTACCAATAAATCGATCGCTGTTCTTAGATGTATTGATCAGGGAGATGGTGATGCTTCCAGTCTTCATGATGCTTATAAAGCAACAAATTTTACAAATTCTAACAAACAGCAAAAACAAAATTCAAATTTATCAACCGTAAACAAGCCGGAGAAATTTGTAAATAATTGTGAAGATGATTATGAAAATGAGGAGGATGATGATGGACTTGAAGAAACTCAAGAATCAGAGGAGGATGAAGTTATAGATAATCAAACACATGATAGAGGCAATAGTAATACTGAAGATAATGAAGAAATTATTGATGATTATTATGAAGAATCACAAAAAATTGAGGTAAATCAAAGAGACTTCTATTTTTTATTTTTTTTTAAATTAATAGCTGTAATCTTTAATTACAGCTTATCAATACTGGTAAAAATATCCGCATGAAAGAAGATATCTCTGGTATACGAAAACAAATATCCGATGATTATAAAGAACGTGAAGCTTTCTTGGATACATTTTGTCGTCAGGCCACAAGTGGTGTTTTAAAAGAGGATACATCCAAAAAACGTAATAGCATTGCTACGGAACACAACGTACCTAGTAGTCGTAAACATAAACTATTAGCGGCTCTGAAAGCCATAGATGACAACAAGAGTCAAGATTAATATTTTGTTAAATTTCAATTCATTATTTTAATAAAATATATATATATAATTTTATACAAATATAATTTCAAACTTAATTTACACACAAAACAAATTATAAGTAGGATTATAAGTTGCTAGGAAGAAAACTTTTTAACAAATCTTGTTTAAAAATCTTTAAGATTAATGCTGTTGTTTACCTTTCACTTTACTTAAAGCCCGGGAAACTTTTTTACGCAATTCCTTTTGTCGTTTTAGCTTTGAAAGTTCTTCAGCCTTTTTTTGTAATTTGAATTTTTTGACACGTACTTTTGTTTCATGACGATCCTTATTACGCTTCTCTTGATAATTGGTCTCAATCATTTTCATAAGTTTGGCTACCTTTTGTTCGTGTGGAGAATTTATAACGGCTACACGTTCTTCTTTTTCTTTGGGATTTAAAGGACCCGCCTTGGGTTTATCTTTATAGGGTAAAGCTCTTTGTAGGGCCTTTGGAATGGTCAAAGGTTTAAACACTTTAGGCTTACGTTTGATTTCCGTATATAAGCTATCCGGTTGAGCTTCATTTTTAAGTTGACGTTCTCGTTTTAATTGTCCCAAAGTTTTCATGCCTTGCCAAAAGAGTTTTTGTTCGGGAGGTAGTAAAAGTGTTGTTACAGGAGCATAGAAACGATGAACATCCACGCGGAACCATGTTCTACAAAATACAATATCACTTAATAATATCTTATCCTCAAAAGTAGCTCTGAATGAACCTTCCGGTGTATGATGAGCCTTTTTAATTTGACCTCTTATACCAGAAACAGTTTTAATTTTAGCACCTTCAAATTTGGCCACTTCCAGACCAGAATTAAACATTCCCTTAACAAATGCCGATTTTTTATAAATTTTAAAAGGATGGCCCACCAGTTTTAATTTCTTCATAATTTGACATGATTTATCCAATTCGGTAACACAACCAGTAGCCGCTATACGAAAGCCAATACGTTTTAATTCCTCCTGATCATGACGTACACTTTGTAAAGCCATAAAGCCAGTATTTTGTGGTGTTATAGGTCCCCAAAAGGTCATACTACAAGTAACATGTTCGGGAGTATACTTTAAAAAGCGATGACGGAAATTATCCTCCACCTTAGCATACACTCCCACTGTTTGAAAACGTCTCCAACCCATGGATATTATAATGGGATCACCAGATTTAAGTATCTTTTTGTACCATCTATGTTTTTTTACTTTACAATTGACATAACCAATATTTTCTTCGGACATATTGAGACCTCCTATTAACACTGGATAAGTGGCATCAAAATTTTCTATAAATTCTGCTGGTAAATCTTTGAAACCCAAACGCACATATAAACCAGCACGATAGCCTTCTATTTGTATGCGCAAATCATTGTCTAAATTTTCAAATTCACTTTTATTTAATTGCGATTGTTTTTGTGCCTCTGCCTTCAGACTTTCATAGTAGTCATGATCCCCCGTAATGCGGCCATCATCTTCTTTTTCGCCCTTATTATCGTATTCAGAATCAAATTTAGCTTTAAGTTTTAATTTTTTAGCCATTATCTCGGATTTGGTAAGATTTTCTTCTTCAACACGTGTAATTTTACGTTTTTTAGTCTCAGCCGATTCATCTTTATTCGTAGTAGCATCTTCTGTTTTATCTTCAGGTTTTCCACTTTGTTTTTCACCCGTTTCTAAATCTTCAAAATCACCATAAACTTCACTTTCGGCATCACTCATATCATCCAAACGTAATAGATTTTCAGCATCTTCAGAAGCCTTCCATTTACCGGTTACAAAACAATTTTTTATTAAATCTTTATTACTGTCTTCCAGCCAATTGCGGGTAGTTTCTAAAAAATTTAAATAAAATAAATTAAAATAAAAGAATTGACTTGAATTGAATTGAATCACAAGAAATTCTAGTTACCAAAATTATCTTGAAAGAAACTGTTTTCCTCTTTATCACGTATATCTTTATCCTTTTGCATTTGTGTTTGTTTTTTGGCAGCCATTGTAAAAAGACCACCAATTTCATCTTCGTCTGAATCTTTCATATCCTGTTGTTCACTATTTTCAGCCTTTTTACGTTCACTTTGTGTGTAACAACCATAAACAAGACGCATTAAATTTTTCGATTCAGAATGTCGTTGTAGAAAAGCATCTCTAGCTTTTTCCGCTAAATTTTCTTTCCAAGTCATGCTGTTGCTTATTATGGCTTCTTCATTGTCATCATCCTCGTCGTCGTCACTTTCATTGTCATCCTCACTTTTATCACCTTCGATTTTGTTTTTAAATTTTTTACTTTTTTTCATTTTTTCTAAATCCTGATAGTCATCATCTTCAGACGATTCTTCTTCTGAATTTCTATCCCCTTTAGTGTCTCCTTCGGAGCCTTCATTACGCCAATCATCAGCATCAAATTCATTCCCTTCTGCATCACTGGCATTTTCATTATTATCAGAATCGTCATCTACACCAGAGTCATCCTAGATTTAAGTACATTTTGTTATTTTAATAATTTTTAAGATTGAGTTAAGATTCTAGTTAATTTGGGTGCGCTGAATTCAAATCTGTAATCAGTTTGTCTCTATCAGTTTTAGTTTTCATGATATATAAAAAAATAGCAAAATAGCACTATTTTGAAATTAAAAATTAAACCCTTAAACCCCACCCACAAATACGATTGATGCATTAATCTGCTATAGAATCTTCCAAAGAAGAGATTAATAACATAATCTTGGATAAGCTCCTCCTACTTCCTGAGATATGTCCATTACACCCATTGTTACTTTTACAAAATACGGCCCTATTTTGAAATTAAAAATTAACCCCTTAAACCCCACCCACAAATATGACTGATGCATTAATCTGCTATAGAATCTTCCAAAGAAGAGATTAATACCATAATCTTGGATAAGCTCCTCCTACTTCCTGAGATATGTCCATCCCACACATTGTTACTTTTACAAAATACGGCAATTCCTATGGAAAAGTTTTACTTTTTAAATACTTAATATCACTATATCATGAAAACTAGAGCTGATAGAGACAAACTGATTACAGGTTGTAATTCAGCGCACCCAAATTAACTAGAATCAGTTGATAAATTCAAAGAAGCAAAAATCTTTTTTAATTTTGTCGAACTGTGTTATCTATACACAAAATTCGAGCACGCATCTTAAACGTTTTTGAAATTGATTACTGCAACACATTTTTTTATTTAATATCCTCATTAATTGTCAGATATAAAATATAAGATATAATCTATTTTTCAAATCTCCAATTTCAAATTTTAAAAAATTTTCTTCAACAAAATCGAAAAAATTGACATTTCAACTTCATGGAATAGTTAAATACATTTTAGAGAATTAAAATAAAATATTTTAAAAATATCCCCCGGTACCATTGGTTAGGGCAGCGATTCGACTTTTGCGGATTTCGAGGAAATTGTGTTTTTTTTTTTGGTAATAACAAGGAAATTTTGTTTTTGCTTTTTATTGTTGAAAAAGGTTAAAAAAGGTTTTTTAACATAATTAATAAGGTACCTAATCTTTTTCAATCTTAGCGTTTTTTTTTTTTTAATTTGGATTTTTTTTTTATTTTTGGCAATTTTTTTTTAAATTTTGGCGACTGTTTTAATTTTGGTGATTTTTTTAAACTTTGGGGTTTATTTTAGATTTTGGAGTTTTTTTTTAATTTGATAATTTGATAATTTTTTAATTTCAGTTTTTTCACAATTTTGGATATTCTTTTTCATTGAAATTTGTGAAATTTCATACTATGTAATTAGAATAACAAATCCTAAATGGAAAAAATTGAAAACTTGTTTGATGTGCAAGATCCACCTCTGGTGGATATTCAATACATACACGTTTTTTTTTTTTTTTTGTTTCTCTCTCCTTTTTATATTTTGTTTACTTTGTAAGCAAAACAGGGGAAGTAAACTTGGCGGTACTCTGCCTTTTATACAAGTTTGTTATAATTTTTATTAAAAATAAAAATTATGTTTGAATTATGTTATGAAAAATTATGTTTGAAAACATAATTTTTATTTTTAATAAAAATTATAACAAACTTGTATAAAAGGCAGAGTACCGCCAAGTTTACTTCCCCTGTTTTGCTTACAAAGTAAACAAAATATAAAAAGGAGAGAGAAACAAAAAAAAAACGTGTATTGAATATCCACTAGAGGTGGATCTTGCACATCAAACAAGTTTTCAATTTATTTTTTGATCAATGGTTATAATCTTTAACTTCAAACTGATATGTATATTAGTTCTCATGTAGTGAGTAAACTAGTTCATATGTATGTTTGATGTTTGGCATGGGATTGTTACCGCTTTCAAAACGTGTTCTGATGATGGGAACCTAGAAAATTACCGAAATAGATCTATCAACACATTCCTGAAAGGGTCAAATAATAAATTTGAAAACAAAAAACTCTATAGATTATTTGTTAGGACAATATACTAATGAAGAAATATAGAGTATGGCCTCGAACTTGAATAATTTTCATTTTCATTATAAATTGTTTACTTTAAATCGTTTGAAACTTGTAAGAACTAATTTAAAAATTAAGACTTAAAATTAGTATAAAAATCAAAACGAAAAAATATAGGAAAAGTTCGTTGACTTTTTTTAAAGCTTTATATAAAACGAAACCCCATAGTATGACTTTTTCAACATTTAATTTTACAACAGGAACCACTCTAGATAAAACAAGTCAAAATGGCGATTTAAAAACTGTACAATAATATGGACTTAAAAGAACTAACTTAAAAGAATTCCAAAAATTTTTCTCCAGGATTCCTAATTTAAGCTTTTCAAAAAAAGCCTTTATCAAGTAGTCCTTGAATTTAAACAACATCAATTTAAGCATTATTCACAATTTTTTTGTCAGATAATTTTTTTTTTTTAAATACAAAATTTTGAAAAACGCCAAAATTTATTTTTCTGTTTCTATAAACATAATATTGGATTCCCAAGTAAAAAAGTTTTGATATAGTTATATCGCACTTGATCAACAAGAGGGTATTAACACAAAATTTTAAAATTTTCAGTAGAGTCAAAAAACTGTTTATGGCCACATTTTAACAGAATTTAAAAATTCAAACATATAATAAGCTAATTCCATTTGAAAATATATATACATTGTTTTTGTTTTAAATTTTACCACTCATTGCAAAAAAAAAATCAATTTTTTGAGTTAATACCATTTTTTTGAAATTTTATCGATTTAAATTTATAGAATAAAACAAATTTTATCAACAAAACAGTATCAACTCAAAATACAACCAAATATAAATAAAACAGTTTGATTATTTTTAACATAAATAAAGGCTCAAAATATACGATTCATTTCTATTTGAACTTTTGTATTAACTCGAAATAATACCTTTTTGTTGAAATAAAGGTAATCACTACATTATCATGAAAATGGTCTCAAAAGTGGTTTTCGAGATGAAAGAGTAATCGGAATACGTTGAAATTTTTACAAAAGATAGATATTGATGTTGTTAGTTGATTTCTTGAAAAAAGTGATATTTTAAAAATTTTGAGTTAATACCCTCTTGTTGATCAAGTGCGATATATTACTTTATACGGTTATTTGTAATGCTATATTGCAAAATTTATATTCATATAAAATTATATCTCAAATGTATAGATTAGACCGACTTACAAAAAAAGTTTCTTTTGTCCACCCCTCAAAATGAACCTTGGTATGTTTTATGATGACTCCCAAAATATTTCGTGTATATTTTATGATGATTCCCTAAATATTTCCTGTCTAGCATTAAGATCCCTTGAACTGGTCTTTTGAAAAAAGCTGAAACACGTATTGACTTAAATCAACTCAAGATTAAAACATGAACATTTAACATTTATATCACAAAAATCTCCGTACAAAAAACTTAAAAATCTGGAAAGGGGATAGTGGAGAGATGAAAGGTGGTGAAAGATGAAGGGCTTCAAACATGGCAACACTGTAATTGCGCGAGATGATGTCTTAGAACAGTTGTTGCTCGACATCTGATGTAGAGTTGGCGAAATTATTGAAGCTTTTTGTTTCATAGCCCTGATTCATTATTTTACTTCGGTGGGGTTAAGTGCTATGGGACCACCGAAGGCGAGCGCATCGATACATATAAGTGATAGAAAACGCATACATATTATTTTTCTAAATTGATGTTGTCGTCACCGGGAATCGAACCCGGGACCATCTGTGTAACAGTCCAACGTGCTAACCATTACACCACAACGCCCAATATCGCTGAAAAAGTAATATGTCTGGGCATGCGTTTGTATGTTTTATATACCGTTGGATGCGCCTTAGAAAATCCTTTGGTATGATACTAATATTGTATACGTCGTCATTAGTTAAAGAACGAAATTCTTAAAAAAAACTAAGAAAACGACCTTTTAGATAATTTTGGTTGTCCTGGGTAACATACGAGAACAGACATACTATTTCCTTTTTTTTTTTCTTTAATATTTCAAGTAACAAAATTAAAAAAAAATTTGATAATATATAATAAAAATTTTCTAAATTAACCACTTACCTCTTCATTGTTATCAACTTCTTCATCACTTTCATTATCATTATCTTCAACATAGTCTTTTGACTTAATAGCTTGGCCATCAGAAAACAAACGAAATTCCTGTTCATCAATTTGTTCATCTACTGTCTGTTTCTTTTCTATAAGCTTTCCCACCAACTCCTCTTGTTCGGTGGCCTGAGCACTTTTCTCTTTATGGCTATGAGATCCTTGCAATTCAATATATACGGCATCTTTATCATAAACAATGCCACCCACACCCGACATGGGCGCATAAAGTAAACGTTCCTTTTCCAGCAAAGTACGTTTCTTTTCAGTGCCCGGCAAGGGACAAGGATCCGAAATTACATTAAGTTCATTAATGCGGGCATCGCCTAAGCCTGCTATATGAACCATATGTTCCTGTTTTATAGGTACACCTCTAACATAACCGTATAACACGACATCTCTATCACATTTGGGATTACGACGTATCGTGTCCGTATTTGTTATATCTTCGACACGATCAACTAGAACATAACTATGAGCACCACGCCATTGTAGTGGCCTAAATTTCATCACCGATATAAAACGTCCCAGATTCTTAACTTCATTTCTTAAATATTCACCATGTAACAAACCGGACAAATAGAAAAGTTTAGCCCCATCATATACCTCAGTCCAAAAACGATGTTTCAGCTCTTTTTTGCGTTTTCTTAAAGCCTTGGGATTTTTAATCATATCCAAGTGTGTAAGAACACCCATAATTTTGGGCATACCATGTACTTGACAAATGTTTAAGAATTCAAAGATTTCCATTTCAAATCCATAACTGGCATCGCACATTAGCAATACCAAATCCGCACATTTGGCTACGTCAATCATGGAATTTATATCATTATTACATTCCAATAATGTAATACGTCTCTTCTTAGAGGTGACTATAGTAATGGGTCCCTTAATGTCATTGACATTGGTTTTGGTAAACGTTTTAATTAAATTGTTAATCAATGTAGTTTTGCCCACTTTGGGTGGACCTACCACAGCTATTAGTACCGGTGGTGGTTGATCTGGTGTTTGATCTACTACTGGTATATGTTGCTTTTTTGCTGTTATATCTTCTTTGCGTCGGAAATTTCTTTCTGCTCTCTGGGCTGAATTGATGGCAAATGCTTTGGGATTCCTTTGGCGAGCTGTCAAGTTGGGTTCTTTTTGATTGGATTCTTTTTTGGCTTTTAATTTCTTTTTTTCAGCTTTCACACCGGATTGCCGAGCACGGTGAGTTTTCTTTTTATCAATACCCTCATCTTCAGGCATTATTATTCACAAATTAGTTGATTTCTTTAAAATTTAATTTCTTTTTTTATTCAGTTCAACTTTTAAACACTACACGTGCGTGTTTTTTTTTTTGAATAAAAATATGCTCTTGGCAGGGTTGTCAGATATGGCGATTTCTCGCCAAACGTGGCGATTTTCTAACTTGTTTGGCGTCTTAATTTTTGATTTGGCGACATGGCGATTTTTTGGCGATTTATGAAATGGTTGGCGATTTTGTTGGCTATTTTTGAACAAAATCCGATTTTTTTTTTTTATAAATTTTGAGATTTTTTTTTAGTTTAACGTTTTTTTTTATTTTAGAGTGTAGATTTAGCTTTTTAATTTTTTGTTATCATTTTAAAATGAATGCCACACAAACGTCAAAACTATTTTTTTACTCTGTTGCAAAGCTTGAAAAAACTAACGGTAAACAGAAAATATTTTCTTATGAAGTTTGTTAGTTTTTTCTTATAAATTTTTAATTTTCTTGTTATGGCGTTGAAAGAGTATTTTCAATAATGAATTCTACTAAAACTCGTTTGAGAAATAGAATGCAATATGAGCTACTTGACGCTTTACTAAGAGTTATAAATTATATGAATGTTAATAAGATGTGTTGCACATCTTTTACACCTTCTGAAGAAATGTTGAAGAAATTCAATTCCCATACTATTTTTTTTTTTTTTTTTTTTAATTTTTTCTTTATTGGCTAAGTATGACGAGAGATACTTATATGCCAAGACTGTTTACGTCCATTTGACGTTATACATACTAGAAGTCAATCTGACAGATGTAGAGTGAGGTAAAAGAAAATTGATGTCTGCATTTACTTTTGAGATACATTTCAGTGTAGCTGCAATGTCGTTTTTTTTTTTTATAGTATGTTTTTACTTAGCAGCAATAGAGTTGTTACTTCTTTTGATAGATTTATCATTGTAGTGTCTTCTAATATGACATTTGGTATTCTTATTTTGTTGAAAGCGTTCTTGAGACTTTTTGCATAGCTGTATCTTCAAAGATCAAATTCACACAAGTAGATAAAATTTATTAATTTCTTGTAGATCCCTGGTTGTCTCGACATGAACACATCATGGAGATTGTTGAAACTGTTAAAAAGACTATTTTGTTGTCTTTGTTGGGCGAATTTGCTGCATTGAAAAATTAGGTGATTGTCGTCTTGAAGAGTGTTGCATTCGTCACATTGGTCTGAGGTTTCGACACCGATTTTTTTAAGGTATGGTTATTCCCATACTATGTATTCAAAACAAGACGATGATAACGAATGTGATGAAAATAAAGTATACAGTATTTTGGATATTTGAATGTTATATCATAATCACATTTATTGTTACGTAGATCTCAACCTTTTAATATTAGTCAAAAAATATTTTTTTTGAGGAGTTTTTAAGTGTATATATAATAGTATATAGTAAACAAAGTACCTCTTTATGTATTCATAAATTATATTTTTTTTTGTTTTTAATAAAAATTAACAAAAATATATTTTGGCGACTTTTTTTTAATTTTTGGCGACTTTTAGCTATTTGTAATATTTATTTTTATTTAATTTTTTAAAAAAAAATTTTGTGTTTGATGATCTAAAAAAAGGTATAAAAACTAAGAAAATAATGGTTTTGGCGACTTTTGGCGATTTTTGACATTGCATTTGGCGACAGAGCTCAAACTAATCTGACAACCCTGGCTCTTGGTGACCATAGATTACATAGTTCGTAAACTATTCTTTTAACAACAAATACACGTTTTCATTCAAAGATTTTTTGTATAGGTATACGACTTATATCTAACACATTCTCATGAGTTACGTGCACTGACAGTTAATGTCAAAGAGTTTCTGTCCTATGTAATCTATGCTGGTGACAACACACAAAGTTGTATTTTGACATAAATGTAAAAGATTAAGGAAAACCTATTACAATATTAATCTAGGGGAACGTTTATCAGAAAAAAAGTGTATAATATTACTGACGTCAAATGGACGTAAACAGTCTTGGCATATAAGTATCTCTCATCATACTTAGCCAATAAAGAAAAAATTAAAAAAAAAAAAAAAAAATAATATTACTGAGTAGAAGCATTTCAACTAATCTTCGTATGAATATTGGTGAGTTAGGAATTGATTATATATGATAAATGTGTCCTCTTTCTAAATCTTTAATCCGTTTTTATATACCTCGTGTCAATTAGCCTCATATGTGCTTCGTATCCCTATTTTTACAAATTTCTTAACATTGGTATGGTGTATTGACCACTTTTTGGCCAATGAGTCAAACTTTCTATAGAAAAATAAAAACATTATTCGTCAATCTTGGTTTGACACATTTGAAATAAGCAACGCATATAAAACAAAAAACAATAAAAAAGTTTAAGCATTGGTTTGAACTATGACAACCTAGTTTTATAATCGTTAAAAGAAAAAAAAACTTTTGATCTACTTGAAAGAAAAATAATAAAATTGTGATAAAAAAGGCTTATAGGCCACATAATAAAAAAATCTTTTTTTTTTAATTGTTAATAATTCTGGATACGCAGTGCAAAAAGGCGTAAAAATTAACAATATTGTTTATAATAAATGCAGCTAGAGATAGAGCAAACAAAAAAGAAAACGTGTCTTGTAGAAATTTAATAATTTTGTTGTAAACTTTCTTTATCGTTTTTCTCGCAAAAATGTTTTTGGTCGGTGCGGCTCTCCAATAATCAATCGACGTAATAACTATTTTCATTGAATTTTGTCAATCAACTTAGGAAAATGATTTGTATACAATTATAATGTCAATTAACCATAAAAACTTGGTAATTCTTCCCTTTTTTATTTATGAGAGTTAGGCAGAAATCGTATTAAATCATATTATCCATTCTATTTCATAATAGATAGTTTAATAAATTGTACCATATATAGTTTAATAGATAGTTTAATAAATTTTACCATATATTTATACCAGATATGCTGTTATTTTTGTTACTTTATTAAAAATTATTTTATTTATAAATTCTTATTTCTAAATTATTCTTATTAATATTACCCACTTCCTTCACATTTCCCCAAGAAAATATATGTCATCCAATTTCAGCAATGCAATGACTTTGATACAGAAAAAAATTAAATTGGAGTTAAAATTTAACTAAAATAAACTTAATATATTTCAGATTTTAATAATATTAATATTTATTTATTTACAAGATTTACAATCATAATAAATTATGAAGATAAATATAATTTACATAGGCACTAACATCTGATGTTTTTGGCCTAACATTTTTTTCAAGTTGGTTTTATATTAGGTGATATATGTTACAATATTTAAGTATATTTTGTACTGAAACTATATTTACTAAATTAATGTTACTTAATAATTCGGGTAAGCATAATTTTCCGTATAGGACAATTTGGGCTTCTATTATGGATCTGCAGTTGTAGTTAAGGTGTTGTATATTGTATGTTATATGTGTTGCAAAGTGGACAGATTTCTGATCTTAAGCGGTTAAAAAAGATGACGGTGTGTAATGTAGGTGTGACCTAGTCTGATTCTGATGTATTTTTGTAGAAAGAGTCTGGAAACGGTTGGTAGATAAATTGGTGTAGTTTTGTTGGGATTGAACGTTTTATAGTGATGTTGGTATTTAGCCCAGTCATTAATTTTTATTTGTTTTATATAAGTTGAAATTATCTTGATGATATCTTTTTTATTAGAGGTTGCATATTGGATAATGTGTTTCCCAATATACCAACATATCTTGGAACCCACATTAACTTAAATTTGGTGTGATATATTATTAGAATATCTTTAATTTTTGAGATTGTTATGTTTTTATTTCTTATTTCTTATATTTTTCAAATACTTCTTCTTTATTTAAAAGATTTAATTTATTTGTATTTATATAAAGTTTTATTTATACGGAATTCAGTCTAGATAGCAAAACACGTGTTTTGCCAAAACGAGTGGAAACAAATAAACAACCGTTTTAATAGCATAAAGACGTTTGAATGTGGCTTTAATACTTATTTTATTTCACAGATTTTTTTTTTTTTGTGTTGTATTTCTTGTTTTGGTCACGAAAAAGTATTTTTATCTTTCAATATATATGTGCAAATAATTATCTATTATCTGCTACTTCACATTCACATTCACACTAGATAGCAAAACACATGTTTTTGGCAAAACACGTATTTTTGGTATTTATTCTATTCCAACACTTCTTTATTCCTCGTTTTGACAAAACACGTGTTAGTCAATACAAATAAATTTTACATATTAGTTATTAACAACCATTTTAAATCCAGGAACCCACAAATATTTTTCTTTTCTAATTTTAACAATAGCTCTATTTTATTAACTTTTTATTATTGAATTTAAACTGATTTTAGTATGATTTTACAGCGGTAATTTACAAATTTGAGAGCACTTTATTTATAATTCTATTAAGCCACATTCACACTCTGTGTTGCGCGTAAACATGTATTTAAGATCATTATTCTATTCCAACAGTTACATATCATTTTCCATTCTTTTTGGCAAATCACGTGTTTTGAAACATAGTCTGAATGCCGTATTAAATATGCGTTTTAGCAAAACACGTGTTTTGCATTTAGGCGTGAACGTGTCTTAAGCCATAATCACACCAGATAGTAAAACACCATTTTTGCCAACACACGTATTTATGCTTTCTATTCTATTCCAACAGTTCTATATTCTTTTCCAATCGTTTTGGCAAAAAACGTATATTGATATCTAGTCAGAATGCAGTATTAAACTACATTCACATTGAACTCCAAAATACGTATTTACGTTTTTTTTTTCAAGTTTTCGACTATCAAATTTCATACAAATTTTAAATCGAAAACTTGGAAAAAAAAAATGTAAAGACGTATTTTGGTTGTGAATGTAGTTTAACACTCATGTGCATATATGCAGTTAAATACAATAAAATCATTTGAATTCATCTATTACAAAAACTCATTACAATTTTGTGAACCTGTTGGTGGGCTAACCATCCCAAATGTCAACTGTCAAAATTACAGCAGTTTTTTCTAGCAGTGACGCCATGTTGAAATTTCATATACAATTATCGCTCTTTTACATTTCTTTCTTTCCGGTTAGCAGTCATGGTAAGAAATGTTTTCAATTTTTTCTTTAACGAAATTAAGTTAAAAATGTCTGGGAAAATGTTTCAAGTCCTGAGAAAAAGAAAGATTTTATTAAAGTTTAATCATAATTACAACATTTGTGTACAAAACGCGTTGACAAAGTGTTAAATTTAATAAGAAAAGAATATAATTTAAATTTATTGAATGCTACAGCGTGGAAAAAGTAGATTTGCTACACATTTTGACAGTCGCCACAAAAAAAGTTGTCAAAATGTACAACGTGTTTTAAGAAAATGCTACATTTTGTTACAATGAAAGAAGAGACTTGAAATTATTAATTTCCCCCCCATTTTTAAAGTGATTATAAAATAATTTATTAAATTGTTAATATATTTAATAGGCGTTCTTTTGTATTTGTAGCCTTTCCAAAGATTTGTGCAAACTGGTCGCATTGCCAAATGCTCTGCTGGTCCCTTAAAGGGACGTCTCATCACCATCGTTGATGTGATTGATCAAAATAGAGTAAGTTTTTTTTTGGAATATAATCCTGCTAAGATTTTTTTTTTTTTTAGGTTTGTACTGTATGTTTGTTTAATTGATCATGATCAGTTTGTCTTCTTGATAGGAAGTGCCAACTGATACATAACTGAAGCTATCTAACACTAAACTGAAAATATTTAAACAAGCATACATTAAAAACAAAATAAAAAGTGTGATTTTGACATCATAAGATTTGAAAGAATATCTACTAATATTTATTTTTTTGTTCTTTTCTTCAATAGGTTTTGGTTGATGGTCCTTTGACTGGTGTACCCCGTCAAGAATACAGATTAAATAATCTTCATTTGACCAAATACCGTATCAAGTTCCCTTTCACTGCCCCCACCCGCATTGTGCGCAAGGCATGGCAAGATAGTGACTTGAAGGCCCAATGGAAAGTTAGTCCCTGGTCCACCAGAGCTCAAAATATCTGCAAGGTAAGTTTATAATAGAACTCACAACACCCACCCTTTTGTATCTCGATTAATCTTCCGTCCTCACACCTATTTTTTATTATACACATTTCAAATTATTGTTGGGGTTTACTATACCCCAGTGTGTGGGAAGGGGAGGGAAGATTAAATTTAAATCAACATGATGATAATGAAAGTTCTTGATAGGAATTGCCGGCTGATACATACATGAAGCTAATTTTTTTTCGTTAACTGAAGATTTTTCTTTTTTTAATTTCCTATCAATCATGTATTTTGTTTTTTTATTTCTGCTCTGCTAATAATTTTCGTTTTGTTGTTTCTTTTAGCGTTCCCGCTTAAACGATTTCGATCGTTTCAAATTGCGTTATGCCAAACGTCAACGCAACAAGTTGCTCACCATTGCCTTCAATACCTTGAAGAAGCGTACCAAGGAAGATGGTACCGTCCGTAAAATCAAAAAGGACAAACGTGAACGCATCCGTGAATTAAAGTCGAAAGGCATTAAAAAGGGCGCTGCCAAGAAGTAAATTTTAAAAATTTACAAACATTCTTAATAGTTGACTACTAGTGTGTTTCTTTTAATGGAAGTATAATAAAATAAAATCTAAAAACAAGAAATAACTATTTTATAAGAAAACAAAAATTTGTGTTATATTGTTTAAGTTAGTTTGTTCGTTGCAATGCTAGAGATAACACGATGTTACAAATTAGAAAACAAATTGAATTTACATTTATAATGACCTAGTGCAGGTTGTTAGCCTGGTTGGGTCAATAAATCACCTTTCAATTTTCAGAATTTTGAATACACAATTAAAATCTGAAGTTATCGATAAAAACGTTTTTTTTTTTTTTTGCAAAAATCTACGGACTTAAATATTTTTAACTAATTCTGTTTTGAACCGATTTTGTACTTTTTTTAAACGGCTTTAAAAAGATGAATAGTTAAGCTCTCCACATATATACATTTTATGGATTTTCGCTGTTTTCTAGAAATCCGTGTATTAATATTTGATAGAAGTCTTGCTTAAACACTTACTACAAATATCTAGCAAAAACGTTCGGAAAAAATAATATTTTTTTGGAATTTAAAATGTAAAAACAAACTAAAAATAAAATGTGGCTCATCAAGTTTTTACAATAAGCCCTGTATATATACATATATGTATATACTTCGAAAGGCTTAATACGATTTAAGCTTAATTCACAAAAAATTTAATTCAGAATTAAAAAATGTTTATATTTCATTCCGTTAATACATTCCCTAAGTATTTAGGCAAAAGTGCAGTTTATGGGGAGTGACGAAAAAAAAAAATATGACCCCCTCCGGAATAAAAAAAAAATTTTTTTTGTTCTGGAGTTAAGGGGGCCGGGGCCCCCAGGCCCTAAAAACTGATACACCACCGAATATACAAGTATGGGTATTCAAATCAAAGGAAATTTTCTCCCGATTCCAAAAATAGTATTATTTTTTGGATAAGTGAACCAGGGCGGCAACCAGAGCTATTTTAAACCTCCAAAAGTGGGTAAAAAAATGCAAATGTTAATGAAAAAAAATATGACTTTGTTTGCTGTATGAAGTGATCCATTTCTTTAGGGTTTTTTTTTTGAAATTTGAAATGTAACGTTTGGCCTCCAGGCCCTAAAATGAAAAAAAATCACTTTAATCATTACACATTTTTGCAAATATTAATTTAACTGCAACAATATTGAAAATCCTTGCTTTATAAAGTTCTTCGCTGAATAAAGTTTCCCTGCGCGCGTCACACTAGGGAAGATAATGAGACGCGCGATTTTTTCAAAAAATTTTCATTTTTTGTTTTAAATAATTAAAAAGTGATCAGTTTTTAGGGCCTGGGGGCCAAACGAGGCCCCCAACTTGCATATTCGTTCGAGTATCACTTTTTAGGGTCTGGGGGCCAAAGAGGGGCCCGCCCCCTTAACTCCAGAACAAAAAAATTTTCTTTTTTTATTCCGGAGGGGGTCATATTTTTTTTCATTAACATTTGCATTTTTTTTTTTACCCCCTTTTGGGGGTTTAAAATGGCTCTGGTTGCCGCCCTGGTTCACTTATCCAAAAAATAATACTATTTTTGGAATCGGGAGAAAATTTCCTTTGATTTGAATACCCATACTTGTATATTCGGTGGTGTATCAGTTTTTAGGGCCTTGGGGCAAAGGGGGGCCCGGCCCCCTTAACTCCAGAACAAAAACATTTTTTTTTTTTATTCCGGAGGGGTCCATGTACTTTTTTTTTTAATTTCGTTACGCCCCATAAAGTGCACTTTAGCCAGTATTTATTCACTACCCAAGAAACATTTTTACGGACTCTCCGGCATGTACGGATTCTTGAATCCGGGGTTTACGGTACGTTTTCGGACCGTTTAATCGGATTTTCGAAAACACGTTTTTAGTCCGTTTGGGGATATCAGTTTTCGTGCCGTTTAATACGGACTTCACCGATTTTCATCCGTTTCAAGTCAGTCACAATCGGTAACAATTTTTTTCAATTTGTTTTATTAAAATAAAATTAAGTAAATAATATAAAAGATCGGGGCGCCAAATAAATTCAGATAGCATGCATAATATGCATTGCATACGTTAGATGGTAAGTATTTATATAATTTAAAACGCTCAAATGAGATTGTGCAAACAAAAATATATTTGTTCATAGAATCCTTCGTTTTTAAACAAATACGGACCAAATAAGTATTTTCAACGATCCGTTTATTGTCCGTTTTATATCCGTAAAAAAACGGAATCATCCGTTTTCAGCACGACAAAACGGTCCGGAAACGGTCCGTATTTTACGGAAAATTAACGGATTTGAGTCAGTTTTTAACACGACCCAACGGTCCGTAAACGGTCCGTCATTGGCGGACTTGCAACGGATCCGAATCCGTATTCGATGTTCCTTTTAATCCGTTTTCTGGTCCGTATACTGATCCGGAAAACGGTACGGAAACGGACTCCGGATCCGACTATGCTGTACCGAAAACGGCACATAAACGGATAGGATTGTTTGCTGGGTAGCTTCATTTAAAAGCTTTAATTGGTATTAAATGAAAGAATGAATTTTCCAATTTTGCCGTTCTTTTCAATTTTGACGATTTTTTTAACATATATTTTCCAATATTTGCAACATTTTCAATTTTTGGCTTTTTTATTTAATTTTGGCGATGTCTTTGAATTTCAGCGTTTTTTTTTTTTTATTTTTTGATGATTTTTTTTTTTAATTTTAACGGATCCGAATCCGTATTCGATGTTCCTTTTAATCCGTTTTCTGGTCCGTATACTGATCCGGAAAACGGTACGGAAACGGACTCCGGATCCGACTATGCTGTACCGAAAACGGCACATAAACGGATAGGATTGTTTGCTGGGTAGCTTCATTTAAAAGCTTTAATTGGTATTAAATGAAAGAATGAATTTTCCAATTTTGCCGTTCTTTTCAATTTTGACGATTTTTTTAACATATATTTTCCAATATTTGCAACATTTTCAATTTTTGGCTTTTTTATTTAATTTTGGCGATGTCTTTGAATTTCAGCGTTTTTTTTTTTTTTATTTTTTGATGATTTTTTTTTTTAATTTTGTAGATTTTTTTTTTTGAATTTTGCTGTTTTTTTATTTTTGCCGTTTTTTAATTTTAGCGTTGTTTTAATTTTGGGGATTTTTTCCATGTTGGTGATTTTTTTTAATTTTGACGATTTTTTTAATTTTGGCGATTTGTAATATTCTAAATAATCAATTTTTTAATTTTGTATATTTTTTAAAAGTTTGCCTGCGAACGGATTGCGTACATGCACAAGTGCAAAAATAAAAATCGCACATGTGCAAGTGCGAAATTAAAAAAATATTCGACCATGTGCATGTTTTCGATTGAACATTTTTTTTTAATATATATTTGCCCATGCAGGATTCGAACTTCAGGTTTTCAGTCAACCGCTCTACCATCTGAGCTTTGTTGACATGTTATACTTGATAGATGAAAAATAAATGACTTGCTTGCACAAAATGACATTACTTTCACGCTTACACAAAATCCAAAAATAAGAAGTTATACATGTACTTACTAGAGTTGAATAAATAATGAGTCTTAAAAATAGTTTTTGAAAAAATTTTAACATCCTTACTTTATATTTAAAATAATGATAAAAATAAGTACACATGGCTGACGCATTATTTTTTCTATTGAAATAATTGGAAAATTAACTAGTTATTAGTAAGTCATTATTTGTGTTTAAGTAATGCAAACAGTAAGGTGGCGTCATTACTGGTAGCGAGAAAAGTAATGCCATGTCATTACCGTTTCTACACTGGGTAGTAAACTTGTCATTTGTAACAAAATTTTCAGAGATGTTAGAAGCCACTGTATAAAAAGCAAGTTTTTTCAAGTTTTTATTGTTTTAAAAATATTATTTTTTTTTAATTTGAAATAAAAAATCAAATTTTCAATGCCGCAGTAGCTCAATTAGTAGAGCTGTTGTGTACACAACGTTTGTATGTTTACATACCTAGGTTCGAAACCTAATAAGTAGTGTCCGACCGAACAGTTCGGCCAGAAAATGCATTTGGTCTGTATTCGGTATTTTAAAGCATTATGGACAAATTTGGCGGATGGAAAAATGTTTATTGGGCTGATTAGATGCTATTTTGAGTGTCAAAATTGAAGAAAAGTCTGTAGTTAAGTAATAAATTCACTGTTCGGCTTTAGAAAGTTCGGCCATATTGAAAATAGTTCGGCGGCCGAAATTTTAACTTTATAGCTAAACTTCGGCATGTTTCCAATACCAAAATTTGTCATCATTGCCTCTAGATATCAAAAAACCGACAAAATATAGTTTTTTGGTCGAACTGTTCGGTCGGACACTAGTTACAAGTTTGATAGACGGCTGTGGAAATCAAAAAATACTTTTTGTACAAATTTCTGGAAAATAGATTTTTTCATAAAAAAATCTTGATAAAATTCTTGGCTTTTGGATGTATTTTTAATTTGTGAAAATTGTTTGACTTTTGTTGTTTTAAAGCGTAAAAGAAAATCTAAATCGTGTTGCTCTTTAAAAAAAAAGATTGTTCTAATTGAAATTAATACAAAATTTTAAAAAATATCATGAAAGACGTCATTGTTTTGAGCAGTGATAGCGAACAGGAGTCCTCATCGTCTAACTTATCGTTAGCCATGGATATGGAACCAGTTGAAAGTAAAATTGAAAATACCAGCGAAACCATTGTACCCAAGGACAATGAAACCATTGCTGAAGAAAAGAAAAAACTTGGAAACGACCAATACAAAGCTCAAAATTATCAATCGGCTTTGAAATTCTATTCAGAGGCCACATCATTATGTCCTGATTTGGCAACTTATTATGGCAATCGTTCAGACTGTTACATGATGCTATCAAATTCCACGAATGCCTTAAATGATGCCCGTACAGCTGTACGTTTAGATCCGGCCTTTGAAAAGGCCTATGTTCGTATGGCCAAATGTTATGTGGCCAAGGGTGATATAATTGGTACAGAGCAGGCGATTAAAAAAATTGAAGAACTTGATCCTCAAAGTATTGCCCTTAATGCCGAAAAGAAAATTTTACAACAGCTCAAGCAATTGGAACAGACCATACAAACAAATTATGATACCAGGGAATATCGTAATGCGGTATACTATTTGGATACGGCTATAATACTATCACCAGCTTGTTACAGATATCGTTTATTAAAAGCTGAGTGCTTGGTATATTTGGGACGTTGTGATGAAGCTGTTAACATTGCCACTGGCGTTATGAAAATGGATAGTACCTCTGCTGATGCTTATTATGTTCGAGGCCTTTGCTTTTATTATACTAACAACTTGGAAATAGGTATTATACATTTTGAATTGGCTCTGCAATTGGATCCTGATCATAAAAAAGCCAAAGAAATGCGTACCAAAAGTAAAACTCTTAAGTATATGAAAGAAAACGGTAATGTCCTTTTAAAATCTGGTCGTTATCGTGAAGCTCAAGCTGTTTATACGGATGCCTTAAATATTGATGTATTCAATAAGGACATCAACTCAAAGTTATTGTATAATCGTGCATTGGCGCAATCAAAAATCCACAATCTACGCGAGGCTGTAGCCGATTGTACGCGTGTCCTAGAAATCAATGATAAATATTTGAAAGCTTTACTTTTGCGTGCACGCTGCTACAATGATCTCAAGAAATTCGATGAATGTTGTAATGATTATGAGGCTGCTTTACAAATACAAAAGAGTCCAGAGATTAAAAAACTGTTACGCGATGCTAAATTTGCATTGAAAAAATCAAAACGTAAAGATTACTATAAGATTTTGGGAGTTACCCGTAGTTCTGACGAAGATGAAATTAAAAAGGCTTATCGCAAAAAGGCTTTAGTACATCATCCTGATCGTCATGCCAATAGTTCGGCAGAGGAACGCATGGAACAAGAATTAAAGTTTAAGGCAATTGGTGAAGCTTATGCAATTTTATCGGATCAACGTAAAAGGATGCGTTATGATAGTGATCAAGATATTGAAGAACATGAACAGGCTGATTTTGATTCCAATCAAATGTTCCGTAATTTCTTTCAATTTAGTGGAGGTCCTGAAGCTGGTCCTTCATTTGGCTATGAATTTTTTTTTAAATAAACATGTTGCGTATTTTGTCATACCAATTTTTATTTAGAATTTCTTTAAAATACACAAAGCCATTTTTTTTATAAAAAAAAGTGATTTCTACAGGTTTATCTGTGCAGAAAATGCGTTTTCATGCAAAAATTGCAATAAACTTAAATAAATCGCGTTTTTGTTTAAATTGCATTAAAACCTGCTGAAAATAAAAAAATTACAAACTATTATGATGTGATCAAGGTTATTCAAGTTGTTTAACAACAAACTTGAACACGAATAATCTTGCTCACATCATAATTTAATTATAAATTATACAAAAAATACAATTTTTTGTATATAAATAATATTTAAGTTTCTATTTTTTTTTTTAACCGAGAAAATTAGACGGCGGGTCTATTATATATCAAAAATGTTAATTTTTCGCTTGAATTAAGAAAGGGGAGAACAATTTCGAAAATGTTTCTAAACATGTCGCAGTTATTTTTTTTTTTTTTTAATAGGGCAATATGGGTATCAAATTTTTTCTTTTGCCAAGTACATCATCTTTGTTTGTAAATAATTTAGATTTTTGCAAATTGATGCATTTTACACGGTGCTCTGGAATATATATAAATGCAATTTTGTGGTAACTCTAATATGATAGCGGATTTAGTTTCTAGATCATGTATGGATGATAATAGGACTAAAGAAAGAAAGAAAAAAAAAAAATGATCCACGACTTTTTGGCCGCATATTCTTTTTTTAATTGGCGAAAAAAATATGCCGCCAAAAAGTTGTGGATCATTTTTTTTTTTTTTTCTTTCTTTAGTCCTATTATCATCCATACATGATCTAGAAACTAAATCCGCTATCATATTAGAGTTACCACAAAATTGCATTTATATATATTCCAGAGCACCGTGTAAAATGCATCAATTTGCAAAAATCTAAATTATTTACATACAAAGATGATGTACTTGGCAAAAGAAAAAATTTGATACCCATATTGCACTATTTAAAAAGTATGTATTATATATCTACCAAAGGTAGAGTGTGCACATAACAAACAAGTTTTCAATTTATTTTTGATCAATGGTGATAATCTTTAACTTCGAGCTCATATATTAGTTCTCATATAGTGGGAAAACTAGGTTATATGAATGTTTGATGTTTTGCATGGGCTTGTCACTTCTTTCAAAACGTGTTCTGATGCTGGGAACCTAGAAAATTCCCAAAATAGATCTCTCAACACATTTCTGAAAGTGGTAAATTAATAAATTTGAAAACAAAAATAAATAAAGAAATATAGAGTATGGCCTCAAACTTGAATAATTTTCATTTTCACTAAACGGAAATAATTTATTTTTTATCTTAAATTTACGAATTTCGAATTTTGACTTGAGCAATTAAGTAAATAAAAATTTATTGACATTCAACTAGTTCATAAATTTATTCTTTTGGACTTGAGAGATAAAAATTATAAAAGGCAACAAAACAAAACATAACAAAGAAATAAAATAAGTTATAATAAATCGATTTATCTGCTCTGTACATTACATATTAAATTGCTCTACATTTTAAATGTAACTGTCATGTCCAGGGAAAATACCTTTAACATAATTCCCTTTAATAACCTAATCATCTGATAAATTTTCGTGTTGTTGATGTTTGTCTTTGCTGCCATAAAGTAGTTGCCAATTATTTGGATGATTATAGGCCAAAAATATGGGCAAATGCAAAAACAATGTAATATGTTCTACTTTAATGGCATTCGATATTTTAATCCAATCACGTAACCACGAAATCATTTCATCGTTGCTCAAATTTATGGGATTTAAGCCACGAATATAACAAGCATTGCGTAAAGATTCTAAAGGCATATTGTGAACATCGCCCTCACGGCCTATAGCCTGATCCATATAGTGGACTAAAAACGAATGTTCATATAGCCGATGACGCTTAAACCATCCTCTGGGTATACCATGTAGTTTGTTAAGCAATTTCTGCAAAAAAAAAACAAAGAATAAACTTTTTGAGTTCCTATAAAATCTAAATACAATTTATTACTTACGATATGTTTACCGGGTAGAGAGACTAAACTAAATGGTGCTTCTACAAAAAAGTCTTTAATATCCAACAGTTGTTCCACGGTGGGATGAGTTCCACTGCCTACTTGTCCTAAAACTTGACGAAATTCTTCATGTTTCGGATGTTTTTTGGTGGCTTTTAACTTAGCTTGTAAACTACGCAACACTGGCCGATTATAAGTCAATCTTTCATGAAAATAAAATTGTTTAAACTCTGCTCTTTGCTGTAAAGTCCAAAAATGTGAAGTCAAAAATGAGCGAGGATACATTACACTAATGTTAAGAGAAATATATGTATGTATATATTAAATATATTAAGCACTTTCATATTAATGCTAGTAGACAAACTTACACTAGAGGAAATATAGCATAACCCACCATAGGCAGCGAAGAGAATATTAACGCTGGTGCCACTTTTACCATATCTCTGGGCATTTGCATATACAATTCCAATTCTTGCCTATTTAATGACTTCAGACCTTTCGGCGAGGAGTTAACTATGCGTGAGACTTTTAAAAAACGTTTCATATCTGCAAAGAATTCCTTAACGCCATCAAAAAACACACGATAGACTTTTACGGCGGAGGGAAAATTTTTCTCCAGAACTGTATCGTAGTTCTTGACATAATCAAAAAAGCGGGTGAACATATAGCCACGTACATCCTTGCGCACTTGTTGTGTTGTTAGTTTTACTTTCGAGACGGCTTCTTCTTTTTTTCCTTGCAATTCTTGCAACTTATTTATACTATCGGATAATTTTGTTGCCGAAGTTTCTTTTACTTTGTTATTAATAATAGATTTGAGTTTTCCGTCTGTTGAGGGTGGAGTAAAATCTGCACTTTTTGGCGGTATTGGAGTTGTTGATGATGGTGGTGGTGGCTGTTTAGTTGATGGATCGCTATTTAAATAAGAATGGTGATAAGGACATGGCCATTATTATGATTAAATCATGAAAAACATTTCATATCACTGTAAGATGAAACTTTTTTCTCAGTTAAAAAAAGTTTCACATTGCCAGCTAATCTTCTGCATACAATAGATGCTAATCTAGGCCACATAACCTAACCAATTATATATTCAAATATTCCCAAATGTTCATATAATTCCCGATCTTACTCTGTAGCATACAATTCTTGTAGAAATCTATAAATTTTAATTGCTTACCTTGAAGTTACGTAGTGTCTTCTTAGTGCATTACCTAAACAGCTGTGTTGGAATACTGTTTCTGGGTACAAGGTGACCGGCAAGCGTGTTAATCGAAGTGCCAAGGTCATATTCGATCCGTAAAAATAACACGTATATTCACTTTTAACACGCACACTTAGAAAAGGGCATAGGATTGGAATATTTCCTTGCCTCTTTTGTTTCAACTCCTTAAACGTTACAATTTATTGTGTAAAATTCCAATTATGCGGTGTAAATTTATTGAAATTCGAGAATAAAAACAAACCAAATGTCAATACACAAATAGTAAAAACATATGGTTCAAGTAGTTGCCAGTGCTGCCATTCCGATATATTTTCTGCTAGATTTAAGCCTATATGACAACTGCATTTTTGTAATAGATTTAGCAGGGGTTTCCTATCAGAAACTTTGACTAGGTTCACACACGGCAATTATAATTGCGCAATTCTTGAGTTTATAGAAGAGGGAGGGAAAGAGAATGATAGGGTGTACAGAATTGCCCGTACTCCAATTCCGTTTTGTTTTGTCATTCGCAATTTTCAATACTGCAGGTTGACATACGAAAATTGCTGAAACAAACTTTTCCTGTGTGAACACAAGAGCAAGTTCAAAGGAGAATTGAGGAAGAATTGGGCAATTATAATTGCCGTGTGTGAACCAGGAATTTGAATTTTCAATACACAAAAAGTAAAAACATATGGTTTAAGTAGTTGCCACTGCTGCCATTCCGATATATTTTCTGCTAGATTTAAGCCTATATGACAACAGCTTTTTTGTAATATATTTAAGAGAGGGTTTCTATCATAAACTTTGAATTTTCAATACACAAAAAGTAAAAACATAAGGTTTAACTAGTTGCCAGTGTTGCCATTCCCATATATTTTCTGCTAGATTTAGGGCCATTATTACAACTTGCTAATAGCTAAAGTTCGGATGTTATCTGACAGATTATTAGTTTTTCGTTATTATAAGTATACTTTAAGCTAAAAGTGACCGATAAGCTAAAGGGTATTGTTGCCTTTAACTTTAAACGTAAGGTTTATGTGTTTAAAGTTACCACATTTTCTGCTCTATAAAGAAGAAGAAGAAAATACCGAATTTCACAACCGAATTTCACAAATTATTGTTTGTTTGTAAACAAATAAATTAAAGTACGTTGCCACTACGTATTTTTATAAACCAATTCATAAACCAATAATCGGTTTTTAGTTTGGTGCTGCCACATTATCAAAAATATTAATTTTATTTTATTGGGAAGTTGTAATAACGAAAAACATTATAGCTCACTTTATTCCTCACTTTAGCTAAAGTTACTTTTTACTAACATTTACTTTAAAGGCAAGTTGTAATAACGGCCCTTAAGCCAATATGACACCTGCTTTTTTATAATAAATTTGTCAATCCAATCGTCAATTTGCCAATATGCCAAATGCTTTTTTTTTTTAGCAAAATGTTTTAAAAATGTAATTTTTGTTTTTTTTTCATAAAAGGTTACATTGTTGAATCATTTTTTTTAAACAATTCCACTAGATTTTCGAAATATTTAACACACATGTTAAAAAACGGCCAAATTTAACAAAAAACGCAGCAATTAACATACAAATTTCACTATTTTTAAAGCATCAGGTTTTTAGCATATTTTTTTGTATATGAATTTTGCAGATTTTTTTTGATTTTTTGGCGTTTTTTTTTTATGGCGTTGTGGAGTAATGGTTAGCGCGTAGGACTGTTACACAGATGTTCCCGGGTTCGATTCCCGGTGACGACAACATCAATTTAGAAAAATAATATGTATGAGTTTTCTATCACTTATATGTATCGCTGCGCCCACCTTCGGTGTTCCCATAGCACTTAACCCCACCGAAGTAAAATAATGAATCAGGGCTATGAAACAAAAAGCTTCAATAAATTCGCCAACTCTACATCAGGTGGCGAGCAACAACTGTTCTAAGACTTATCATCTCGCGCAATGGCAGGGTTGCCATGTTTGAAGTCCTTCATCTTTCACCACCTTTCATCTCTCCACTATCCCCTTTCCTTTAATTAATAGGAAGCATTTCCTGAGTGTTGCTTCTCTTTAAAAAAAAAAATGAAATGTCATGTCATGTCATTCTTTTCTCACTACCAGTAATGACACCAATTTACACTTTCCATTACACAAATCATAAGGACTTACTAATAAGTAGTTAATTTTCCCAATATTTAAATACAAAAAATAATGCTTTACCGATAAGTAGTTCTTTTTATCATTATTTTTAATAGAAAGTAATGCTCTATTAAATTTTTTAAAATCTTTTATAGACTCATTCTATTTTTACACTTCTAGTAAGTACATATATAACTACTTATTTTTGAATATCTGTAAGCTTGAAAGTAAAAACATTAAATGACAAAATAAAATTAATGAGGTTTGTAATGCCAATTGCAAGTACTTGTCATTACCAAATATGTACTTATATATAACCACTTATATGGTAATGCATTTCTACACTGGTTGGTAATGGCAAGTACTTACAATTATCATTAAAAATCTCATTACTCTTATAAGGGGATGTCGCGAAAACATTACTAAACATCTTACAAAAAATAGAAAAATATGTGCACTCAAAAATGTTTTATAGTTACTACATGATAGTTGTTTGTGTAATAATCAGTAGCAGTTGTTTTTAACTGTAATTACAGTTGTTTTTCCATGAAATAATACAAAACAACTATTTTGACAGTTATTCTAAAAAAAAACAACTAAAGAAAACTACTGTATTTTTACAGTTGTTTGAATTAGTTGTTTTAGTATTTTTGTAAACGACTACAAAAACAGTAATTTTGCAGTAAGCTGTTAATTTTTGTTATTTATGTAATAATAGAAGATTTTATCGAGCTCATTTAGTTTAAATTTCTTTTTATTGATATGTTCAGAGTTTGCAAATAAAAATTAAATTTTAAATAATTTTTATGAAATATGCAATTTTTCTTATTAAATAAATTCGTTAATATTATTGTTTTCAGTTTTGTCAAAATAGTCTTGGGCAACCGAAAATAAAGTAGCAAACCTTTTATAATTAAACCATGCCTGGGATTATAAATTATTTTATAAACATAAAAACCCCTTATTACAGTCCTTCAATTCGGAAAAAAATCATTCCCATTTTTACTTTTTTTTTTAAAAACTCTTGAATATTTTGTATACTTTTTTTTTATTATTAATTTATAGTAAACCCATTTGCATAAATGTTCTAAATATTTTTGTAATACGACATGTTAACTTTACTTGCCTATTTTAAATTGACAAAATATAAAAAAATACACAAATACTAATTCGCAAACATCGCATTAAAATGACCTATGCTGGTTTTGATTATCAAAATAATAATAAACTGAAAAAAACTCAAAAAATTTGTAGACAAATTATACTACAGTTAATTTATTTTCTGAAAATCCTAAACATATTTTTGGGTGATTCTTTTAAAAATAATTTACAATTAGTTACTAAAAATATTGACGACATGAATTGATGTAATATCTGAAAATATATAGAAATAATTATATATAACATAAACAAAATTATCTGTCAACTACTTACATCAATGGTTGTCTAAATGATGGCATCTTTTAAAGGAAGACAAATGCCAGAGACTGTGTTTCCACTTACGTGTTTTGAACTAAACATGTGTGTTGTTAAAAAAAAAAAATGTATGGGAAAACATGTTGTTACAAAACACGTCCAAAACACCTTCAGTGGAAATGTAGCCCTAGATAAGAAAGGAAACGAAAAAAAAACCAAAATATGACACATACAACTCTTTTTTTGCAATAAGAAAAAGGAAACCTTAAAAATTATTTAAGATGTGTGTCCTTGTCTTTCGCTTTAGTCTGTCTACCTGTTCACATATTTGTTTGCAATTTAAAATTGACAATTTGACCACACGAACTAACTTTTTTATGAGTGTAATCATATATGGCGACATAAGCTATAAGCTAAAGGGTCCGCCACTTAACGTTTTTTTTCAACTAGTGCTTATTTCGTGAATGGTAACACTTAGCTTATGTCTGATTTGACAGATAATTAGTTTTATCCTTCCGCTGAACGAATATGGTCCGTATGTTCGTTATCTTGTGAAAAAACAGAAAGAAACTGGCATCCTCATCGATAAACCAAAGCGTGAAAAGCCAAAAACAGTGCGTACACCCGAGAATATTGCTGCTGTGGCAGAAAGTGTGCGTAAAGCGCCATTCAATTCACCGTCGTTCTCAACAATTGAACATTTCGGAGACATCATTGAGACGAATTTTGCATAAAGACCTTGGTATGACGCCATACAAAGTGCAATTGGTTTAGGAGTTCAAAAAAAAGTTATTTGGCGGACCCGTATAAAGTGTCCGCCAAATAATAATAATAATATATAATAATATATGATGTCTTATAAAAAATATTTTTTTTGAGATATAAGATATTAGACTGGCTCAAGAGTGTATGAAATTTGCAGATGTAATTTTTTTTTGTCTCCACAAGGCCGCCCCTGTTGCAGTCATCAAAAGGAGTGTGCATACCAAAAATTGGAACAATTGGACCATATTTAGAGGTCGCTAGAAATTTCAACTTTTTGGTTTTGTGTTTCAAGTTACCTACATTTTATAGTGTAGTACTATTTTTCTGCTTTGTTTATATTAGTATAAATTTCTGTTAGTGTACATATGTTTTTACAGTGTGTTTATTAAGTTCCGTCATTGTCAATAGTTGTCCTACTCTTACTTATAGCGTTAAGTTTATATGAAAACGAATATAGCCATCCTTTTTCTTCTTATTTCCAGCATAGATATACTTATTTCTACTTTACTTAAAGAAATTAAAATACGGGAAATCCCCTGTAATTTAATATTTAATCAAAAAAGAAGAATTCTTTAAACATAAAGGTGCTATTATATAATTTTTGATACAGGCAATAAGCAAATTTAAGTGTTACTTTTGTGCATTTTATTAATGGTTAAAAGAGTGATTAGTGCGAAAGAAATATTGCTTTTGTAAACGATTATTTATTTTCGCGATCTTTTAAGATAAAAGTCATGACTTTTAATACTGGTTCAAAATTTATGAGAAGCTCTCCAAGAGCGTGGCTAATAGGAAATCCAATTGAAAATTTTTCCACAGCAAGGCTTCCATCAGAAATGTATGTGCTTAAAATGTTTAATTTTCATCACTTTGAAAAAAAAAGGACTGAAAAGGTTAGTATTAAGGAGACAGTAACTGCAGTATTGGATATTTGGAAGAAAGCTAAAATTCCTACTCAAAGGTCCGATGCCATCGAAAGAAAACTCCGCAATCTGCTATCCGAATTTATCCTATTAAAGAAGAATTGAAAAACCAATTCTGAAAGGTGTCGCATCAAAGAAGAAATGTTTAAGGAGAATTCGACTGAAATATTTGATATTGCCATTAAAAATGCTTACAGCAAAATGAAAAATGGAAAGGACAAGATGTTTCTTACAATGCAAAGAGAAGACAACATGAGCTGTAGTAAAGCTGGAATAGATTTGTGCTCAAAGAAGGCGGAAAGTAGAAAGCAGATAAGAGAATCAAAAGCTGAACCCAGTAAGCTGCGATACGTCGAAAAACAGAAAGCAAGTGAAGTTGTTGTTAGCTCCATTTCTGCATTAAACAGTTATGATGGTTTCACCGAGACCGAGTCGGATTATTCATCGAGTGATGAATTTATTTGTTATGAAAAAAAAAAAATCAACCAAAACCAAATCAGTTTTAAATAAAGACGTTATTGCATCAATTGATCGCGTAAAACTTTCTGATAGAAAAGCAATCTTTGTTGTCGGAGCTATTTCTCAGGCATTGGGCAAACCTGTGTCCAATATAACTTTATCACGAAGTACAATACAACGTACAAGAAACCGTCTTAAAGAGGCTCGGCAGTAAAGGATTTAATCATCACAATCCTCTTGAAAATTTTGTTACCAAACGCACAAGTATTTTATTTGATTTATTAATAGATGATTTGATTCATTCCTTACAAAGGACCCTGCAGTGTGGAAGGATGATGCAATTTAGAGCGAGCCTTTAAAGAGTTGTAAACGATTGTGCAGAGCGTGGTATTGCTTTGGTTACCGAATTTAACAACTCTATCCCAAAAAATGAAGAACAGATACAATATTTGCTCCGCTTAGTTGATTTACATAGAAAGACATATCCTGTGGCTTCAAAAGGCAACATTCAAAAGATGAAACTCGGAGAATAAAAATATCGTTAGAAATGTAATTATTACCACGAAAGAAATAATATAAGCAACACTTAAAAGTGTTTTGTCATTATGTAAATTTTATGTATATAAATAATAAATTTTTTTATAAAAATTAAATTTTTGTTTGAATTTGACATGAACCCCGAAAAATCGTAAATTTCTAGCGACCTCTAAATATTGGCCGATTTGTCTGAAATTTGAAATATATATTTATTTTGTCTATTGGAATAGGGGCAGCCTTGTGGAGCACAAGATTTTAATGTTTTTGCATTTTGAGCCAGTCTAGTGTCGCAGCCAGTTATTGCATGTAAAAATAAGATATTTTTTTCACATTTGGGATAGGCAGATAAACTTTTCGATGAATAAATATTTGTTTGTTGTCCGGCCTTTCCAGGTTTTAAAAAATATATAATCTCATCAACTGGAACGCGCGCAGTGAGTAGTATTAATAAATCCACATCTTCACCAACAACAATAGTTAAATTTGTTGTATTAAATTGTTCTATTGCTGTTTCAATGATTAGAACATCAGCGTCGTTATCAGCTTGTTTCACTGAAATGTTTGCAGCTTTAAATTTATCACATAAAATTGAAATAAAGCGCGACTTGTTGTGAGTATTAGCCAGGAATTTTTGTTGATTGGTTGGAACAGCCATATATTCATCAAAAACAAAATCCGCAGATGAAGATGTTTTTGTAGATCGACGGTGTTGTTCTGCAGCTTTAATATTTTTTTTATTATCAGAATAACCATCAAATACAATTGTCACTTTTTGACCAAAATGTCTATGTATATACTGAACGTATTTATCAAAAATAGAGCTAAATAATTCTCCTTGATCCCACACAACGCGGTGTAAAAGATATCCACCATCAATGATGTAATTTGTATTGGTGCTGTCAATTTCAATGATCACGGGTTGAAAGCAATCATATATAGCTGACTTTTGTGTTTTACGCATTCCAATTGCATCGAAGAGTGATAATGGGTAAGGAGCTAATTCATATTCGAAGAATTTTTCGATTTCATCATCAAATGCCTTAGTGATACTCATACGTTGAAATAGCAATACAGGGTCTACAGGTACTTTCTCGTCATGAACTTTTATAGAGCTACTCATGCTTAAAATAGGGAGTACTCTATCAGCCCTTTTTAATTTTATGTTGTTGAATGTTTGTCCTGTTATTTTAGACATAGCAGCAATTCCAACTTCTCGAGCTTGATGACAATTAATTTTATTATCACCGACTACTCCACTAGCAATTGATAAGATTTTGTTAATATGAGGAAAAGGATTGTGGAATAAAAACCATTCCAAAAGTTTTTTCACGTCACTAACATCTTTTTTAACTCTTGAGTCACTTGCATCTACATGTTGATCTGTTACGTCCATTCTAACATTAGCAAGATCTTCCACTCCTTCACACACAGCATTCATCGCATGCATGCCATAAACCCATTTACTTATGACACTCTCTTTCGTGCTTCTTCCTCGAGAAATCCCTCCACTTGTCTTCATTGATTTCATCAGTGATTGCTCAATAACCATATCCGTGGAAGTTCCACAAGTTAATTTGTCGGAACGTCTTACAGTAAAAAATCCCTCTGTAAATCTCCGGTAAACACTGCTATCCATTAACTTCTCCAACTGCAGCATATCTTGCAAATATAGATGCGCCGACTTGGCATAAGGAAAGTGTCCTGATGCGTGAAAATAAGGGAGCATTTCTTTGACGCTGTTTATGTGAGCATGCCAATCTCCCATACGCTCAGCTCTTATGAACTCTTTAGCAAGTGATACCATGCGAAAATATTGTATCCACAATTTTGCTGTAGGTTCTCGTTCTTCATATTCTTTGAGCTTGTGGTCGAACTGTTTGAGTAATACTCCGCTTATTTCATCGTCATTTTCTATATCATAATAAGTAGTGGTGTTATTTAATAAATTTTCAATTGTTGTCTTGAGATTTTCAGTTATTTCATCATCAATTACAATTTCTTTTAATATTATTGTTGCTAAAGCCAGATGAAGCAATGTATGAGCTCTAACTGCTCTCGCGTAAGCATGGCCATTGAGCATTTTGTCTAGTGAATTGGGTGCATAAATTAGAGACAGCACCTCTTTTAGGCCACTTCCTTGCATGATGAAACCAATTGCTCCAAAAAATGACATGAGTAAATGAAACCCTCCAAGTTATACCAGCTGTAGACTGTACATATAGATTACATTTTGAATGTATAACAGAAACAAACAAAAAAAATTATTTTTTTAACGTATAATTCTGTATGCAGGCGGCGTAGGCATCCAATCCAGTATTTCAAACGGGAATATCTCTGGAATGGTGGGTAGTAGCAAGAAAGTATAAGAACGTTTTATAATTTAATAATCTACAACTTTTACTTTAACCATTTTCGCGATATATTTACCGTTTACGAAAAACAAATGCAAAAAACGTATATTTTTGACCTTTGACCTCGAATATCTTTTTTAGCAAGCATCGGATCAACGGGGACTTTTCACATATTATTTGTATTCGTGAACTGAAGGTCTATGCCTATTTTCAGCTTTATGCGAGTTAATGCAATTTGAAATGTTTATTTTCACCGGACTATATTCATATAAAATTATATCTCAAATGTATAGATTAGACCGACTTACAAAAAAAGTTTCTTTTGTCCACCCCTCAAAATGAACCTTGGTATGTTTTATGATGACTCCCAAAATATTTCGTGTATATTTTATGATGATTCCCTAAATATTTCCTGTCTAGCATTAAGATCCCTTGAACTGGTCTTTTGAAAAAAGCTGAAACACGTGTTGACTTAAATCAACTCAAGATTAAAACATGAACATTTATCATTTATATCACAAAAATCTCCGTACAAAAAACTTAAAAATCTGGAAAGGGGGTGAAAGATGAAGGGCTTCAAACATGGCAACACTGTAATTGCGCGAGATGATGTCTTAGAACAGTTGTTGCTCGACATCTGATGTAGAGTTGGCGAAATTATTGAAGCTTTTTGTTTCATAGCCCTGATTCATTATTTTGCTTCGGTGGGGTTAAGTGCTATGGGACCACCGAAGGCGAGCGCATCGATACATATAAGTGATAGAAAACGCATACATATTATTTTTCTAAATTGATGTTGTCGTCACCGGGAATCGAACCCGGGACCATCTGTGTAACAGTCCAACGTGCTAACCATTACACCACAACGCCCAATATCGCTGAAAAAGTAATATGTCTGGGCATGCGTTTGTATGTTTTATATACCGTTGGATGCGCCTTAGAAAATCCTTTGGTATGAAACTAATATTGTATACGTCGTCATTAGTTAAAGAACGAAATTCTTAAAAAAAAAAAAAACTAAGAAAACGACCTTTTTGAAAATTTTGGTTGTCCCGGGTGACATACAAGAACACTACATACTATTTCCTTTTTTTTCTTTAATATTTCAAGTAACAAAATTTAAAAAAATTTTGAAAATTTCCAATAAAAATTTTCTAAATTAACCACTTACCTCTTCATTATTATCAACTTCTTCATCACTTTCATTATCATTATCTTCAACATAGTCTTTTGACTTAATAGCTTGGCCATCAGAAAACAAACGAAATTCTTGTTCATCAATTTGTTCATCTACTGTCTGTTTCTTTTCTATAAGCTTTCCAACCAACTCCTCTTGTTCGGTGGCCTGAGCACTTTTCTCTTTATGACTATGAGATCCTTGCAATTCAATATATACGGCATCTTTATCATAAACAATGCCACCCACACCCGACATGGGCGCATAAAGTAAACGTTCCTTTTCCAGCAAAGTACGTTTCTTTTCAGTGCCCGGCAAGGGACAAGGATCCGAAATAACATTAAGTTCATTAATGCGGGCATCTCCTAAGCCAGCTATGTGAACCATATGTTCCTGTTTTATAGGTACACCTCTAACATAACCGTATAACACGACATCTCGATCACATTTGGGATTACGACGTATCGTGTCCGTATTATCCGACTTATCATCTCGCGCAATGGCAGGGTTGCCATGTTTGAAGTCCTTCATCTTTCACCACCTTTCATCTCTCCACTATCCCCTTTCCTTTAATTAATAGGAAGAATTTTCTGAGTGTTGCTTCTCTTTAAAAAAAAAAAATGAATTGTCATGTCATTCTTTTCTCACTACCAGTAATGACACCAATTTACACTTTCCATTACACAAATCATAAGGACTTACTAATAAGTAGTTAATTTTCCCAATATTTAAATACAAAAAATAATGCTTTACCGATAAGTAGTTCTTTTTATCATTATTTTTAATATAAAGTAATGCTCTGTTAAATTTTTAAAAATCTTTTATAGACTCATTATATTTTTACACTTCTAGTAAGTACATATGTAACTACTTATTTTTGAATATCTGTAAGCTTGAAAGTAAAAACATTAAATGACAAAATAAAATTAATGAGGTTTGTAATGACAATTGCAAGTACTTGTCATTACCAAATATGTACTTATATATAACCACTTATATGGTAATGCATTTCTACACTGGTTGGTAATGGCAAGTACTTACAATTATCTTTAAAAATCTCATTACTCTTATAAGGGGATGTCGCGAAAACATTACTAAACATCTTACAAAAAATAGAAAAATATGTGCACTCAAAAATGTTTTATAGTTACTACATGATAGTTGTTTGTGTAGTAATCAGTAGCAGTTGTTTTTAACTGTAATTACAGTTGTTTTTCATGAAATAATACAAAACAACTATTTTGACAGTTATTCTAAAAAAAAAACAACTAAAGAAAACTACTGTATTTTTACAGTTGTTTGAATCAGTTGTTTTAGTATTTTTGTAAACGACTACAAAAACAGTAATTTTGCAGTAAGCTGTTAATTTTTGTTATTTATGTAATAATAGAAGATTTTATCGAGCTCATTTAGTTTAAATTTCTTTTTATTGATATGTTCAGAGTTTGCAAATAAAAATTAAATTTTAAATAATTTTTATGAAAATATGCCATTTTTCTTATTAAATATATTCGTAAATATTATTGTTTTCAGTTTTGTCAAAATGGTCTAGGGCAACCGAAAATAAAATAGCAAACCTTTTATAATTAAACTATGCCTGCGATTATAAATTATTTTATAAACATAAAACCCCCTTATTACAGTCCTTCAATTCAGAAAAAAATCTTTCCCATTTTTACTTTTTTTTTAAAAAAACTCTTGAATATTTTGTATACTTTTTTTTATTATTAATTTATAGAAAACCCATTTGCATAAATATTCTAAATATTTTTGTAATACAACATGTTAAATTCACTTGTCTATTTTATACTGACAAAATATAAAAAAATACACAAATACTAATTCGCAAACATCGCATTAAAACGACCTATGCTGGTTTTGATTATCAAAATAATATTTTTAGACTCTAGTAAGTTCAGCAAAAAAAGTAGTTAAAAATGTTGTTAAATTAACTACACCCATAATTTGAATATATATGGAAATGTAAGTGCCACATATGGCCATTAGGCTGTTCCGACAATGTATGTTTTTGAAACCCCTGTTCGCACGCCCCACTCAGAGATTGTCGAAAGGTCATGAATGAGTGTGTCATTCATAATCTGCCTTTTGACCCCAACCTCCTCAAGGCTTGGCCTACGATCGAAGGGAATCGAATGACAAATGTTGCTGTAATATGCTAAGGAGTAGATATGATGGAAAGTTCGACCAAGGAGGTCAATATTAGTAGATTCAGCAATAGTTTTTGCTGAATATTAGTAGACTGAAAAAAACTCAAAAAATTTGTAGACAAATTATACTACAGTTAATTTATTTTCTGAAAATCCGAAACATATTTTTGTGTGATTCTTTTAAAAATCTTAAATCTTAAATCTAAATCATTTACAATTAGTTACTAAAAATATTGACGACATGAATTGATGTAATATCTGAAAATATATAGAAATAATTATATATAACATAAACAAAATTATCTGTCAACTACTTACATCAATGGTTGTCTAAAAGATAGCATCTTTTAAAGGCAGACAAATGCCAGAGACTGTGTTTCCACTTACGTGTTTTGAACTAAACATGTGTGTTGTTAAAAAAAAAATGTATGGCAAAAAATGTTGTTTCAAAACACGTCCAAAACACCTTCAGTCGAAATGTAGGCCTAGATAAGAAACGAAACGAAAAATAACAAAATATGACATATATAACTCTTTTTTTGCAATACGAAAAAGGAAACATTAAAAATTATTTAAAATGTGTGTCCTTGTCTTTCGTTTTAGTCTGTCTACCTGTACATATATTTGTTTGCAATTTAAAATTGACAACAATTGACCACACGAACTAACTTTTTTTATGAGTGTAATCATATATGGCGACATAAGCTATATAATTTAAGATATAATAATATATGATGTCTTATAAAAACTATTTTTTGTGAGATATAAGATATGCATTTATATGGAGCCATATGTATAATACAACTTAAGACTTGTATATGGTATCAAATGATATAAGATATAATTATGAAAGATACCATATATGACACAAGATGATGAACATAGTTTGAGATATGATTATATATGCTCCAACCTCATTAATATTTTCAATGCGAATAAGATATCATTATATATTGTTGTTTATAACGCCCTTCAAAATTATATATGCGCCTAATGACAATTTATTTTTTAATATTTATCAAAATTATATATTTCGTGGGATTTAAGAAGATCCAATTAAATCTCAAAATTTCTTATTCTATCCACCAAACATTACTTATCTTTTTGGATCGAATTAGATCCAACTTGATCTAAATAGATCCTATGGGATATTTTAGGATCTATCAGGATCTTAAATTACATATTATTGGATAGCCCAATTTTGAGATCAATTTAGATCAAATTTAATACTGTAATATGTTTAAGGGATATAATTGGATATTACTGGATACCCCAATTTTGAGATTAATTTGGATAAGAGTAAATATCGATATACGCACAAAAAAAAATTCTTAGTTTTTTATGTTCATAATTTAAGGGTTCATAATACGTATGACCCGTAACATAATATTTATTAATAGTTTCTTAAATACTAAGAAATAATCCTTATTTCAGCCTTTTTAATTATCAATCATATATAAAGGGTGTCACAAGAAGAGCGCAATTTTTAAATTTTAAATAAAACACTGATATTTAAAAAAAAATCGTAAAACTTTATTATATCGTAAAGTAGACAGAATGAGGTTATGTATGAAACAATATATCGTGCAGATGGCCGCCGCGGCTTTGCTGGCATGCACTCGATCTTTTAATGAAATTTTCAATGACCGTTTTGCATGAATGCTGCGGTATTTCTTTAATGCATCGTCCAATTTCCTCTTTTAAGGCTTGAGTCGTCGTCGGCTTATTCGCTTAAACCATCGACTTCAAAAAACCCCAAAGAAAAAAATCTAATGGTGTTAAATCGCACGATCTAGGCGGCCAATTCTGATCTCCAAAACGCGAAAGAACACGACCGGGAAATGACTGATGCAGCAATTGAATTGTTTCTCTGGCTGTATGACATGTGGCGCCGTCTTGTTGGAACCACATGCCCTCCATATTCATTTCTTCAATTCTAGGCAAGAAAAACTGGTTATCATTTCACGATACCGAACACCATTGACTGTTTGCGCTTGACCTGTCTCATTTTCATAAAAAAAAAGGTCCAATGATTCCTCCAGCCCAAAAACCACACAGTGACACGTTGAGGATGCATTTGCTTCTCGTGAATCACTCGAGGATTTTCCTCACCCCAAATGCGACAATTCTGCCTATTGACGAAGCCATCAAGATGAAAATGGGCCTCGTCACTGAAGATGATTTTATCGGCAAAATCAGCATTTTCATGTTGTCTCTCCAATACCCAATTACTCCATTCCATCCATACTCCATTCGTGTAGCGCTCCATTTTTACTAACCTCGTACCTTCTACTAGCAAACAATAACAATTGTTCAAATGTCAAACAATGGCACTTCGAATGTTGCCAGATTTAAAAATTGCGTTCTTCTTGGGACACCCTTTAGTAGGTACATATTCTTAATTCCCTACAATTTTTCAAATCCTAAAAGTATGCTATATAAAATATTGCCCTTTTCTGAGTATTTAAGAAATTTTCATATATAGTATTAAACAATTCATAACTTAAAAAATGCTTTTTAAACTGATAGTTTATAATTCCCAATTCATTTTTAGTCAAATTGTAATGCAACCATACAAATTTACATTGCGTTACGAACAAATATAAAAATCATGCAATACAAAAATAAAGTTGCAAATATACGCATTTATGAACTAATTCATAAGTAGGGCAACCAAAAATATGATATATATATAATTTCCTAGGTTCCTTAAGAGGAACAAAGGGCCCCAAAAAAAAAAAAATTTGCTGAGCTTGTTTTTATTTGAAAGGACAAAACAATTTAGATTAAACACAAGTTATGATCTTGAAATTATGAAAATTTTGATCTCTATTTGTTAAAGTGTTTTTAGCTTATTTTTTGATATTTGCTTATTTTAGCTTATTTTGTAAATATAAGCTTAATTTTAACTTATTTCTTTTAAAATTAAGCTTATTTTAGTTTTTTTTATATGAAAATAGGGCTTTCTTCTATCAATCAGTATTTTAATTTTTTTTTTTTAATTGAAAGCTGAAAATTAAGAAAATGTTTTAATTTTTGTATTAAGAATACAAATATTGTTTTTCGGACTTTCTATATTTTCATATATTTAGTTAGAATATATGAACATATATTCCAATAAACAATGTTTGTGAATTGTAATAAAACAAACACACATACTTGTACTGACAGACAAAGTATATATACATATAAACTTATTGTTTTTCAAATATTTTTTGATTTTATAACTATTGTTACCAGATCAGGCAGTTTATACACTAAGGCAGACAAACAGATTCTCATAGAGTTTATTTGGCTGTTGTATGTAATGTCCCGGTTTGAGTTAAGTCAATTGTCTTTTTCAATTACAGCCAACTGAAGATTTGGGTGATGCCAATGAAACAATTGTATTGTCTATTATGAAAATGATCAAACTTTTTGAAAAGCAATAAACCTAATATGACAATATGATATTAGATTTTTGGACTTGAGGTAGAACAATATTCGAACTAAATATATGAAAATTTAATGTTGAAAATGATAGAGGGGACTACAAACTGGTTTATCAAAATAATTTGTTAAATCAATTTAAATTTTGAAGCCGAAAAAAAATACTTTTCTATAAAAACTTTGTTCAACTGACGAAGTTCCAAGGAGCAATTTATATACAAATTTTATTTGTAGTAACAATTTTAATAAAAAATTATGAAATTTAACGGCTTCCTTTTGAATTTAACTGCTTATTTTGTAATTGTAATGGCTAATTTTACTGTTTTATAGCTTTCTTTAAGCGTTTAAAACATTGTTTTTAGAGCTTTTTTTTTGGTTGCACTATTCAAAAGTATTAATTTTTCATACATTGGCAAATTTTTTATGAAGTTTTTCTTAAATATTTATTAAGTATATGCTATTTTTAACATAATAATTTATGAATGGGTGCATAAAATTTATGAAAAAGTTCTTAAATTAGTACATTGGCAAATTTTTCATAAAATATTCCTAAATAGTTATGCTTTTTTTCTGTGCATATAAATATGGGATAGGATTTTATATTTAAGATATATTTTTTTTGATCAGAATAAAATAAAAGTAAATCATGATTTAATTATAAAAGTTTTGCTTTATAATTTTTTTTTCGGTTTCCCTATACCATTTTGACAAAACTGAAAACAATAATATTTACGAGTTTACATAAGGTAATAAGAAAATAAAATTCGGCATATATGACACAAGTTTTCACTAAAACATATTTTTTTAAAAAATGTGTAAGAATTTTGAATATTTTGCTTTGAAATTGCAAGAACTTTTATTATAATTTAATTTGAAGGCTACACAGAAAAAATTATTGTCAAAAAAATTAAATTAAACCTTTGTTTGATTTCAAATTCATTTTCAATTAAAAGTTTAATAATATCTATTAAATGTTTAATTGAAAATTAATTTGCTGCACACAAAATTTTCAGTTTTGACGAAATTGTTTTTTTTTTTTAAATCATCAAAATTGAAAATAATTAATTTAAAAAATTCGATATTTAAAATTTTTTCCAAAATATGAGAAAAAAAACACCTAGATTAAAAAAAAATCGCCAAATTGAAATCAATCGCTAAAATTAAAAAATTACCACAAATTAAAAACTTCATCGAAATCAAAAAATTTCCGAAATTAATAATAATATGACAAATTTTGGAGATTTTTTCAATTTTAGCCATTTTTTTTGCAATATTGTTGATTTTCTAAAATGTTGACGATTTAATTAAATATTACCGATTTTTTTAATTTATGTGGTTTTTTTCCAATTTGCATAATTGGAAATTCATTTGCATAATTGGAAATTCAAATTTCATAATTTTTTTTTATTAATATTGTACATTTTTTTGAATTTTGGCAATTTTAAGATTTTTTTTTTTTTAATTTTACGGTTTTTTTAATTTTTTGCAATTTTTTCTAGTATTAGCGATTTTAATTTTTGACGATCTTTTAAAATTTTGCAAAAAAGTTCATATTTTTTTTTTAGCGATTTGTTTAAGTTTTGGTTGTTTTACAATTTTGGTGATATTTTTAAATTTTGTAGTTTTTTGTGGATTTTTTTATTTTAGCGATTTTTTTTTAATTTTATCGATTTCTTTCCCAATTTTTTTTTGCAAATATTAATTAAATCTTTAATAGTATACACAAAAAAAAAATTTTGAAACTGAAAACAATATTCAATTAAATTTTTAATGGATATGATTAAAACCTTAATTGAAAATAAAATCAATTAAATAGTTACAAACTAATTAAATTGATACTGCAATTTTCTTAATTGGATCAAATTAGATTAAACTTTAAACAAATATTTTAATTGAAAGTTTTCTGTGTAAAATATAATTGGTAATAAAACATTAAGGGCATATGGTGAGATTAAGTAAATTAATTTGTGTACTTAACATATAAAGGCGACCATGACCATATTTCTGCATTTTTAAATGTTATTGTGCTAAGGTAACGTCACAAATGACAGTCCTTGCTAATTGATACATGATTTAAATTTAAAATATTTTTTTTTAAGAATAAATAAAGTACCTCTGTTGTGTGATTCAGCGTTAGTCTGACGTTATTTCTGTTTAAATACTTTAAAATATTTAAAAAAAATATAATTTTACATGCATATTGATCCTTTTTTCGATTTACACAATTTTTCATAAAAAATATTTTGAATTCGATTTACATGATTTTTTAAATAACGTATTTATCATTTAAGTCTAGGGATAGGTGTGTATGATTTAATTATTTTTTAAAGTAATTCCCAGTTTAATTGCTATCGATGTAAAACGGCATGATTTTTAAATTTAACAATAATAAATTATAAAATTTACGATAAATGCCAACTTTCTATTTAAAATAGTACAAACTGTGAATTTATCATTGAATAATGTGAAGTATGATTTATTTATACGGATTTAATTTTGATTAAATTGAATAGCTTGATTATGATATATTTAATTTACGAGTTATTCACGATTTTCTGTTGAATTGATTCGTTAGAGTTGAATTTATTCCTTTAATTTGGATTTGAATTTAATAATTCGAATTTTTATCAAATTTTATCCAATCTGAAACTTTTAAATCAGTTAAATGGTTAATATCCCCCCGAATAAGTTGTGCGCCTGTACCATTCTCTTGCTGCTCTTAAAATGACAATTGAGCATTATTATTATTAAGTTTTCTACACTCTCTTACCTTGTTTTGGACAACTAACGTAAACTTTTCAACAGTTTAGCTCCAGACATATGCCTTAGATAAACGTATTCGCAGCTTCACTCGCAACATTTAAAGCAGATTCTTTTTGTTTGAAATGTTTTTTTTTTTGTAAATACTTTTGTGAAAAAAGTGATAGACAAGTAAATTGCGGGAAACGAGAATGAGCACCATTTAACATTGAATTTATTAACGGCACACTCGGTACACATGGTGGTGGTCAAAACAGTTAAATCTATAAAAAATAAGAAAAGTGCGTAAAATAAATTAAATTTTATATATGAAAATAAAATATATTATAATAAAATAAAGTGCTAAGAATATATGGAAAATAAGAAGAAGAAGAAAAAAAAAACACAGCATACATTTAGGTGGTTAAACAATAGAAATAATTAAGAAAAAAGAAATTTAACGCAAACGAAAATAATAAAATTTTAAAAGAAACATACCATGAAACCTTGAAAAAATGTGAAAAACACATACGTATATACATACATACACATATATGTATGTGTTTATTTAGACACACACACACACACACACGCAAAACACTTATGAAAAAGCTAAAATACAACAAAACAAACGTTATGATGGTGTAACTAAACTAAAAATTTTTATATGTTCATATGTGTGTGTATGTATTAGTGTATATGTTAGTGCAGTTAGAAGTACACAAGTGCAAGCATGTATGCATTCATGCATGTACGTATGTATGTTGCCATGACGGTGTTTCCACATTTGTTTGGTGTCATGTATAATTTTGCAAAAGTAACATCATCATCTTTATGACTTGTACTTTATATTTTAGTTCTAAGTATTTTACTATAGTGCGTTTCCACACAACAGCAACCTGATATAAAATTCAAACAAAATATGTGCACACACACATATGCACACAAGTACATACAGGACATGTTCTTTGTAATATTTCGTCAACACTATCAGGGCAATAAACAAGTCATGTATACATACAACATTTCACAGTTGCTGTAGTACCTACAAAATCTATATATTTCAACATATGTCTTACCAACAACAAAAATAATGGCAATCTACCATCTACCCATTAAAAAGTCATCTCTTGCTATGCCAGTCCACTGTGGGCTAGGATGCCTGAATTTTGGCTAAATCTAGAATAAAGGGGATCAAAGTCTAAAAAGTGCATAAAACAAGTTTCTAGTCTTACATTTGGAATCAGAATTTTTTAAATTCAAAATGGCGCACTCCGAAAAGTTTTACAGTTACTACATGTCAGTTATTTGTGTAGTTGCTTTTAACTGCAGTTACTGTAGTTTTTCTATGAAATAATGCAAATCAACTATTATAAAAATTATTTAAAAAAATAACTGAAGAAAATTACTGTACTTTTGCAACAGTTGTTTGAAGCAGTAATACACAACTACCAAAACAGTAATTTTGCAGTAAACAGTTAGTTTTTGTGAGCTATTTAAAAATCAAAGAGTATTTCGAGCTTTTAGTTTTTATTTACTTGTATTGATATGTTCATAGTAAAAATTATAATTAGAAAATTTCAACATTTTTGTAGTAAACAATTGTCAGATATTTATACGACAGTGTTAGTTGTTTTTACTACATTTGTTAAACGTTAAACTAAACTTTTAGTCATTTTAACGGTAATTATCTTTGTCACCTTTTTAACTGAAATTACAGTTGTTTTATCTGTAATTCTCAGTAGATTTCATTATAAAATTTTTTAAGTGCGGACATACATTTTAAAAATTAAATTTATTGAATTCTAATCAATTGTGATTGAACGATTTTTGGCGACTGATTCCGAATCTGATATCAAAAAATTAAAATTAAAAATGACGGATCCAATATGCCCCCAAATAGTTTTTTTTATAATATTTCGAATGTTGTCTGATTTGCTTTAAGTTCTTGCTAGGGGCTTTCAGAGGTAAATTTTGATGCCAAGTTTTTTAAATTCAAATGGCAAATAGCATTTAAATATGTTGAATAGGGTGGGGCGATTAGTATGGAAGGAAAAAAATCTTAATGAGTGCTTCGCGTTTCTGATTCTTGGGATTGTACTGAGCAAAAAAGTCCACTAGATCATACGTCTACGGTGAAAATCGAGCTTCCAGATTTTGACTTTACGACAAAAAAGCCCTATTTTGAAATTAAAAATTAACCCCTTAAATCCCACCCACAAATATGATTGATGCATTAATCTGCTAAAAAATCTTCCAAAGAAGAGATTGATAATCTTGGATAAGCTCCTCCTACTTCCTGAGATATGTCCATCCCACACATTGTTACTTTCACAAAATACGGCAAAAAAAGCCCTATTTTGAAATTAAAAATTAACCCCTTAAACCCCACCCACAAATATGATTGATGCATTAATCTGCTAGAGAATCTTCCAAAGAAGAGATTGATACCATAATCTTGGATAAGCTCCTCCTACTTCTTGAGATATGTCCATCCCACACATTGTTACTTTCACAAAATACGGCTAAAAAGTCAAAATGTGGAAGCTCGATTTTCACCGTAGACGTATGGTCTAGTGGACTTTTTTGCTCAGTACTATCCCAAGAATCAGAAACGCGAAGCGCTCATTAAGATGTTCAAATCGCCCCACCCTAATGTTGAATTTTAATCAATTGCTTTTTAAAGTAATTGGGTGCCTAAATCTGAATCTTAAATAAAAAAAATTCAAAATGGCGTATAGAATATGGTTACAAAAATTTTTTTTTCCCAAAATTCCTATTGTTGTCTTATTTGCTTTAAATGTCATTAGAGAGGGTTAGATAAATTTAAAAATCTAAATACATATGTTGAATTTTAGTCATACATATATGTTGACAATAATTTTTTTTATAAAATTTCTAATGTTGATAGATTTATTTTAAATGCTCCTTAGTGGTGCTTAGATGTAGCTACACTCAAAATATTCTTACATTAACTACATGTCATTCGGGTAGTAAACAGCAGTAGGTGTTTTAACTGCTATTGCAGTAATTTTTGTATGAGAAAATTAAAAAAGACTAATTTAGACAGTCATTTCAAAAAATAAATAACCAAAAATACTGTACTTCAGTAACAATTGTTTTTAGTAGTTATTTTTTTTTTTATTAATTAATAATCATATAATTACAAATTATATACTATTACCCTAACCGAGCACTAGCTATTATGGCCTTCGGCGCGTTGTAGCGAAAACAGACCAGTGCCTCTGGTGGGAATCGAACCCACGACCCCCGCACTGATAAGCCAGCACGCTACCAGCTAGCCTACCGGGGCGCACAGTAGTTATTTTAGTATTTTAATAAAAACAAATACAGAAACAGTAATTTTGGAGTATACAGGTAATGTTTGGTAGCTATTTAAAAATATAAGATTATGTCGAATTTTTAAGAATTCTCGTTTATTTATATACACTCAGGGAACTTCTTCTTTAAAAATATGTAATCGCTTGGGTTGTAATGAAATTATTTTCATTATCATTTTGTTTAAACAATGGTAATGGTTTGATGATTTAATTTCATTGATGAATGAAAATGATTTAAAATTTTAAATTTCACTGCCATTAATAATGAATCAAATAAAAAAAAATAATTTCCATTGAAAAATAGGCTTTTAAAATTTTTAAAAATCGCTCAAATCAGGGAAGCTCTCACTCAGACTCATGATTATTTTAAATGGGCCCGAAATTTTTGAAATTATATTGATATTAATTTTCAGTCTGGTTTGTTATCAAGTAAAGTAGAACGAATTGAAATGGGAATACTAAATTCATATCATTTCATTTATTCAGTCTTTGGAAACAAAACTTCCTTACAGACTAAGATTAAATCAAACATTTAATATCAAAAAATATAATATCTTTAATATAATATAGCTTAATTACTTAAAAACTATATTAAGAAACAGCTTAAATTTATCCTTGGACGTGGAAAACTCTATATAAGATTTGCGTTCATGATTCTCCAAATCCAGTTTAAACAAAAATTTAACTAAAAAGCCTATAACTCAGAAACATGCAGGAGTACCACATAGAGATTTGGTAACGCTATAGCAGAATAATTTATTATTAAGATATATTTTTTTAAAAATTTTAGGAAACCAGTTTTTTAAAATATGTACAGCGGTTTGAACCACAGGTTTTGAAAAAAATAAATTTTACAATGATGAAGTGAATTATTTTTGTGAGCCAGTAAAACCACATTTAAGTACCTTTAAAATGAGGTATCAATGACAACACAGAAAAAATTATGGGCCAAAAATATCTAATTAATCGATTGTTTGAATATCAATGGCAATTTAAACAATTTTTTTAATTGATTCAATTAAAAAATTTATTGAATTTTCTAATATATCCATACAGTGTTGACAACATGTAAACAAAATTTTTAAAAATTTGGCAAACTATTTTTTTTTTATTAAATAATCAAACAAAGGTTTAATTTATATCAATATATTATTTAATTTGTAAATAAAAAGAAAAAAAATCGCAAATGATTAACTTTTAATAAGTTGAATAGTTTACCGATTTCAAATACACGCAAAATCGTAGTTATTTCACTAGAGTTTCCAACACTCTTTTAGTTGAGATATTCGTGTAGGCAGGAAAACTTAATTTAGTTTCGTGTTTTATCTGTGGTAATAAAAGTGCACATGTGGATTTAAATAAACCTTATCGAAAAAGGACAATTAAACTATTAGTTTTGTAAATAATTAAATTTTCAATAAGTATAAGTGTCATTAAACTATCATTTTAAAGTTGTGTGTGATTTTTTTAAGAAAGCAATTCAATTACAAGAAAAAGTTCAAGACAAGACAAGCAAAACAAAAATATTGTCTTTACTTTTATTTGTTTTTTTATAATACATTTTTATATTAAAAAGCTTTAATTTTATTATAAATAAAATGTCAATTTAGTTTACAAACCTACATTTCCTTTTTTATTTAATAAAAAATAAAAAATACGAGTTTTCAGTTAAAACTACCATTGTTTTCTTCTCAAGTTTCAATTAAAGTTTTAATCAATTTAACTAAACTTTTTAATTGAGGTTGTAAGGAAAATCAATAACTCTTTTAATTGATAATATTATTATTTTAATTGAAAAAGTTTTAACAAACTGTCTGCAAATTTTTTTAGTTAATACTATCATTTCAGTCATAGGTGCAAAATCAATTAAAATATTAATTGATTCAATAAAATTTTTAATTGAAACCCGTTTTTAGTTTTTTCTATGTATTGTAGCTTAATCTATTAAAAGGATATGGGCAATTATGTGCAACTACTTTTGCAAAACTTTTATTTTTATTTTTTTTCAATAAATTATTTTTTTAAGTAAATCTTTTTTCTACTATATTTAGTATCTTATTTTAGATTTTTATCAATAACTTTGAATCACGTTAGAGCTCCACATATTAATTTGGCAACGGCATAGTTGAATAAATTATAATTTACATATATTTTTTTGAATATTTTAAAAAACCAGCTTTTTGAAATGCATCGTTTTAAGATGCGGATTTTGAAAAAATGAAGTTTACCTTCAAAAACTTATTATTTTGCTAATTGTACTTAAAGCACGACAACAGTGACTTTAAAAAGAGGTATCAATGAATCACAGAGCTTTAACCGTTCAAATAATATGGGTGACTATTTTTGTTAAATTTTAGATTTTTTTTCATATTTTAAAACGCGATATTTTCACAACCGTTAGATACCGTTAGAGCTAACAACCCTATCAATTACATATATATATGACACTTACCTTCCATACCAAGTTTGGTTAAAATTGATTGGTTGTGGGGGGATAGAGGGCGAAAATTGGACATTTTTGATGGTTTTATATGGAATGAGTCAATAGTGTCAAAAATGTTTTACCAACAATGGAACGTTTTTTTTTTTATAAAATTTGTTTTCTATTTTCATTCGTATGTTTCAAGCATTAAAAAAATACAAATTTATGATTGTTTATCATAAAATATTAAATTTTATCTGCATTCATAGGAATATTTTTCTACACAAATTATAGTGTAATTTAAGAAGAAACGATCGAATTATATCTTAATACGCTCTGTTTAATTTTACACCATACGTTTATGAATCCTCCCACAATCATTAGCTCAGAAAAATTTTCTAAATTTCAAAATGTTGTATATCTCTAAGTCATGGTTCACACACGGCAATTATAATTGCGCAATTCTTCTTCAATTCTCCTTTGAAATTGCTTTTGTGTTCACACAGGAAAAGTTTGTTTCAGCAATTTTCGTATATCAACCTGCAGTGTTGAAAATTGCGGATGACAAAACAAAACGGAATTGGAGTACGTGCAAGTCTGTACCCCCTTCCATTCTCTTTTCCTCCCTCAAGAATTGCGCAAGTATAATTGCCGTGTGTGAACCTAGTCTAAGCTTTTAATAAAAATTTATTTTGTAAAATCAAATGAAAATATTCAAAATTAAATTACATTTTACGTACAAATACAATACGAAACTATTTCGATAGTTTTGTAAAATTTCAAATGCGTTTACAATTTTTGTTTCGTAAAATAAAATAATCTTTCTATATATTACGAAAAAAGTGGCAACTACACACAGAGAAATAAAGTCACAACCGAATTGAAAAGTGTATTTTAATGGTAACAACTTATAACTTCAGTTAGTAGATTTCAGAATATTTTGGGTGTTGCAACTAAAATTCAGTTGAATTAACCGAACTTCGTTGTGAAGACTGATGTTTAATTTTATCACCGAATTTCAGTTAGGAAATAGCAACATTTTTCTCTGTGTGTGATGATTTCGTTAATTAAGTAAAATTTCAAAAGACGGTGCTAAGTTTATTTTAGTAAAATTTTGGAAATTTTCTTCTATTCTATGACTACCTACGAAAGTTTTTATTAAAAAGTTGCATTGATTTTTTTCGGTGTATATTTCAAAAATATAATTACAATCTTTGATCTACCTAAACGATATTTTTGTCCAAAATATGGCTATGCTGGCCCACAGTGCAATTACAAACGTTTATTTACTGTTGTGCTTTGTATTATACATACAAACTGTTTTTTTTTTGTATGGAAAATGTTTGCACAACAAACCAACAACATCACCAGGTTTTTAGTGGGCACTTTATTTTGTCGCCTTTATCGTCATTTTTTTTTCTTCTTCTTATATTGTTTTAATGCATACATTTATTAGAAATTCACACATACATAACCATACTAATGTTGGTTTATATTTACATTCTACTGTATATTTATGTACTACACAGTATGCATGTGTGGATGTACTACTACTACTCATTACGGTACAACAGTACGTATGAGTGTTACAACAAGATTGCCTTGTTAACTTACAGTACTTCGTTTGTGTAAACAAACAACTCAAATTGTTATATCCGGCATTATAGACCAAATTCTGTATGGTTTGCCTTCTAAACGTTCATTGTTTAATGAATCAGTGGGGGTTTTTATTTGGGGCGCCATAATGTTGGTAAATATAAACAAATCAATAAGAGTTAAATAATTTAGTTGGTGCATCTTTAAAAATTAATAGGCATATCAGCGTCTTGAGCAGGTTGTTAAAAATTTCATACCCCAGGCATATGTCGTAGTTTAAATATTAAAGATATAACTAAAACAAAATACTATCAAAAATGATTTTAACATTGCTATAGCAAATAATAATGCTAAACAGCTACACTTATAAAAAAGCTACTACAAATAGTTGAAAATTTAGGTACGACAACAGAAAATAATACCTGAATTTGCGTCGACAGAAATTTCAATGAAGTTGAGAATCACAGTCCGTTAAATTTAGGTGACCTAAATTTTAGAAGAACTAAATTTTAGAAGAACTAAATTTGAGTTGACAGTTATAGTTAAATTAATTAAGAATTTAGCAGGTCCATTTTTATTACCGAGAATACAAGTACTTATTATTCTCAGCGAACATCTTCTTTAAAAATATGCAGTCGTTCGATTTGTAATACAGTTTCTTTATTTTTAATGTAAATGTCAGCCATTTGTAGAACATATTAAATTTTTACTAACCTTGTAGTTCATTTAAGAAAACAAACCACATCAAATGACTGTTTTATGATTTTACATTCATTTTCTACAGTTTTTTGTTATTTAAAAAATTAAAAAAATAAATGTTTGTTTAATTTTTACTAACATATCGCTCATTTACTGCAAGAGTGACATAACTCAAAAAATAACGATTTTGCAAAAAACGAGTTTAAAGTTTTCATTCCATATCTGCCTCGATCGACCATATCTCTATCTATTGGGTCACTTTTTTATAAATAGGGGGTTATAATGTATTTTTCTTTTAGTGAGAGTTGTGTGCGATTTCGCTAATTATCGAGAGACCCTTGAGTAGCACAGTTTCTCTATGAAGTATACATTCTTTGCAATAAAAAAAATAAAATATATAATCCTCTATCTCGAAAAGTATTCATGATATTAATATGAAATTTTTACACAATATAAATCATCAAATAACTAATAAATCTGCATCATTAACTCAAATCGCATTTTTTGACTTATGACAGGCTTGAAGTAAATGAGCGATATGTGGTTCATTTTTACTACAATTGTTAGTATTTTTTTAACGGTAAAAACAAACGACAGATGTTAGTCGAATTTAATGAAATGTTAGCCGTCCTTTCTTCAAGTGAAATTTCATTTGTTTTTGACTACAATTGATGTCGTCTTTACCTACATAATATCCTAATATGTACGGAGTAACGATTTTTGGCCCATTTTTGTCTATCTCGCTTAATTTTCGAGATATAGCCTATTTTATGATTATAAAGTAAAAATATAAGAAAATAACGCCATTTACAAGTGAGGCTGATAGCGGAGACACAAAAAATAATGGTTTATATTAGCTGGTAAAATTTGTAAATTTGTCAATCAGTAATTATTAAAATTTAGTTCGAAAAACTAATTCAAATACGTATGAAATTTGTTCTTGAGGTTAAACGAGATAACTAATAACTTTAGCTAAATAACTTCAACAGCAGACAAAATTACCTCAACTAAATTGGAATGCGTTTAATACACTTTTGAACTTTTATGAGTTTTGACTTCTTTTAAAGAACAAAAAGAAAAAATTTAATTAATTTCAATGGAATTGCCGGGACGGGATTCCCGAGATTTTCTAACATTTTTAAATCCCGTAATCCAGAGAAATACATCGGGAATTGCCGGGAAATGTTTTTTTTTTTTTTGTGAATTTCGAAGCAATTTTTAAATGCTTGGTATTATGACTACGTCTATTTAAAGAAAACTTTTTTACTTTGTTATTATTCAAAAATGAGTTCCGCCTTCACGGGACATCGGGTCTCAAACTCTAGAGTCATAAAATTTGGTGGACAATGTTCTGGGACCATGGTGCAGCTTTGGTAAAAAAATTGGTGGAATTGGACAAATGCCACGCCCACCACCCATATAATTGAAGAAATGTGCGTATGATGCGATTAATGTTGAAAAGCACTAGATGATTAAATAGGAATTAAAAACCATTAATTTGTACAAAAAAGGGGCGTGTCTACTGCTTTTAAAAATATTTCGTTTGAAAATTTAAATATGCATTGGAATATTTAAAATAAATACTTACGATTTCTAAATGACAACAAATGCTTAATTTTTCTTTAATGAAAAACTAATTAAAATAATTTATTAAATTTCATGGTTGTTTTTTTTTATTTTTTTTTTAAAAAAGAGAAGCAACACTCAGGAAATTCTTCCTATTAATTAATGTGTTGCTTTCTTTGGAAAGGGGATAGTGGAGAATTGAAAGGTGGTGAAAGATGAATGGCTTCAAACATGGCAACACTGTAATTGCTCGAGATGATAAGTCTTAGAACAGTTGTTGCTCGCCACCTGATGTAGAGTTGGCGAATTTATTGAAGCTTTTTGTTTCATAGCCCTGATTCATTATTTTACTTCGGTGGGGTTAAGTGCTATGGGAACACCGAAGGTGGGAGCAGCGATACATATAAGTGATAGAAAACTCATACATATTATTTTTCTAAATTGATGTTGTCGTCACCGGGAATCGAACCCGGGACCATCTGTGTAACAGTCCAACGCGCTAACCATTACACCACAACGCTTCTGTAATAATTCAAGTACAAAAATTACAATGCGGATTTTGTATAAACTTTAGGTCTGCGCAAACTGTTGATATATGGATCTGATGATATTAAAAGTCTATTCATTAAATCTGTATTAGTGTCAATTCTAGAAGTTTTTCGCGTGAAGTTATCTCGACATTTTCGTTGGTTTTTATTTCTTGCTTCTAACGCCTTCTCCGACAATTTTCCAATAGGAAGAATGCATTCATCAATAATTTGTTTTGAATGCCATAAAACTTTATAGAGTCACAGGCATACAGTACCACGAATATTCTTTTAAATAAAGTTATTATTTTTCCACAAACATAGTCAAAAGTACGGTCAATTCTTGTAATTTCGGGTTTTGTTAGCCATATATCAAAAATTTCATGGTATGAGATGTTGTCACTCATAGTAGATTATTTATAAGATCGGCAAATTTCGGCAGACAATTTAACTTGTTGCTTCAAGTAGACACTTTAGCTATTTGCATAAAACAGATTTTGTGCTGATCCGTTGTGTTCCCTAAAACTTACAGCTTAGAGAACTTTTTTTTTCTGAAAATTACCGAAAAAAGTTGTTTCTTAAATTAAATAACACTAAAAATACTTTCCAAGTTTTAGAATCGTATTTACACGATTTATGAAGATTAGAAACTAGCTAAACTAACTAAAACAATATTTAAAAAAATAAGTTTACCGATAAAAAGTTATATTCATTTAAAGATGCGCAATTTTAAGCAAGTGTTATTTGCATTTTAAATTTACTCATAGATGTTCAAGTTCAAAGTACCGTTATTTTGTTACTGTTGACAAATATGTCGAACTTTTTGCATTTTCATACTCAGTAAGAAGTCCTCTTTCATTATTGATTAAAATATTTATTAAAATTGAAAGTCAAAAAATGGACTTTTGTCCAGCTAGATTGGCCAAATTGTACACCGTGCGTCGTATAGCTATACAACAAAATAGTTGAATGTATATGAAAAAACGTGTTTGTTGTTAAAAGAAGAAGAGTTTGAGATCTATGTAATCTATGATTAACTGGGACTTTAACTGACACATTTGTTGTTGTTTTCCATATAAATTTTCAATAACTGTTTGTTAAATTTTAATTGGATATTCAGTAATCGGCCCTTAGATGGTTTACTAACCATCCCGTCTACTGTCACAACATCGGTTAAGTACATGTGATTTTTAAAGTTGTTTTGGTAATTATTGTTAACAGCGTAGCGACGATTTTTACGTATTTTTTTAGTTCCTACGCCTTATGGTTAGGACTTAATTTGTTATTTTGGTATCCCAGGGGCACAGTGGGATATATCACAAAATTTTTGAATATAATTCGCCCATTTCTTATTTAGAGGTCCGATTGCAATGCAATTTATAACAGTCATAAGTAAAATAATATCGATCTTAAGTTTTTATGTTGAATCACCCTTACCCCGCGGGGGCGGCAATATATTTTATTAACCTATATACGCTGATTCCCATTCTGACAAAAATTTCTCATTTGCAGTTTTTGAAATATCGCGGTTTTTATATTTACATATTACATTTACCCCATTTTTCGTATATTTTGCTTATTTTTTTTTTAAACTTAAAGAATATAAATCTACACAAAATTATCTTTCATTTGAGTATTATCATTTGGTGATTGCATCAGAATATCGCACTGGTATTGCATGGAAGTTGAAACTTTTACTTTTTTAGTTTTATCCTTATAACTTTTATCCATATCTAAAAATTTAAAAATTTTCTTTTGGGCATTCCAACAAACAAATTTTTGAGTAAAAAATTGTCCTGACATATTTAGAAAAGAACATAAAATTATAATTAATTTTTCAAATGTTTGAAATACCGAAGTAAAAAATCTTCAAATAAAAATATATTACTAATATGACTACTAAATAATTTGCAAACTTTTGCAGAACCTGTCTTTGTAACACATATTTTCTACGCTTAGTGTAAATCTGGCAAAAAAAATTTGCTCATTTGTAGTTTTTGAAATATCGCGGTTTTTATATTTATGTTTTTTCATATAACAATTTTTATCTTTTCTAAATATTTCAGGATATTTTTAATGGATTTGCATTTTTTATACAAAAATGAGTTTAGTGGCATGTTTAGTTGACGCACAATGATAAAATTTTTAATTTTATTTAGCAAACATAAAATTTATAAGGATAAACCTAAGCATGCAACATTTTCCACTTACTTGCAATAGCGATAAGTTATCCTGAAACAAACACCGACATGAATATATTATTAAAAAAATTTCATGATTTTGGGCTTGAATTTATAAAAATAAACCAAAATATACGAACAAATCAGGTGATTGATGTAAATATAAAAACCGCAATATTTCAAAAACTGCAAGTTTACTAAAAATTATGTGTTTCCAAGAGAGGTTGTGCAAAAAATTTAAATTTGTAGAGTAGTGGTTTTACTTTAAGCGAACGTAGTTTTTTTTGTTATTTTCAATTTATAACGAGCTTTCAACCTCCGTATATTTACAAAAATAAAGCAAATCAAACATATTAGCTAGGTTGATACTAGTATTTCGATCTGGCTAAAGATCTCATCAGAACCCGAAGTTTTAGAAAAGTTAGAGCCTCCATAATAGGCAGAACTTTAACAAAAAACCTATTAATAATCAATTTTGCTCCATTCTTGTCTTCTTAGTAATCAAGCACGTGGTTAGGTCTTTTCCTAACAAGCATCATGACGTTACTAAACTTTGAAGACCAAAAATGTTCTATTTATATAAAAAATTTTTAGTTTGTTTTATGCATTTTTTATTGCATTGCATTATTGTTTTATTGGATTCATTTTTTTTTTTTTTAATTTAATCAAGAATTTATTTGGTTAAATAACTAATATTTTAAACAAAAAAATGGTCAGACCAAATTTGGAATTTCACATTTTAAAATGGGAATAAATCGGGAATTATAGCACATAAACCACACATGCTATTTGTTAGTTTCAGCTAGCAGATTCTCAATATGTTAATTTTTTGAAAATCGGCTAAAAAACAAACGATTGGCGAGCACTCAAAATATTTTTTTAAAAAAGTGCCCCATTTGGGGCCATATTGCTATTTCCGATCCGGAAACTGGATCAACATCAAAACTTAGGCTCGAAATTATGTTACATATGCCTGTTTCAAATTTTATTGCAATCGGACCACTAAGTAAGAAATGTTCAAATTATTTCCAAACATTTTGTAATATATCCCACTGTATAAGGCAGTCTTATGGTGTTTTCTTTTCTGGAAAAAAGTGTTGCCTTCTTAATGTGCAACGTTTTTCAAATTTTGCCCTCGCCCCATTGAAATGAAGCATTTTTACAATCAGAATAGAACACAATTTCATCACATATTACATTTTAAACAAATCTGTTTTTTTAGTGTTGTTAATGTTCGGGTTCGAATTCCAGCAAACTTTAAAAAAAATTTAATGTTTTTTTTAATAATTAATTTTTGTTTTTTTAATTATTTAAAAAATTTGGATTTAGCTCCATACATTTTTTTCAATTAAATTTTTTTTTATAATTTTGTTTGTAAGTGAATTTCAGATTAAAAAAAATATTAAATACTTACAATAAGAAAAAATTAAAAAAAATAGCAAAAACAAATTAAAAAAAATCGTAAATTAAATTTAACAAAAAAAAAAAATATAAAAAATGTGATACCAATATTGGTTCGAACTCGAGATCTTCTGTATCAGAAGCCAGCACACTACCACTCTGCTACCAAGGTGAGAGTTTTCTCGCCAAAAACTTTGCAATATATACACATGAGATTGATAAGCCAAAAAAAAACAAGGCAACATCCAACCCTATAAATTTTTTGAGGGCAGAAAATGTTGCATTTTTTGCCTTTTATACGGCAACACTTTTAGAAACAAACACGGTACCCTCTGTTCACCTCATTTTAGAAAAGAACACGAATAAGGAAATTTAAGGCAAAGTGTTATTAGGTATTTTGAATCAGTCATTTCCACTACTAGTGTTTTTTAGGAATGCCACAAAGTACAATAATTTCCAAAATTGTTTCATTACACATGTTTCGAAACACTGTGCCACAACACCCATTCTTTGAGAATTATATGTTTAAAGAAAGATGAGCCCAATAAAAAAAGACAAAATCTGTCAACATGGATTAATATCATAATAAAAGTATAAAAACCAACATTTTACATTATACACGTGGATTTAAAAAAGCCATTTCCTGTGAACAGTGGAATCTCGGCTTAACGAATACTCAGTTTAACATACATCCGGTTTAACAAACAGCAAATTGTAGATGTAAGATAAACATAAAAATAATTTGTTATTTTGACCGCTATTTAAAGAAAATATTTTGGTTTTTGTCCTTTTTATTAAATATACAAGTTTCGACTTATTTAACGAACAGAGATTCCACTGTATGTATCTCATCCAATTTTTTGTTGTTTTTTCTTCTTGCAAACAATGTACAATGTTCAACATGATAAATATGTACCATTAATATTTTCTTTTGATGTTTTTTTTCTTCTTTTTTTTTTAACAAACAATAGTTAAATTAGTAGTAGTTTAATATCAAATCATCATATCAACAGTCGCACTACACACATACATACACACATGTAGTCGACTTTGTTTGTATTTGCAAATATACGTAGTTTGTATGATAATTATTGAGTTCGGAATTTTAACATCTATTAGAAAATATGACAAAAAATCTTAAAAAGTTTAGTTCGCTTATTAACGATATTTTATTATTATAATATGCAGAATAGAGTTAGTTGGTCTGAAAAGTATAAAATTTATATTTTTGTTTGGAATATTATAATTTTTTAAAATATTTTTGCATCAAATTAAATTGCCCAAATGGTGCACTATAAAAACGGGGAAAAAGTTAAAAATTCGTTCAACATGGCCCGATGACGATCGCCATTGACTGTAACGGCCACTCCTTGCTCATTACCATGATGGCGTTAGATGGCGAACCCTTTATTATAATTATTATTTACAGCAAAAATAATTTAAAATTCAGATTGTACCCGACGAAAAAAGTTTATGTATGGTCGTATATAGCTTGATATGTGTTCTCTTATATGTGGCCATATGTAAACATATATACTTGATGTTTGATTTGCTTTATTTTTGTAAATATACGGAGGTTGAAAGCTCGTTATAAATTGAAAATAACATAAAAATAATCTCGATGTATATAAAAACAAAAAACTAATATAACTGTAAAAAATATTACTTGAGCCAGAGTACAAACTAAATTTTTTTTATATAAATAGAACATTTTTGGTCTTCAAAGTTTAGTAACGTCATGATGCTTGTTAGGAAAAGACCTAACCACGTGCTTGATTACTAAGAAGACAAGAATGGAGCAAAATTGATTATTAATAGGTTTTTTGTTAAAGTTCTGCCTATTATGGAGGCTCTAACTTTTCTAAAACTTCGGGTTCTGATGAGATCTTTAGCCAGATCGAAATACTAGTATCAACCTAGCTAATATGTTTGATTTGCTTTATTTTTGCAAATATACGGAGGTTGAAAGCTCGTTATAAATTGAAAATAACATAAAAATAATCTCGATGTATATAAAAACATAAAACTAATATAACTGTAAAATATATACTTACATCTCATACTTGTTTTGATAAACACTTCTAATATGGCGCTATATATAATCATATATAATTATGTCTTATGTTATATATAAGTTGATCTTTTTTATCTTATCATATATAATTTATATAGTTATATATCAGATCATATATACTTCCATATATAATTATATATAAGTACATATAAAACAGTAATCCCAAGCAATTCTATAAATTGTATATTATAATTATATATGGTATCACATATAATTCTATATCAATATAAAAAATTCAATAACTTTTGTGTATAGTAAAAATTCACTAATAAAAATTTATCATTCAGAAAATACAAAACAAACCAAATTCAATGTATTTAAGCTAAAGAAAACTGTAAAAAAGCAAAAGTAAAACTTAGAAAAGCTACACTTTAAAAAAAAGCTCAAAGTTAGTACAATAAATAATAAGAAAAAAAAAAACTTTAAGTCAGAAAATCTTAAAATAAGCTATTAAAAGCCCAAAAGTTAAAAAGCTTTATAACAAAAAAGAACAGAATCGTATTTGAGAAATTAACTTTTTCTATCAAAATTATTTGTCTTCAATCTAATAAGTAGGATTGATAAAAAAAATCAAATCTCGACTTAAAATTGGTTGAATTTATGAAAATTTTTCTATAATTAATTTAAAATTTTCTGTAATTAATTGAATTTTCTATAAATTTTTAAAATTTTCTTAAAACGACGTTATAATTATAAACACTTAATCCAAAGCTAAGACAGTGATGAGTCCATTTTCTGAAGATACTTAAGCGATCGTTTCAGTTGTTTAAGAAATAATTGGAAAACAAAATGACGTTATAGCTATGAAACTCAGTGTATAAGTCAAAATGAAATCATGTCTAATATTGATTTACATTTAATTTTTATATTATTTGGAATGTGAAACAAAATTGAAGCGCGGATTAATAAAGAATTTTATGAAGATCAAATTGTATCAAATTATATAAAACTTGATCAAATTAGATAGAGCCATTTTTCAGATCAAATTATATCAAATAAGATCCCATGTGATGTGATATGGAATTATATATATGACTATATATTCCTATATTGGGTTTTTTTCATCGGGTAGCTCTTTTTTGTATTTTTGTTTATCGTATCCAGCTAGTGGGTAATAAATCGACGACCCTTCTTTTCACACCTGAAGAGCTAAAAATAAAGGCTTTAAAATATAAAATTTTCACGTCTATAGCCTGTACAAAGTTTCATTGATTTTTACAGAGCCGTTTTAGAGCGGTTGGAAATGGGTAAAGATTATCGAGAAAAAACATGTATTTGCATGAAATTCCTTGTCTACACCTTTTACAATTGTAATTCAAAACATATCAATTGAAATTCAAAATTTCCATTTGAAATTCAAAAACTCTATTTAAAATTCAAAAATTCCATTTGAAATTCAAAAAACATCAATGGAAATTCAAAATTTCTATTTGAAATTCAAAAAATATCAATTGAAATTCAAAATTTCCATTTGAAATTCAAAAAATATCAATTGAAATTCAAAATACATCAATTGAAATTCAAAATACATCAATTGAAATTCAAAAATTTCTATTTGAAATTCAAAAGTTTCTATTTATTCCATTATTCCATTTGAAATTCAAAACATATCAATTGAAATTCAAAAGTTTCTATTTGAAATTCAAAAGTTTCCATTTGAAATTCAAAAATTTCCATTTCAAATTCAAAAGTTTCTATTTGAAATTCAAAAATTTCCATTTGAAATTCAAAAAATTCCAATTGAAATTCAAAAAATATTCCATTTGAAATTCAAAAAATTCCAATTGAATTTCAAAATACATCAATTGAAATTCAAAAAATATCAATTGAAATTCAAAACACATCAATTGAAATTCAAAATATGTCAATTGAAATTCAAAAATTTCCATTTGAAATTCAAAAAATTCCAATTGAAATTCAAAAAATATTCCATTTGAAATTCAAAAAATTCCAATTGAAATTCAAAATACATCAATTGAAATTCAAAAAATATCAATTGAAATTCAAAAAATATCAATTGAAATTCAAAACACATCAATTGAAATTCAAAATATGTCAATTGAAATTCAAAAATTTCCATTTGAAATTCAAAAAATTCTAATTGAAATTCAAAAAATATTCCATTTGAAATTCAAAAAATTCCAATTGAAATTCAAAAAATGTAAACAAATCAATTTAAGAAATTAATACATTAGGCCAACACTTTTTTTGAGTATTTTGGTTTGTCATGGGTGATAAAAACATTATTAAAACTTTTAATGCATTTATTGCAGGAGAGTATACAAGATTTTGTTGGAAAATATTTGTAATAACCTGTCATAAAGCCATAAAATATTTATGCATGCAACTATTGATGTATAAACTAGTGACGTTCAGAGTAAGTGTTTGGATGGCTTACTCACTCACGTACTCGCTTGTCATTAATAAAGAGAAACCGCTGAAGTGGGAAACCATTAATTTGAAAAATTAGTTTAACTCTATCATAAAGATCCTGTGGAATGTCATTTTAAAATGGTAGTAAATGCAAGAAAATACCGAGTGAAAGTGGAACCCCTCAGAACTATATTTTACCGGCCCAACAACAAAAACAACAAGAACAATACATAAAAAAATAATATTTCTCTCTTGTTGTTATATAATTTGTTGTTGGGCCGGTAAAAAATTGTTCTGGCTACGTGGCTGCCTCATTTCATCTTAATTAAAGAACCCAGAGACATGAAATTCTGGAATAATAAATTTGACTTTGATGAAACTTTTTTAGCCTCCACAATGTAATATATATTGAAAACAAAAATAGGAGTCCCAAAAGATTTTTTAAAATTTAATTTCAAAAATAACTTTTATAGTTCGGTTTTCAAAATAAACCAAAATACTTAAAAATAAACCAAAATACAAAATAAACCAAAATACTCAAAATAAACCAAAATACTTAAAAAAGTGTTGGCCTAATGTTTACATTTTGATTTGTTTACATTTTTTGAATTTCAATTGGAATTCTTTGAATTTCAAATGGAATTCTTTTTGAATTTCAATTAGAATTTTTTGAATTTCAAATGGAGATTTTTTAATTTCAATTGACATATTTGGAATTTCAATTGATGTGTTTTGAATTTCAATTGATATTTTTTGAATTTCAATTGATATTTTTTGAATTTCAATTGATGTATTTTGAATTTCAATTGGAATTTTTTGAATTTCAAATGGAATATTTTTTGAATTTCAATTGGAATTTTTTGAATTTCAAATGGAAATTTTTGAATTTCAAATAGAAACTTTTGAATTTCAAATGGAAATTTTTGAATTTCAAATGGAAACTTTTGAATTTGAAATGGAAATTTTTAAATTTCAAATGGAAACTTTTGAATTTCAAATAGAAACTTTTGAATTTCAATTGATATGTTTTGAATTTCAAATGGAATAATTTTTGAATTTCAAATAGAAACTTTTGAATTTCAAATAGAAATTTTTGAATTTCAATTGATGTATTTTGAATTTCAATTGATGTATTTTGAATTTCAATTGATATTTTTTGAATTTCAATTGATATTTTTTGAATTTCAAATGGAAATTTTGAATTTCAATTGATATTTTTTGAATTATAAATGGAATTTTTGAATTTCAATTAATATTTTTTGAATTTCAAATGGTAATTTTGAATTTCAAATGGAAATTTTGAATTTCAATTGAAAGATACTATTTTAAATATTTGTAAATTCTACTTTCAAGATCGAGAACAATAAGATCGAGATTGTATTTAAATTTTAACGTTTTCTTCTTTTAAACTATTATTTTATAGTGAGGCACAATAATTACCGAAAAGTCCTCGTACATTTATACACTATGAATTAATGTGTTGTTGAGATGTATACAAACTGTGATATAGCGAAAGTGAATTTTCATGTTTATATACTACATATATATGTATATATATACACACACATACATACATACATATGTAGTAGTTGGTAGCAAACAGGAAAATTATTCATAACCATCGATGTGGAAACGTGATTGCAATACATTTGAGAATGTATGAAGGATCAAAGTGTATAATTAAATCAAGGATAAAAAGTTAAAAAGCGAAATTAAAATTGATGAAAGTGTTCATTGATAGTTGAAGGGATAGTGTATAAAGAAAAAAAAAATGCACATAAACGCACTTATAAAAATTAGTTATTGTAGTTACACACAGAGAAATAAAGTACCAAGCGAGTTGAAAAGTGTATTCTAATGGTAACAACTTTTAAATTCAGCTATTACAACGATATTTACATTCGATTTCTAAATATTTTGGGTACTGCAACTAAAATTCAATTGAATTAACCAAATTTTGTTATCAAAGCTAATGTTCAGTTGTACCAACAGACTGCAATTTGTAATAACCGTATTTGAATCGAAGTAACCGAATTTCAGTTGGCAAATAACTAAAATTTTCTCTGTGTGTATAAATAAATTTTAAATTTTGAGAACTTTTGTATTAAAAACACACAAAAGGAAATTTGTTGACTTTAAACTTGCCTTTTAAATTTGACCATCACGTCACAATTTTGATAAAATCAAGGTGAAAAATGTGAAAATTTCCTAATTTTACCTCAAATAAAAAAAGTCTATACAAATTACAGGAAAAACTGTAATTTTATAGAAAAATTAACTATTTTCAGGCCAGCAGACCGTTTAGCTAATTTTAGCAAAACGTGTATGTAATTACCCAGCCAGAAATTGACAATGGGCTGAAAAATCAAGCACTGGCAGAGCACTGTTTGCCAATGATCCAACAAATAAAGTGCTGGCAAAGCACTGATTTACAACGCTCTGCCAACGTTAGTAAAAATTGCTTTGCCAGTGCTTAATGAACAAAATTTACAACAGTAAAAATAATAAGAGCACTGGCCCAGCCCTGGCTTAGAACGCTCTGCCAACGTTCGTAAAAAGTGCTTTGCCAGTACTTGATTTACAAAATTTACAACCGTAAAAATAAAAATGCACTGGCAAAATACTGACTTAGAACGCTTTCCCAACATTGGCAAAAAGTGCATTGTCAGTACTTATTTACAAAATTTACAACCGTTAACTTAATAAAAACAGTGGCACAGCCCTTGTTCACAACGCTTTCTCAACGCTGGAAAAAGTTCCTTGCTTCTAAATTTACAATCGTTCGTACAAACGAAATTTAATGCATGTACTTGTTTTTAAATAAGTTAGCAGGTTTTAATAAAAATAACAAATAAATAGTATTTTTTAAATTTATTTTCCATACTTTAAAATTTAATTATTTTTTTCAAATCTTAAATGAATTTAAAATCAACAAACCATAAGCATATGGTATTGAAACCAAATTCACACAATAAAAAAAGGCTATAAAGTCAGCAACATTTTTGCTCAAAGGATCCTTGTAGAAAAATTGCTAATTTAGCAAATTTTTTGCTGATATTAGCAATTTTTCTGCAAGTATCCTCCCAGCAAAAATGATGCTAACTTTACTGCCTTTTTTTTTGAATGTATAATAAGTATTTACTCAAATCGTATTTAAAAACTTTTCTAATCTATACCTTTATAAAATTTTAAAATACAAGAGTGGAAAAATTCAAAACTAAATTGCAATTTATGATTTGAAGTTAAGAATATTAAGGTCTCCTATTATAGTCAGCAAAAAGTATAGTTTTGTACTAAAATTTTACTTAAGAAATTTATTTTCTTAACTTATCACAAAAATAATATTCAGTTATTTTGTAATTAACTTAGCTGAAGCAAGCCTATTGTTATTTCTGTTCAAATTACCAAAATCATTCAATAAGAAATAATACAACTCTTTACTGGAATGAATAAGTAGGATTTTGATTTTGGTACTGGCAAAGCGCTTATTGCCAGTGCTTTGCCAACGTTTTAAAAAAGAAACGGCCAAGCGCTGCCCGGTGTTATCATTTTGGGGTTGGCAAAGTACATATTATATTATTAAGGAAGCACTTTATTGGTTGTTCTACCAATGCTTTTCCAACGTTTTAAAACTATGGTTTTGGTACTGGCAAAGCGCTCATTGCCAGTGCTTTTCCAACGTTTTAAAAAAGGAACGGCCAAGTCCTGCCCGGTTTTATCATTTTGGGGTTGGAAAAGCACTTAAATCTTCAGATATCCAACTCTCTGCCAACGCTAATACCACCGTCGAAAGCACTGGGCCAATGCTTTACCGTTCGTATTTTTGCGACTGGGTATAAGTAAAATAAAGTAGTAGGCAAAATTAGTAAACATTTTTTTTACCAAATTTTAGTAAAACTTTAATAGATTGCGGTTTAGGTAAAAACTAAAACTAAATTTGTTTATACTGCATTTCTTTATATTTTCGATTATAAAAATGTTCAACTTGAAAAACATACTTTGCTGTCATTTGCGAAAAAAAATAGTAAAAGTTTTTGTAATTTTAGCAACTCAATTAGTAAAAAAAATATTGTAATTTGTAATAGAGAATAGAAAAATATTAATATTAAAAAACGAATTTGTACTAAAAATTAGTACGAAATCAGTAATATGTGATATAAAAAGTTTTACGCATTTTTTTACTAACTTTTTTAATTGAGTTTACATTATTCTTATTCTATAAGCATATTCCTGTTCTTTGCACGTAGTTTTAATTTCGGAGAACGAAAAAAAAAAAAATAAAATATGCTATGATGTTATTTATGTGAAAGTTTTAAAAAAGTTACAGAATTATAAATTCTGAGCATGTTTTGTTTGTTTTATACAACAAACTTTCTCTTCATGAATTTTAGAAAGTTATCCTGTGAACTAAACAGCTGACTCAATCGATTTCAAAAGTATGTACCTGTCCATTTTGGTGTTGTTTGTTTCAATGTCTATTGTGTTTGATTTGTAGTAGGTACACTTAAAAAAATTGCAGTTTTATTTCCGGTAATGAAATTTGTGTGAACAAAACGCACACCTTTCCATTAACACTGGACTCAAATAAAAAAAGTTACAGACAAATTGTTATAGATTGTTTAGCTAATATTGGGCCAGCTAAACGTAACTGTAATATTTTAGTAAAGCAAAAGCAGTTAAAAAAGGAGTAAAAGTTACTAAAATTTTTTAGGATTTTAGTAAACTATTAATGGAAATTTTTTTGCTAACATCAACCAAATTTTGTACTTAATATAAAATAAAAATAATAAGAAATAAAATTAATTTACTATGATTAAAAATATTTTATGAAACTTTTTTTATGAAATGATGAAGATCTATGAAACATTTTTCTTCAATTTTTATATTTATGAACACCCAGAAAACAGACTCGGAAGTATCAACCGTATTTGTAGCCAATCTAATGGTGAGGTTGTAGTTATCGAATTTTTTGGTTGTTATCACCGAATTTCTGTTAAGTCAATCGAAATTCTATTATCGTGACAGAATTTCTGTTGCTTCAATCTAATAACTGTTATCACAACCGTCAAATTCAGTTGCAACAACCGAAGTATTCGATTGACAACAAGTACTACCGAGTCTGTTTTCTGGGTGAAAATTTAGTAAATATGATGTAAAATTGATGACTTAAACATTTTCATCAATATAATGAAACTTTTTCCCTAAGTGCAGTTAATATGTTAGTACATAAATAAAGCTTTAAAAAATAAATTAGCAAATCGGGTTTCAGAAGTTAGTAAAATTAAATTAGTTAAATTAGCAACAAAAATTAGTAAAGAATTTAGTAAATTATAAAATAAGAATAGCAAAACATTTTTCTAAAAAATAACTTTATACTAAAAATTATTATAATAATATTAAAGTGAGATTTAAAACTGTTTTACTACTTTTTAAACTAACGTTTTTGGAGATATTAAGACCTGTCAATTTAGCGCTTTTTACTATCCGAAATTCGCATTATTTTTTGTCAGCGCTTTTTATAAAAAAGTTTTTTTTTTTTTTTTAAAGAGAAGCAACACTCAGGAAATTCTTCCTATTAATTAATGTGTTGCTTTCTTTGGAAAGGGGATAGTGGAGAGATGAAAGGTGGTGAAAGATGAAGGGCTTTAAACATGGCAACACTGTAATTGCGCGAGTAGCTAAGTCTTAGATCAGTTGTTGCTCGCCACCTGATGTAGAGTTGGTGAATTTATTGAAGCTTTTTGTTTCATAGCCCTGATTCATTATTTTACTTCGGTGGGGTTAAGTGCTATGGGAACACCGAAGGTGGGCGAAGCGATACATATAAGTAATAGAAAACTCATATATTTTATTTTTCTAAATTGATGTTGTCGTCATAGGGAATTGAACCCGGGACCATCTGTGTATCAGTTCAACGCGCTTACCATTACACCACAACGCCCATACACACACATAAATTTCAATAAATTTCGTAAGTTAAAAAAAGTAAAAGAGTTTAACCGACATAAATGTAAAACCAATGGAAAGTTTATATTATTTAACAATAAAGTAATTTTTATTTCATTTTACTATTTAAAAATGAATAACCAAATTATTTAGTGTTTCATAACTATAAATACACTTAATTTAAAATATCAAAATTTACAAAAATTTAAGAAAAATATTTTAAAGCACCAGTTTTAATAATGAGTGAGGCCTGCTTTTTTGAACCAACTCGAAAATTCAATCAGACATACTGTCAACCAGAAGTTCGAAGTTCTTCCGTTATAGATCTCCACGCATCAATAACTGCATCTTTTAGATGAAAAACGCTTTCATATTGATGGTTTTCTGCGTAAACTCGACGGTTCCAAATATTATGAGTATCAATTTTGATCCGGACAACATGTGGGCCATTCGAATATTCTTATATTATTTGATGATAGCCATTTCATTGTCTGACGACTTACATGAACTGATGCATTGTCTTCTTGGAAAATTAATTCTTCTTCGTTGATATTTTCGATAAATGGCACAAATTTCTCTTCTAATACTGTAATGTACTCAGAAGAATTAATTTTGGTGCTTGGATATTTCAAATAAACCATACCGTCGACATAATGAGCAGCCCCAAGCCATTAAGGATCCGCCTCTGAAATTTCTTTTTGAGAAATATCGTTGCTCCTTACGTCGGTCTCTTCAATATCTCTTAAAACTTGAACTTTTTCTAATCAGAAAAAATCACCTTAAATAGAAAATTTATGTTTAAACAGTTCTATCAACAACAGCGATTATTGACTTACCGTCCTCCAGTTGGTTTTATCGAATTCAAGTCGAGAAGTTTTGAGTGGGTAATAATCTTAGAACAGACATCAGCTTTTGGCTATTAATTCTCTAGGAATCCTTTAAGAGCCTACTTATGGTTGATATGAACAAGTTTACCTTACGTTCATCGATTATCTTATTGAGACTCTTCATTGAGTTGCTGCCACATTTGATTATTTTACCCCGGTCCCGACCATAAAACTATTTTTTGGCCGCCAGTTTGTTTTTACCATAAACACTCGGCTTACTAACCGCATGGCCTACATGTAAAGGGTGGTTAAATTTCAAGGGCCGATGTTGATTTTGAATAAAACACAAACTATTTAGGAAATTATTGTAATTTTATTTAAATTTATTTTCATCGGGATAAACATTAATTGCATTTATAGTAATTAAATGTGCTAAAGTCCCAAAACTTATTTAACAAATTGTGAAACAATCTGATGTAGGCGTGTCCCTATCCGGATTTCGTTCCTGCCTAAGGAAATCTTCAGGGAACTTTGTTATTAGAATTTCTAGAGATATTTGTTATGTTAAATCACAAACTCAATGAGAATTTCTTGTCCTCGTCTAGGAGCGAGATCAGGCACGTAGCTAGGCGGGGGGGCTTGGGGGCTAGAGCCCACCCCGAAATGATTTGACAAATTTAAAAACTTAATACAATTCGTTAGAAAGTAACAATGTTATTGATAAATTTAATATGAAAATATTTATTTTTGACTTAAATCATATAGGAAATAGTTTTATATGATTCGAATCTTAAAATTTCGTTAGAAAACATCGCCTGCAAATGGGCGGCTATCATTGTTAGAGTTGATTTTCGACAAAAAGCAATAAATAAAATAATTTCATAAGAGATTTCGAAGTCTTTGACTTAAAATATAATCAAAAAATTGTTTGAGACTATGCAACCAAAAATTAAATATATCTACACAGAAAACACTAAAATTGAGTTTTAACTAAAAAATTTGTTGATTCAGAAAAGTTAAACTGAATTCGGTCGTGTTGATGCAATTGTAGTAACAACTAAAATAATTTGTATCTATTTAATTAATATTATTTTCAATTACATATAGTTTTATTCACATCTTTTAAAAATTTAATTGAATATTGTTTACTATTGGGAAAAATTACAAAATTTAAAAAAATCCCCAAAGTTATAAAAAAATTGCCAAAATTTAAAAAAATCGAGACCATTTGAAAAAATCGCAAAATTTGAAAAAAAATTGCCAAAATTTAAAAAACTATCCTCAAAATTGCAGAAATTTAAAAAACTCCCAAAATAAAAGCCAAAATTCGAAAACAATTTAAAAAAAAATCACCAAAATTATAGAAACGCGTATTTTCAACTTTAAACGATTTTTTTTTTCTAATTTTGGCGACTTTTTAAAATTTTTGCATTTGTTTCAATGTTGTTATTATACGTTATAAAAACTGAAAATTTTTTTTATACCAAATTCATTTTCAATTAAACAGTTAATTGAAAGTAAGTTTGAAATTGAACAACAGTTTAATTGAAATTTATTTGACAATGATTTTTTCTGTCTATTTTGACATAATCTTTTAAAATGGAGAAACCACTAATACTCAAAATTAAGTTTACTTGTGCCGTAAAAGTCGTTACTTTACTTACAGTGCAATCCAGATGCGTGGTTTGCTACGCACGCATCTGGTAACAAAGTTTTCAGTATTTTTTTTTACGATATATATTACGATATCTCATATATTTTTTTAATTTTTTTAAACAAATTTAAGCCTCAAACATTGATCGATATGCATAATGTGTTAACGTGATTCAATGTGACTCAAATTTTCTCAATTTTTTTTTTAGACTAAATGTAAACAAATTTCTATCGGCGCTCCTTGAAATGCGACATTTTAAAATCAAGCTGCTAAACCAGTCTTTGTGCTATAACAATTTTAAAAACAAATACGTTTTTCATATATTTTTGCTGCTTTATCACCTATCCGAATTTCATTAATTTTAAAGGGAACCTTTAAAGGGAAAATTTGAAGGAAAAGCTTCCTTGTAAGTGTCAGACAATTTATATATTATATTTGCCTTTTAATTTGTTTTTTGGACGGTTATAAATCTTTAATTTCCCGAGTTAAAACGGACATAACTATATAAATATACAATTAATTTCGTAGAAAAAAATTAATATGATGTCATATATAGTTGCGTATAATTGTATATTGCATTTAGAATACGCTAAAACTAATCCAATTAATCATTACGTTATATTTATATACCTAGACATTACAAAATAATATATATTTTCATATTATATCATATTTAAAAAAACACAATTTTATTTTATATAAAATTGTATATTACCCAATGCAGAGTCACACTAGAAAATTTGTCAATCATATTTTGGATATAAATATGTATTACAACAATACAATAGTACAATTAATTGTATCATTTTGTGTATAATTGTATACACAAAATTTACCCCAATTTTTGTCTTTTGAATTGATTTCTTTCTGGTTCTTAACCCTAAAAAAAGAATTTGTTTTATTTGTAACATTATGAGTTCTTAATTTAGTCTAAGATTTTTTTCAATCTAAAACTCTAAATTTAGTTTCAACGTTTTTTCCGTGTTTGTTATTTAATTGTGTAAGTTAATCAATTCCACAAAATCTTTATTTTCATTATATTATTTTTTATTTTTGAATATAATAAAATATCCAAATGCTATGGAATTTGTTACAAATTTAGCTAAAGTCTAAAAGGATTAATAGATATTTCGGATTTTTATGACGTTTTATAATCAAAAACCGGATACAACTATAGCTTATTTTGTATATATCAGTATCAGTTCAGATATAAATTTATACCGCTATATAAATCGTATTAAATTGTATCGCGTCATTATTCGGGTGTTATTTAATTATTATGCCCATTTCTCGGATAAAACTGTATTAAGACTCATATTAAATTTCGTATGATTATATAAAGCATCATATTAATTTTAATCGGGTTATTAGAAGTTGAAACTTTTTTACTTTTTTTTACATTTATAAAGTTTTAGCTAGCCTAGACGTATATTAGCACATACAAATATAAAGTAACGCAATTTTATTTTTCGCGGTTTTCAAAAAGTTTTCCGCATAATCCTTTTTTTATTTAATTAAGCTAAAAATTAATATTTAGCTAAAAATTTAACGTAATTAGACAATAACGATGCATATCCAACTTAAAGTACGCAAACGTTTTCAAATTTGACGTGTTTCGCGGATTGTGATCAAACAGATTAAAGCGTTGTTTCGCGATATAGACATCAAAATTCGCAAAATAATGAAAAAAATGCATTTTAAGGAAATGCACTTTATGCGGGAGGTTTTTGTTGCAAAATGACCTGAGAAAGCGATTTATATTATTAATACATGATTGCCCATTACGTGTAGGTAAAAATTTAGCAAACAAAAAAAAAAAAAAAAAAAAGCTGTTACTCTAGTGTGCCAAAAAAAATATATAATCAAAATAAAAAATCAAAAAGCCCCCCCCCCCCCCCCCGAAACAAATTCCTAGCTACGTGCCTGAGCGAGATTCAAAATTTAAAATATCAAAGAAAAAACAAAAACAACAACAAAATATTTTATTTTATTATGATATATTGGTATTACTCAATTATGTATGGAACAAAATATCGGCTAAATGGTGTCAAATCACATGATCTTGACGGCCAATTGACATCGCCATTACGTGAGATAACACGGCCATTGAATTTGTTGCGCAAAAGAGCCATTGTTTCGTTAGCTGTGTGGCAAGTGGCACCGTCCTGCTGAAACCACATATCGTCCACATCCATATCTTCCAATTCGGGCCATAAAAAGTTCGTTATCATCTCACGATAGCGAACACCATTCACAGTAACTGCCTGACCGGCCTCATTTTGGAAAAAATACGGCCCGATGATGCCGCCAGCCCATAAACCGCACCAAACAGCATTGGTTTTTTCGACAATCACTCTTGGATTCTCATTCGCCCAAATGCGGCAATTCTGTTTATTGACGAATCCATTGAGGTGAAAATGTGCCTCATCACTGAAGATGATTTTCTTTTCCACCATTCTGCCCATTCACGACGTCTGGAATGGTCAAGAGGCTTTAGTTCTTGAGCCAATTGCACCTTGTAAGCGTGTAAATGCAAGTCTTTATGCATAATGTTCATCAACGACGAGCGTGAGAGGTGCAATTGTTGGGCACGACGACGAGTTGAGGTGGACGGCTCTTCAGCCACACTATCGCGAACAGCAGCAATATTTTCTGCAGTACGAGCATGCACTGGTGTTCTCACATCTTCTACAGACCCGGTTTGCTCGAATTTTTCCACGATTTTTGCGATTGTACGCACATTTGGAGATCAAATTGACCAAAAAAATCACGAAGTGCACGATATGCATTTTGATTTGAACGCCCATTTTCATAATAAGTCTGGATAACTTTAACACGTTGTTGGATTGTGTATCTCTCCATGGTTCAAATTGAGTAAGTCTGAAATAGAGAAATGTCAAATAAAATTCGGGAAAAAACTTGGCGTTTAGGTGTGGTTCACATTTAACATCGGCCCTTACAATTTAACCACCCTTTAGTTACTGTAAGAATATTATGAGTGCATTAATCGCCTCGGAGTTCTAATGTAAAGAAGTTTTTTTTAGAAAGTCATCTCTCCTTGGGACTACAAAAATTTACTTGAGAGAGAAATGTTAGATGATTCCATTAAAAAAAATATAAGTCCTGATTAAACAAATGAAGTTAAAAAGCTTTCAAAGAACAAATACGAAGCATTCCTGCCAGAATCACTTACGTACTTTTATACTTTACAAGTTATAAGATTACAAATTTTTCTGGATTAATGCCAAATAACAGAATATAAAACTCGAGATCAAATTTAATATTTTAAAGCATTTTAAAAACTTCAATTTCGTTATTTTTAAATATTTTGTTTAACCAAAAATTAAAAATTTAAGGGTTGCATTTCGAGATTATATTAAGTACATCATAATGAATAAAACATCCAAATTTTACACATATCCTTCTTTTAATTTGGCTATATCAACTATTTATTTTCAGCGGAGTCAGGGAAAAATTAAATTTTTTGTCAAAATTTGGTTCATTGGGAAAAACTTGTTTATCTTTGCTGAAGTCCTATAAACACAATTAAGAGAATTTTGAACCCAATCAGATGAATTATATTCTAAAAATTTTACTACACTAGAACAACGTCCCTCGTTTCACGCAAATACCAAATGTAAAATTTTACCTGGCCTTTTTATGCAAATGCATCGAAATATTTTTTTTCACAGACCTTGCTAAAACTTGACTTAACTATTCTTTAAAGTCTTAAATTAATATTTTAACAGAAAAAAATGTACAAAACATTTATATTCACTTGGGGTCAAAACGACCCAAAATTTTAAAAATGTAAACATACACTGATCGAAAAAATATTTGCATATTAAATTTTAAAACATTTTAATTATATTTTTTTAAATGAAATCATCGAAATAAACCTTTACATATGTGGCTTTCCAAGACAACTGTCAAAAAAAGTATATTGCGGCAATGCCATACTAAAAGTACGCACTATTTGTGCTCCTAGTTATAAGAGACAAAAAAAAATGGAACAATTTTTTAAATTTTTGTAAAAAGTTGGTGAAGTATGCGTGGTTGAATAATGGAATGTTCCCTTACAAGGGAGGTATCCAGACCCGGAGCCGCTGCTCTCAATGAACTTTGGATATGATGAAGATAATACAAATTTAAAGGACACTTCTTTGGTTTAAACAGCCCAATCTCATGTTTAGGGGCTACTAACAAGGAAATCCCAACAACGCTTGAATGAAAGTTTAGTAACATCATAATGCTTCTTAGGAAAATACCCTAAATACGTGTTTGATTACTAAGAAGACAAGAATGGACCAAAATTGATTATCAATAGGTCTTTTGTTGAAGCTCTGCCTATTCTGGAGGATTGTTATCATAAATTTTTATAACGCGATTTTTTCTATTGTTTAATTATTTGACCTGTATTTTTGTACATTGTGGTAGCAATTATTTTTTAAGAATTAAATTTAGGGAAAATATGTTTGTTTGCGTTTTACTATTCGTACTATAAATGGCAAAATAAAGGTAAATTCCGTCAGATTACTATTCTTTTAGTTTTTTGTTTAAATTTTGTAGATTATTTTTAATATAAATTTATTTAAACAAAAAACTAACTTTTGAATAAGTGTCACCCAAAGAACATTTTTATTTAGAATTTAATTCGGCTGTGACAACCGAATTGCTACAATAATTCGGCAGTGGTAACTAAACTCTATTGATAATTCGGCTACTGCAATCAAAGTGAATTATAATTCGGTTGATCCAACCGATTGGAGCAGCAACCGTCAAATTCTGTTGTGACGGCGAAACTCGATTCCTATAACGTAATTATGTTGCCACAACCGAATTGGAGCTCAGTTCGGTTGCTGCAACCGTAAAATTCGGTTGAGGTAATCGTATTCGTTTGAGACAACCGAATAATAGGTTGAGTCAATCTCATTCCAGCCGAATCGTGCTGTGAGTGCTTGTTTGGTACTATCAAAACTAAATCAGCGTTTAAGTCAATTTCACACTATTTTTCTTTGCGTGTATTATGAGAACACACAAACATTTACTAAATATAGTTGAGGTTTAAGTATATTATAAATATATCGATAGTAATAACTAGAGACCTAAACTTTTTTTTTAATTTCAAACACACACAGAGAAATAAAGTGCCAACCGAATTGAAAAGTGTATTTTAATGGTAACAACTTATGAATTTGGTTAGTACAACGATATTTACATTAGATTTCTGAATATTTTTGGTGTTGCAACTAAAGTTCAGTTGAAATAACCGAACTTTGTTGTGAAAATTAATGGTAAGTTGTGCCAAACAGTTGAAATTGCTAACAATCGAATTTGAGTCGTAGTAACCGAATTTCAGTTATCAAATAGCTAAATTTTTCTCTGTGTGCATGTATGCCAAATGACTTTTCCTCTACACAAAGTCATTTTCAGCCTTATCTGAAATTAGTGTCAACTTATGACCTTTAATATCGAATATTAAAAAAAAAACTATACGATAGTTTTAGACTATAATGAAAACAAAACAAAAATTCAATAAAATAAAATAACATTAAATTAAATACAATTTTCTTTTCTTTTGTTTTGTTTTCTTTTATTTTTATTAATTTTTCCATTAACAGTTAGACAAAGAAAATAGACCGAGAAAATAAAAGAAGAAAACCAACAGCAACAACAACAACAACAGCAACAACAACAACAAACGAAGAAAACAACAAAAACTCACCATATAATGTTACCCACAGAAATGATTGTTCAATTAATTGCTCAATTTTATTTAAATTTTTATAAAATTTTAATTAAAGCCTGATGTCAATATATTGCTGCTCTTTGTATCTGTATCCAAATTTCTAGTTATATTCAAATTGTACAAGTTTATCTATTATCTACAACAACAGCAACAACAAATTGATAACAGCTACAGCAACAACAACAATAATATTATTTATACCTATATTTAAACATTATTGTTCAAAACTGCCTATAATTTAATTTTCAAACTACACTCTAATTAATATTAAACGTTATTATTAACGTTATCATCAGACACACGCAATAATCTGTATTAATTATGGCCATTAATATATTGGATTATGATCATTATGCCATTAGCGCCATCGTCACCGTTAGTATGCAGATATTCTTCTTTCTCATCAATTCGATACTTCAAATGGATAAATTAACCGATTTTGCCGGAGGTGTTAATTTTATAATTATATCATTGTTGACATTTTTCTTAGGACAAATTGATCGACCATCAAAGGTAAGTGAATACGTATGTTAATTTATATTTTAAGTTACACTGTGCAACAAGAAATTATATCCTGAACGAGACCAACGAGAAATGAAAGTAGACAATCAATAAACCAAAATCCGCTAAAAGTTTTGAAAACTTAGCTGGAATTAAACTTGTATAGCATTTTGAAGTTTGGCTTATTTTGACCATTTTTTCCATTAAGGGTGAAATTATGACAACGAAAAAAGTTTATATATATATATAAAGGGTCCGCCATCTAACGTTTTTTTTTTCAACTAGTGCTTATTTTGTGAATGGTAACACTTAGCTTATGTCTGATTTGACAAATAATTAGTTTTATCCTTCCGCTGAACGAATATGGTCCGTATGTTCGTTATCTTGTGAAAAAAGTGAAAGAAACTGGCATCCTCATCGATAAACCAAAGCGTGAAAAGCCAAAAACAGTGCGTACACCCGAGAATATTGCTGCTGCGGCAGAAAGTGTGCGTGAAGCGCCATCAACATCAATTCACCGTCGTTCTCAACAATTGAACATTTCGGAGACATCATTGAAACGAATTTTGCATAAAGATCTTGGTATGAAGCCATACAAAGTCCAATTGGTTCAGGAGTTCAAAAAAAAAAAAGTTATTTGGCGGACCCTTTAATATATATGTCTTGATCTAATTATATATATTCACATATGTGGCCATATCTAACGAATAGACATATTACATCTCATGTTTATTTTCATGAACATTTTTAATATAGCGCTATATATCATCGTGTATCGTTATATATCATGTTAGAAATAAGTTGATCTTTTTTTTTTGTCATACATACTTGTTATAGATGAGATCATATATACATCCATGTATAAATATATAAGTATATATGTTACAATATAACCAAAGAAATTCGATCACTTTTATATATAATAATATATGGCATCACATATAATTTTATATAAATATATGTGTTAAAATTAAAAGAAAAAAATCAATCACTTTTATATATAATTATATATAAACATATATGGTAAAATTAACAAAAAAAAAATGGTCACTTTTATATAATTATATAATTATTGCTACTGGCACTATGTTCCAACTAGGAATCCCAGGAATTTATATATATATATATATATATATATATATATATATATATATATATTAGAGTTAATTTTGAAAAATAGATTTTTGGATATTATCACTTTTTAGAAGGTTTTTGTATCAATAAAAATAATGGCGTATTTTTTTTTTTTTTTAATTCCAACTCCTTGCCGTGCCTATAGGCGGCTCAAATCCAATAAATTATTTATAAACCAATAAATTATTTTGTATTCACTAAAAAATTAAATTTTTAAACTTTAATAACTTTTGAACGGGTAACTACAAAATTAAAATTTTTGGACCATTTTTTTCAGATGTAAGTATTTTTTCATTGTAAAAAAAAAATTTAACAAAAATAAATATTTTAATTTTTTTTTTTTTTTAAATATTTTTTTGGACCACTCTAATTATGCATTCTGTTGCATTCCAAAAACTAAAAAAAGCCTATGGGGGTAAGTTTTCCCGTAGAATCGAATACTGAAGTACGATTTGACATATTTAGCCGTTTTTGTTGTATGGGAAAAGGGACCCAAAATCCGCGATTTGAGTCGCCTATAGGCACGTGAATGAGTTGGAATTAAAAAAAAAAATACGCCATTATTTTTATTGATACAAAAACCTTCTAAAAAGTGATAATATACAGAAATCAAAATAAAAAAAAATTTGAAAACGAACTCTAATATATATATTATAAGAAAAGACAAAAATAAGTAAAATTCAATGTATTTAAAGCAAAAATATATTTTAACAAAAGTAAAAAAACTTCCAAAAGCTACACTTAAAAGCAAAAGTTCAAAGTTAATAGAATATATAATATTTCATGAGTATGGGGCACGTCACACGCCATCCATATCTACACTCAAAAAAGAAAAAGTTAGTAAAGTGAGCAAAAAGTTTTGCTGAGTCAGCAAAATTTTAGTTAGGAGGAAACTTGACAAAAATCAACGATCAGATTTTTAGCAACAAAATTAGTAGATTCAGCAAAAGTTTTTCAGTCACTTTAAAAGTTTTAAAGTTAATAAAATTTTTGCTGAATATTAGTAGACTGGAAAAAAAAAATTAAAAAAATTTGTAGAAAAATTATATTTTAGTTAATTTATTTGCTGAAATCTGAAACATTTTTTTTGTGATGCTTTTAAAAATAATTTACAATGCGTTACAAAACATAAAATGTTCATACTCCCACATTGGCGACATAAATTAATTTAATTTCTTAAAATATATAGAAATAATAATATATGACGTAAACAAAATTATCTTTCAGCTACTTACATGAATGGTTGTCTAAATACACAACCCTTTTTTGCAATAAGAAAAAGGAAACATAAAAAATTACCTTGGATGTGTGTCCTTGTCTTTCGCAATTTGACCACACTACATGAATAATCAATTTAAAGAATTAGTTTACAACTACACTTTTAATATTTAATTTAATTAATAGACAATTACTTTGACAAGCCGGAAACAACACAAAATTAAAGTTTTTTTTAATCCATATATGTAGAGCTTATTGTAAAAACTTGCTAAGCCACATGTATTGTTTAATAGATTTTAGCTGTTTCTGGACATTCATTGATTAATATTTTATAGAAGTCTTGCTTAAATACTTATTACAAGTACGTAGAGTACAAACGTCTAGCAAAAGTAAAATTTTTAGCATTTTTTCAACTTTTAAAAGGCGAAAACAAACTCAAAATATAATGTGGCTTATCAAGTTTTTACAATAAGGCCTTCATATGTATTATTATTGTTAGCGTCCTTTTGTATGAAATAGAGATACAACAATCTCCCAGGGTTGATAAATTTATATGTCTTACAAGAGTAGTACTTTTAGTATAATTTTCCTCACTAGGAAATTTACAGAATCACACCTTTCACAATTTTAGTAAAAATATCATTTTAATATTATTAGCCTATAATTATATTTACTTCTGTTTAAAAAATCTTTAACCATTAGTGGGCGGGTGAGAAAAAAGGCCCATGGAACATAATTTAAATTATGACCATAAAAAAGAATAAAAAGCCTTTAAATGGATCACAAAAAAATTTCCACACAAATTTCATATAGAGCCAATGTTTTCACTTTTCACCCACTAGGAAATTTACAGAATAACACTTTTAAGATTTTTTTTTAAATTTGCATACGTGGTAGAGAATACACTAAAAAAAAATATGTTAAAGTAAATGTTAAAGTAAATGAAAGCACTGTTGATTTACAACAAAGTCTGTTTTTACTTATTTTAAATATTTTTATAATAAATTTAACATGTTATCATTTATAGTTTTTTAATAGAAAAATACTTTTTTTTAAGTTGAAAAATATTTGAATTAAGTACACCAATTTGTGCTCTTCGAGTGGTCCATTCCACTTGTCCCTAGTTGTTGAAAATAATTTTTTTTTTTTTTTTTTAAATAAATTTTTATTACTAAGTTATAAATATATTTTTAAAATAATTACAATATACATGACTACTCAACAAACAAAATGGTCCATTTATGTAAAGTTTATGGAATAGTACAAACGGAATCCGACTCCGTATTCGTACCGTTTTCTGGATCCTTATGCTATAAACACATAGACCACAGCAGACTGCAGAGCTACACGACTGCAAATGCCGTTGACTGCAATCGTCGCCGTGTGGTCAGCTACTTATTATTTTGGAAACGACAGCAGCATAGTAAACAGCTGATCACGATTCTATTTAAAAATATCAACAGCTTTTTTTATACAAATCAGGGATGTTAAAGTTGGTACAATTGTACTTTTTTTTGGTACATTTTGACCTTCTAAAGTACCGTGGTACTACCGCGACTCATTTGGTACAATTTAAAAATTTTTAATTTTTCCCCTTTTTGAATTTTTAGTATAGCAAACAAATTGTTATTGTGTCCTTTTTCATTGCATTTATTCGTTTTATGTTATGAGCTCTTAAAATATATGCGACTATATCCGCCAGATTTTACGATTTATCATCATTTTAAGGATTTTGAAGAATAAAGTTGGCAATTTTTTTTTTTTTTAATATCGATTAAAAATTTACGATTTTTTACAAAATTTATCTGGCAGCTCTTACATATATTGACACTTGTTGCAGCCAACTTCACTTTTATTTTGAATTTATTAAAATTCTGAAGAAGTGAAAATTGATATATAGATATGGCATCACTTATAACATATGGGAAAACAGTGGACATTAGAGTGAGGTGAGTTTCTAAAAATAGAACTGTTGTGTTGTTGGAGTTGTACTTCTGAGATTATGTATGCAAGAACAAAAACACCGTGTATTGAATAAAACTAGTTTTAATCACAACAAAACTCGACCTAACTATAGCTCAGAGGGCTAAAGCGCTCTGTCTAACGTGTAGTGCGAGTGCATGTGGCATTAGAAATCAGTTTATCTATACCACGGTCAGTGATTGCACAGAAAAATTTCATATAGACGCAATCGAACAAATAAAAACATAACAAATATTACATTATTCAAAAATTCAAAAAAACAGGGTCACTGACGAACGTTCAATACCAGAAACTGCGCAGTCTGATTCAGAAAAAATTTAATATTTGCAATGTAGTTATGATTTTTAGAAAATACACTCATTCTTCTCTACCACGCCTTTCACAATTAAATTAAATAAAATTGCATATTAATTATAGTATTAACTGCAATTGTCTGAAAAAGACGTTAAAATTCAAACTTAAACGAAAATTAAATTATTGTTAAAGAAATGAAAGAAAATTCCAAACAATCTTATATATGTTTAATTTAGAACGAGCTCTCAACCTCCGTATATTTACAAAAATAAAGCAAATCAAACATATTAGCTAGGTTAATACTAGTATTTCGATCTGGTTAAAGATCTCATCAGAACCCAATGTTTTAGAAAAGTTATAGCCTCCATAATAGGCAGAACTTTAACAAAAAACCGATTAATCATTAATTTTGCTCCATTCTTGTCTTCTTAGTAAAAATATTACTTGAGCCAGAGTAAAAACTAAAATTTTTTTAACTGAAGTCGTTAAAAAATTAAAACGTTTGTAGTTTTTGGTCGGTAGTAGCTAATTTTCAAAATGAACTGAATGTCAATATGTTTCCAGACATTTCTAGTCGTTGCTGGAATTTTATCCATTCCACACTGGTCTGCAAATGTGGAAAGAGTTTTTTTCTTTTCAAAATATAATAAAAACTAAGGAAAGAAACAGACTACATTAGCCAACATTATCAAGTCTCATACAGACTAAGGATTGGTTAAGAGCGACAAATTTATGCTGCTATGATGTAGAAATTCCAAATAGTTTATTAACTAAACAAATAATTCCATGATTTGGTCTCATATATTCATAAGACTTTTTTATGCCTTATTTTATTCATACATATAATGTATGTAATTGGAAGGTTTTGTTTTTTTTTTCTGTACAAGAGAATTTTTATGTATTTTTTTTTTTTGTTTTAATAAATTTAAAAAAAATGGTACCGTCAACGTCCAAAAAGTACAATTTTTTTTGGATGTTGGTACAAAATTGAAAACTCCATTTAACATCCCTGATCCAAATGCATTTTTGTTTCAGTAGTGCCAATTACATCTTTTTTTTCTTTATTAAAATAGAACAACATGCTTGGTTGTAGACACGTATATAAAGTTCACTTAAAAATACAATTACTTATTTATAATACATTATTATAACGTGAAAATAAATTTATATAACCCCTCTTGAATATTAATGCAATTATACCATTTGATGTTGCGACGTTTTTTGTGTTTAACAAAATAAAATATTTTTAAGCACTAATTTGTTACATATTTTGTTTTATTGTCAACACTATTTTTGTTTTGCAGCCAACAAAAATAGAAATTAACCTAAGTTGACTACAGCGGCAAAAGTAGTCGGGTAGCTGTGTAGTTGTGTTGGTGCCAAAATAATCGTTTTCATATAAACGTGTGTATTTTAATTTTGACAGGCTGTAGTCGTGTAGCTGCAGTCGTCTATGTGTTTATAGCATTATACGAAACATAAAACGGATTATAAAGAACGTCGAATCTGATTCGAAGCCGTTGAAAGTCCGTCAATGACGGACCGTTAACAGATCGCCATAACGTGTTAAAAACTCGAATCCGTTGAAAGTCAGTCGTTGACGGACCGTTTGCTTACTGGTATGGCGTGTACAAAACGGAAGTCCGATCTTTTGTGTGGATACGTTATTTGTATAAATTTCGACATGCTGATTCCATACCCGATTTTTTAATTTATCCGTCAAAACCCCAGTATGATGTGCAAACCACTGTTTTGAACCATTTGAAATAAATTTAAATTTAAATACCTTTCTTTTGCTTAGGAATACCCTGAAATACTCCATTAGCCCACGGAGCTTACATTATCATGAGGTTTAACGCGGTATAATTGAGCCCAACAGTTGAATAACATCTGTATGCAAAACATTAAAAATGTTTAGGCTTTAATTTTATATATATAATTTCAGATATATTTAAAATTAATTAATAATTATTTAAATGTCTTTCTTAAAGTTATATGTAGACCGAAAAATAAACAAACTCAATAAACAAAAAATGAAGAAATTCGTTCTTAACGGTACGGAAACGGATACAACAAAACGGAGCCAAAACGTAATGTTTTCGAAAAAAAGTATACGGTCCGTTTATGTACCGTTTAAGTACAAGCAATAACGGATACGTACTCGTATTTTACGGACAGTTAACGTGCCCATAAAGACGGATCTTCATTACGAATGAGTCGGGGCATTCGTTAAAATGTTTCTTGTGTAAAAGAATGTTTTATTTATGTAAAAATTACATAATGTAAAAACACTTACATACAATTAGGTTGCCACTTCCAAATGTGCAAAATTTATGAGATTGTGGTAATCCTTTTATTTTCCAAGAATGTTAGAGTTATTAAGTGCGAGAATAAAAGACCTAAAATAAAACATATATACACAAATTATTGAATAATGACATTCCCCAAAGGATTTAACATTAATACTGTGTTTCCACTTACGTGTTTTGAGTAAAACATGTGTTTTGGTGAAAAAAAAATGTATGGGAAAGCATGTTCAAAACATGTTTTGTTTCAAAACACGTCCAAAACACATACAGTGGAAACGTAGTCTAAGTTAGAAAAACGGCACTCACAAGAACTTTTCCATAAAAGTTCAGCTGTTATTTAAAAAGTGATTCCGTAAAGTTGTTTCATTTGAATATGTATTTAAATTGCCAAACAAATATATTTTCTAACTTTTTTGTTCGCTATTTAATAAACAAAATAAAAAAAAAAAAAACGGACTTTGGGTATTAGTTAAAATATTCAGTTAACATTTTCTATTTAAAACAAAAAGTTGTTTTATTGTATTGAGTACTGAAGAATGGTTTAATTATTAAAATTTAAGGATAGCTGACTGAAGGGTGTTTGTTCGCCATAACAACTTTTTTTTAACAACTTTTAGTACAATAATAATTACGAAACTATAAAAGAGAATAGAAGAGAATATTTAGTAGTCTTTACGTATATTGTGAGTGTATATATATGCTGTTAAAAATATGTTGGTACTTACCATTAAATAAAATAAAATAACAGCAAGCACTTAAAATTCACTTAATTTTAATTGAATTTTTTTTTGTATTCTTTAAATAAATTTTTATTTATTTTTAATTCTGTAAATTTGCTAGTGGGTCTTTTTTTTTTTGGTGAAAAGTGAAAACATTAACCATATACGGATCAAGTTACACAAAATAATAATTTATAACAAGTGGATATATTTTTTGGATCCATTTAAAGGCTTTATGTTCTCTTTTTGTGGTCATAATTTTAATTTAGTTTCATTCTCGGCCACTAAGGGTTAACTATTTGTTGGGTAAATAAAACTATTTTCTAATCTAATTTAAGTGATTTTTTTTCTGAAATTATTGAAAATTTTAATAAAAACCTTAAAATATTTTTTTTAAATTTTTGCCAAAATAAGCAATTTTAATAAAATGTCCTGGAAATGAGTAGCTCCAAACACAACCTCGAATTATAATTTTTCCAATTTATTCCATTTTCTTTAATAACAATTATTGTTTTATAAAAATAGCAATGCACATCTCCAAATTAGGTATTTTAAAAAATCTTGAAATTAATTAAAAAAATACGTTTTTAAATTTTTATCAAATTCGTGGGTTATTTGGGATTCCAGGCTAAAGTGGGTTAATGATATCCGATGAAGTCAGAATGGACTACTTGAATAATTTTGAGTATATTTAATACATAAATGAAATAAAAAATAATTTTTTCCACACCTCGAAATATGGGAATTTTTAATAATAACCCGAAGAAAAAAGTTCCGATATAGGTATGTATAGCCATATACTTATATAATTCCATATCACATCATATATCAGATGATCCGATAAATGGCATACATAACCTAATATCATGATATACCATGGCATCTCATTTGATATACTTTGATCCGAAAAATAGGTCTATCTACTTTGATCAAGTTATGTATAATTTAAAACAATTTGATCTTCATTAACATTCTTTTTAAATCCGCTCTTCAATTGTGTTTCACATTCCAAATAATAAAATAAATTAAATATAAATCAATAAATTGTAAAATTAGACATAATTTCATTTTGACTTATGCGCTGAGTTTCATATTTATAACGTCATTTTGTTTCTTCCAAAACAATATTGTGAAATGTTAGAATCTTACTTATCAGACAGATTTTTTAGAGTTAAACAAGATGACCAATACTCAAATCTATACCCCATAAACTCTGGTGTTCCTCAAGGTAGCATTCTGGGACCTATTTTATACTTGCTGTATACGTATGACATACCTGTCAATGAAAATTGTGTTGTTGGTACGTTTGCTGACGACACCGTAATCATGTCCATCGACAAGGACATCGATACATCAACTACTAAATTACAAGCTGCCCTGCTGGAAGTAGAACAATGGACTAACAAATGGTGCATTAAATTAAATAGCTCGGAGTCTACACATGTAAATTTCACAAATAAAAATTATAACTACAAGCCAGTTTACATAGATCAACAAAGAGTTCCTGTCGCGAATACAGCAAAGTATCTTGGGATGACTCTCGATGCAAAATTACATTGGAAGGAGCACGTAAAAAAGAAAAGAGAAGAACTAGATATAAAATATAGAAAATACAAATGGCTCATTGGTAGAAAATCGACTCTCTCAACTCATAACAAGCTTATGATTTACAAACAAATCATGAAACCAGTCTGGACTTACGGAATCCAAATCTTAGGATGTGCGAAGAATAGTGTGCTTCAAATCATACAAAGATTCCAAAACAAAGTGCTACGAAAAATAGTTAAAGCTCCATGGTATGCCAGAGATGTAGATATCCACAGAGATCTAAAAATCAAAACAATAGCTTTAGAGATACAAACCAGATCTGAAACACATGAAATTAAACTGATACAACACATTAATCCTGAAATCCAGCTCCTTCTAAACACTTCAGGTCTACAAAGGAGATTAAACCGCTTCAAGCCACATGATCTTAAGTGGCGCTTCAAGGATGTAGGATGTTTTTTTATAATAAAACTCCGCTTTCTGTTTATGTAAGATAAATTTCACAAAATCATCCAAACTAAACTGCTAGTTAGTCAATTTTGGCTAGTCGTAGTCTGTAAGCTAATTGTTTCTAAAATACTGTTTAATAAAAAAAAAAAAAAAATTTTTGTTTAGCAATTATTTCTTAAACAACTGAACCTATCCGATCGTATGAGTGTCTTCAGAAGATGAACTCATCTTTGTCTTAGCTTTCGATTGATGCAACATAGAAAGTTGTTATTGTACGTTGTAGTTTTTGGTTTGATTATTAAGTCGTTAAGTGTTTACAATTATAACGTAAATTTAAGAAAATTTTAAACATTTATAAAAAACTTTTCATAAATTCAACCAAATTTATGTCGAGACTTGATTTTTTTAACAATCGTACTTACTATATTGAAGACAAATAATTTTGATATAAAAAAATTTAGTTTCTCGAGATAAAGATTGCATATGGTGGTTTTTCTGTCAAATCCATTTCGGTTCTTTTTTGTTATAAAACTTTTTACCTTTGGGCTTTTAATTGCTTATTTTAAGACTTTCTGACTTATGTATTACTACTTTATTCTACTAACTACGAACTTTTTTAAAAGTTTAGCTTTCCTAAGTTTTTACTTTTGCTTTTTTACAATTTTCTCTTAGCTTAAATATATTGAATTTTTTTGTGTTCTCTGATAATTATATTAAAAAGTAACAGATTTTTTTTTTAATTTCTGCTATATACAAAAGTGATTGAATTTTTCTTTTTAATTTTAACACATATATTGAATTATATGTGATACCATACATAATTATAATATAAAAATTATGGAATTTGTTTGGTTTTACTGTTTTATATGTACATACTTATATATAATTATGGTATATATTAATCTGATCTGATATATAGCTATATAATAAATAAATGATGATATAAAAAATATCAACTTATATATAACATAAGGTATAATGATATATGATTATATATAGCGCCATATTAGAAATATATGGCCTTGTATATAATAATGTACCACCATATCAAGCTAATTACGACTATATATAAATTTTTTTCGTTGGGAATACAGTATTTTGCAAAATGGGCCATTTTCGGCCGGCTTGCTGCACGGGTTAACGTTTTCCAAAAAAAATCAATTTCTTCCATTTGGAACCATTTGTAATAAAACTGTTGCGTGTAATGACAAATCTATTGTTAAGGGACACCCTAATGTCCATATACGATCCATTTCCACCTGGCATTATTTATTTTACTGCAATATATAAACAAAATCGAAAATTTTTACCTGAAAAAAGCTCAACTTCAAAAAATAAAATCCGAGCTAAGTTTTTAAAACCTTTGGGGGATTTTGATCTAATGATAGTCTACTTTTAGTCTCCGTTGGTTTCATTCGTTATACAATGCGTGATCCTAAATTTGCTGCACAGTGTTATTTTTGCTTAGATAAGATTTTTTAAATATTATTAAAACAATATCATAAATCATGGTCCTTATACAAATTATACACTTTATTAAAAGGATGACACTTTATTTGAATTGAATAGAACATTTATAATATAAAAATTTCCTATAAAGATAAAATTTTAAGGCCAAAATTGCAAGTGAGTCCACACACACACATACGGAACAATGCAATTTAGTAGTGTCTATTATATTATGACATGCTACAAAAGAGACCTTTTAAAATTTGTATATCCAAAATGCAAGTAAGCAAAAAAAATTTACAGACTTTGCCTTCCATTTAGTAGACAATATGTAAAATATGTACATTAGGGCTATAACCAAATTTTTGGGATAGTACTATGAGGTGGACAATTTTGTATTATTAATGAAAAACATTATTTTAGGTCCACCAAATTCATTTTCTAATTCATTTCACCCACCAAATTCATTTTCTAAATCAGAGCTGGAAAAACTATGACGCGAGCGGGTTTTCCGTGGCACGCGACATTTTCTTAGATATATTCAAATATCGTAATTTTATAAGAAAGGATCTATTAAACAAGTTATCAGAGGTTTAAATAATTATTTTTACTATCAAAATATTCTAAAATGGAGAATTTTTTCATAAATTTTGTATATCGCCTTTTGAAGCGATAAAAAACATGTTAAACATGTCTTTAAACTTTTTTTTTACAGAATTTTGGTAGACAAATCGTTTTACAAGATTAAAAGTTCCGCAGCTTTTCGGAATATAAGTATCGCATTTTAGCATTTATATAATCGAAAGTGTCGAAATTCATCTCAAAATTTAAATACATTACATTTTGTGTAACAGTTTCTTGGAATTTTAGATTTATAGAAGTATAAATATTTCGAAAGGAAAAAGCCTCATAACCGGAAAAATAAAATACATAATTGGAAGAAAATTTAACAAAAACTTTAAATTCTGCAAAAAAAATTGTAAGAAAAAAGACCGTAAAAAACAAAAGCATAAGTTGTTGAAAAAAAAACAATTAAGTAAAAAAAATTATTTGGTTTTAATCCGGATCTTAAAAAAAAATTTGAAACTGGTCTCAAAAACTAGAAATCCAAATAAATTAAAAAGCGACAAATTTTTCTCTGCACTCATTGAAATAAGTTTCATCATATTGATGAAACTGTATCATAAAACGTTTGTCTTCAATTATTCATCATATTTATGAAGTTTTCTTAGATATGATGAAGAGTTTCACAGAAATTTATGACAAATGTTTAATAAATCTTTATTATTTCATAACAAAGTTTCATAAACAGTTTAAAAATATTTTTTGTTTTTCTAACTATCAATTGAAATTCAGAAATTAGATTTGAAATTTAGAAGTCGTCAATTAAAATTAAGTTTTTTCATTTGAAATTAAAAATATATTATTTTTTATTCAGATTTTCTGTTTAAAATTCAGAAACAATCAGAAATTCTAATCAGTTGATGTATTCTAAATTTTACATGAAATTTTGTGAACATAAATTTAAAGAGAGGATTAGTTATGCCATGAATACGAGAGAAGATAAGAATAACACAAAGCTCCAATATTCAGTTGCAATAATTCAGAAATTAGTCAAAGTTCTGTGATACTACAGTCAGCTTAACCTGTGATTTTCTGTGTACTGTGTTGTTAATATTTATTTAATTATTTATATAAAATTCTGTGTAAGGATGTCCAGTTTTTATTTACACATAAATTTTACATATTATATTTTCTGACTATGTAACCAAAAATCTTAAGTTAAACTGTGATATAGTATTTAAGATATTTTATTAAAAATTTATTATTTATAAACTTATTTTGTATTTGTCGCCAGATTTTATAACTTTACGCTCCTGAAGAAGTTTGAATAAAGCAAACGAAACGTTGAGCAAAAACATGATAAATTGATTTTTATTTACAAATAAATGAGATTATTGACCAAAATAGCCCGTAAGGAAACCCCTTTTTAAAATCTAATTTAAATATTAACATTGGTCACAACATCAACAAACTTGTTTAAATTTTTTAAATTTCAGTGGAAATAAAAATTCTTAACTTCAATTAATGTTTTTAAATTCAAAAGGAAAATTCTCAATTTTACTTTATCTTAATTTTGAAATAAAATTAGAGATATTTTCTAAATTTCAATTACAAATACTGAATTTTATTTGTGTTATTCTGAATTATAGTTGAAACAATATTGGGTTATAAAAAAATTTATTAAAAACAAAATTTTTTTGACGGATTTTGAACGCTACCAAAGAAAATTTTGATTTCGTAAAAATGTATGAATTTGCTTCATCATATTTATAAAACGTTTTATAAAATTTATAAGAAGTTTCATAAAAAGCTATCAAACTTCTTCATATATATTAAACATTTCATAAATATGAAGATAGTTGTCATCAATTTGTATTTTTATGAAACAGCTTCATCATAGATATGAAGTGTTACATTGGACGAAAAGCAATGAAGCTTTTCATCACATTTATAAAGTTTTTATAAATATGATGAAGCTTTTTATCTGAGCGTGGTGATGACATACTTACAAGAAAAATGTTTCCGAATTTTCAAAGGCTACATTTAAAAAAGGCTTTTTAAAAAAATACTTTTTAATTTTCAAGAAAACTCGTGTAGGGTATTCTATAGTCACCATGCCCGACTTTAACTTTTGTAGTCGTTTTTGTAAAAAATTCTGTAAAAATTTGATAGAAGTTTTTAAGTTGGCACCCGACATATTTTTACAACAAAATATGTCTGTTTTTTTTCACGCAACGAAAAAAGGCTTGCCAGCCCTGTTCTAAATCAATACGCTCAGAGAAAAATTTAACCATTTTCCAAATGAAATTCGGTTACTAGGACTGAAATCAGTTGGATCAATAGAATATTGGTTTTTACAACGAAATTTGGTTAACACCACTGTTGCAGCACCTTACATATTCAGGAATCACATTAAAATATAGTTTTACTAACCAAATTCATTGATGTGTCGCCACTGAAGTACGCTTTTCAATTCGGTTGTCACTTTAATTTTCTGTGTGGACAAAAAAAAAAATTTTTTTTTAACCTAGTTATTTAAATTTAAATCTATAAACTGCTTAAAATGAAAAAAATTTCGAGTAGACCGAAATATTTAGCACTCAAATTTAGTTAAATCAAAATTAGAAAAAATAAAAACTTTAGTATTTTGTAAATGATTTATGTATTTTTTTATTTAAATTAAAAAAAAAAAATCAAAATGCTGTTGGCGGGAAACTTTCCCGGCACCCGGTTACGGTTCTATTTTTTCGGGCATATATAAAACAAAATGAATATATCGAGGGCATATATTCAATACCGTCTATCTACAAAAACACAATTTTTCAGGAGAGCCAAAAAACTGTTTTATTCGCAAATAAGCAACAATTTCGATGAACTCATCTTCTACAATATTAACAGAATGTGTCTAACAAACGTTCTAACTAAAAAGTTTCTTGAAATTCGCGTTATTTTAGCTTCTATGATAGAAAGACGGTATTGCCTCAAAAATGAAATCATTGTGTAGGAAAATAATATGTAGATAGACGGTATTGCCTTATTTTAAAATTAAGTTTGTATTACGGTTTTTGTATGGGGACCCCGAAAAAGGTGGGAGATAGGGGGGTAGATATGTTCATATGTTTCTTCATAGTTTTTATGGTTTATTTGACTACACTAAAAAAAGTCTATAAAGTTAGCCACATTTTTACTGGAAGGATCCCTGCAGAAAAATTGTTAATGTCAACAAACTTATTAGTAACTTCAGCAAAAATTTTACTGAATTTAGAAACTTTTTTGCTGATATTAGCACATTTCTTTGCATGGATCCTCCCAGCAAAAATGTTGCTGACTTTACTGACTTTTTTTTAGTATATGCTATGCCAGTTTTGATATTTGAAAAAAAATGTTAAAAAGTTATAGCCCTAATTTAAATACTGCATACAACATTTATTGTGTATGTTACCAAACTAACATACATGCATTAGAGCTTAACAGGAATTACTTTATTGATTGACTTTTGTAATTTGTATTTAATCAAATTAAATTTATCATTTATAAGATTTTATATAAACGTGTTCAGTTAGTGACATAAAAAAGTTAAAAAAAGAACTATGATGCAATGTAGTAAATGCACAGTATAATTACAATTAATCGAAGAAATGAACTAGACCCCGGAGACTTCTTAATATTCTACACTGATAGAATTTTCCTTCATAGTATTAATGAAACGATTTCATTAAAATCGATTCATTGGTTTAATGAAAAATTTCATTACTGAATGAAAATTCATTAATATTGGTATTTTTTTCATTAACATTTTTTATGATTTTTTCATAATTTCATAAAAAAAATTCATTAAATCAATGAAAAATTCTCAAATTTTTTTTTTATTAAATTTGCCTAGAGCTAACAGTTTTTGACGAATTTGAATAGTTGGTCACTAAATTCCGGGAAACAGATTCTCCATGAAAAACGATATAGTTTAGTTCAAAACGAGACCTAAATTGTTATCGTTTTGACGATGTTACACAAAAACGTTATGCAAAACGATAATACATTTTTGTTGTTAACAACATTGTTAAACTTGAAAATGGCAGTCAAAATTCGTTTTAGATTTTACTAAACCGAGTGTAACTGACAACCCAAAAACTAGGCCTTAGAGTCTAAAAATTTTATTTTCAAAAAAAATTTTATTTTCAAAATTTGTAGTTGTATGCTAAAATAATTATAAAAAGTGCAAATTATTAAATATCAACGAAAATATTTCATACAAACTATGAATTTTATTCATTAAACACATGAAACTTTCCTAACGATTAGGCTAGGATTAATGAAAAAAATTTCATATACTTTATGAAATTTTCATTGGGTCAATGAAAACATTCATTCAAATTGATTTAATGAAACACCTTTCATTGACTCAATGAAACTTTTCTTTGGGGACTTTTTTATGAAAAAATTCATTGGAATAATGAAGGAATTCATTAATACTACGCATAAATTTCTATCAGTGTATTACGAAGTCTTAAATATCTAACAATACTTCTTTAAGAACAATTCTTTTCGATCTAAGAAAAAAATTAGTAGATTCTGAGAAATTTTTTTGTTCATAAGAATATATGTTCTTAAATCTCAGGCATTTTTTTTAGGATTTGATCCTTATATTTCGGCTATTAGAGATAGCCCACACATGTAATCATGTTTTTTGTTAATCTTTACTAGCCCATTAGAAATGTGTTAATTTTTTGGACCACTAAGTAAGAAATGGCCGAATTTTTCCAAAAATTTTATGATATCTCCCACTGTGCAGTGCTGGTCGTTTTAAAAAGACTTCAAATATTCTTTGAGGAAATTTAGCAACGCTATATTTCATAAACGTGGACAGATTTTTTTAATCTCTACTTTTAGCGCTATATTTCATAAACGTGGGCAGAATCGGACAAAGTAAACGCTGTTTTGAGTTAATACTGCTATATTTTTAATACACTCACAATATTTTGTCGTTAAAATCAAAGGAATATGTACTTTAAAACTACTAATCATATAGTTAGAAGCCGGTCTACTCACTTTTCTTTTAAATCAAAGGTTTTTTCCATTTATTTTTAACCATTAAGAAATGACCTCAAAATACTTTACGTAAAGATTTTATTTTATTTTTACTATCACAAATAAAATAAAAATTTAAAAAAAAACTCCCAAATCCAAGTTTGATATAATTTTTATTAAAAATAAAAATTATGTTTTATTCGACCTTTAATTGTGCAATGAAAATGAAAATTATTCAAGTTCGAGGCCATACTCTATATTTCTTTATTAGGATATTGTCCTAACAAATAATCTATAGAGTTTTTTGTTTTCAAATTTATTATTTGACCCTATCAGGAATGTGTTGATAGATCTATTTCGGGAATTTTCTAGGTTCCCATCATCAGAACACGTTTTGAAAGCGGTAACAATCCCATGCCAAACATCAAATATTCATATAAACTAGTTTACTCACTACATGAGAACTAATATATGAGCTTAAAGATTATAACCATTGATCAAAAAATAATTTGAAAACTTGTTTGCTATGTGTAAGGTCCACCTCTGGTGGATTTTCAATAGACGTTTTTTGTTTTTCTCTCCTTTTTATATTTTGTTTAGTTTATAAACAACACAGGGGGAGTAAGCTATCCGTAATATTTCTTTGTAGTTTTCCTTAAAAAACAAAGTTTATTGATTACTATTTAAATGAACTTCAATCCTTTACTGTTAAAATATTGTATATGTAATTAAGGTCTCTCATTCCACCGGAATAGCCCACTGAACTTGAACTATGGATTTATCTTTGAGCGATAACTCAAAAACTATATTAGATCCATTAAAACTAAAAGCATTTTTGAACTTCTCGTACGCAAATTAATCAAGATCCGATATCAAATCCGAGGCTCCAAAGCCAGTGCTTAAATGCACTTTTAAATTATTTTTTTTTTTCAAACTAAAAAATTAGTTTAGGCTCTTTACAGGATATTTTAAAAAATGTCTTTTTCAACATTACTAAGGTCATAATTAAACCCAGTATGGTCGAAATTTCTGTTCATTTTTGTTTACCCTGTCAACATCACATCCTATGTGAAATATGTTTGTTGTATGCAGTTGACGTTGTTTGCACATAAACTACTTGTAACTGCTTTTCAATGTTAAAAAAGTAAAATTTGAACTTCCTGCATTTAAGGGCTCTTATAACAAACAACATGTTGTTTAGTATTATTTGTTTGTTCTGGTGTTTGTTACCAACCTCTACAAGAACAAGAATCATTTTCATGGACAACTTGAAATGCAAATGTTATGAAAATGTAATTAGAAAATCAATAGAAATGTTTAAAAATAACAAAAAATTACATTGTGCAAGCGAACATTTCAACTGCCCTTGATAGATAAATGGAGTCTGATTAAATGCAGATAAATTAAATTGAATTGCGACACTATTTATTGTTAAATAGCACTTAACTAAAATCATTTTTTGGTTTTTCTTATACAAAATAAACATGTACATATATTACTTTGTACAAATATTCTCAAGGTAAAACCTTGAATTCAAACAAAAGTTTGATTGAATAAATGGAAGTGTTGATTATCCTTAAAAAACACAAACTTTTGGCTTTAAAGGTGAAAGTGTAAAAGTGTGTTTACTTACCTTCATATGCTAGTTTTAAAATATAATTTATTTTACTACCCAGCACAGTGGGATGTTTTACAAATATTTTGGAAATAATTCAGACATTTTTTACTGGCTGATCGGATTGCCATGAAACTTGTCACAGCCATAATTAACGCAATTCCCAACTTAAATTTCAAAGAAGGGTCCACTAGATACATCAGGCGATGATCAATCAAACTTTAAAATAGGACACCTCGCGTATTCAAAAAGCAAAATTCTTTTGCCTCCAGACTAGCACTTCTTCATGGAATGCAATCTAAATATTATGCTCCAAGTATCAACCAAATCGCAATAAATTTTTGAAAATACGTTAAAAATTAAATACTAAGATCTTCCTTGCTACTGTTTTTATTAACCCAGGTGAAAAAGGGATCGTATATGAACATATATGATCATATATGGGTATAGCTGGTCATATATGTTCATATATGGTTCGATATATGACCATATATGATCTCATATATTTAAATATATGTTCGGATCCGAAATTTGAGGGCATATGGTCGTATATGATAATATATGATCATATATGCACATATATGATCCATGTATGATCCATATATGCTCATATATGATCATATACCCTCAAATTTCGTATCCGAACATATATGGTCATATATGAGACCATATATGGTCATTTATTGAACTATATATGGACATATATGGCCAGATATTCCCATATATGATCATATACAAGCCCATATATGATCATATATGTTCATATACGAATCAATTTTCACATGGGAAAACAGAAAAAAAAGAACTGATATAAGACCAAGACCAAATTCTTGGTTGTAAAAAATTTCCAAAATTGGGATTTTTTTACATTTATTGCTGTCTTGTCCAGATTTGAAGCTATGTTAAAAGATGATAATGCTATCATATTTGGATTAAATTTGAGCACCTGCACCCGTTTTTCATTTTCCAAGTTCGTTGGTGCACTTAAAGGAAAAGGGATATAATATCCAACTGGAGAATATAATGTTTATAAAACGCAGATATATGAAGTAGACTTTCAGAAAAAATATAAATACTATATGTATTGCTAACAAGGTTGGCCACCGTTTTAGTTTTATAATAAAGATATTGGCTTATTATGCCGAAACCAAACACGATGTAAACGTTTTAAAACAAGGATACCATATATGGTATAAATTTTTAAATTTAAAAATTTTTCGTTGTGAAAGGCGTGGTAGAGAAGAATGACTGTAGTTTCTAAAAATCATAACTACATTGTAAAATATTTGTTATGTTTTTATTTGTTCGATTGCGTCTATATGAAATTTTCTGTGCAATTTCCGAATTCCAATACATGTCGAACACCGTTATAAATTCTTCGAATCGGAAATATAGTAGATTAAATATTTTAAAAGTTTATGCCCTTTATGATATCCTTGTTTTAAAACGTTCATTTCTGGTTTGGTGTTCCTAAAGAAACTTTAAATCTGGAGGCAAAAGAGTCTTGCTACCTTTATGAACAAAACATTATTAATTTTTAACTTAAAAGGTATTTAATTTTTTTTTTTTTTGCCCTAGCCGGGCCGGACAAGGTTATAGCAAAAATGCAAAATTGTTATTTTCAAATGTGGGTAACTTATGCATTTTAAGATATAACCAACATAAGTAAGCGAATTCGTTGTTGGCCATTACAAGCATATTACAGAAATGTTTAGTTTTTGATAAATATAAAATTTGCCAGATCTCAAAATTTTTTGTTACCCGAGGCGTCCTACTTTGGAGTCTAATTGATGGATCTAAGCTTTGCAAATTAAGCTTGGAATTATGTTGATTGTGGTTGTGTGAAGTTTCATGGCAATCAGATCAGCCAGTAAGAAATGTACGCAGAGAAAAAAATATGGTTGCAATACGATTACGGCAAACAAAACTATGTTTACTACAGCCACAAATGGTTGTTTCAATAAAATTATTGATGTATCAATTATAAATCACCAATGATATGGTTGCTTTAATCATGTTTTAGTAAATTTCTCTTTTTTTCGGTTTCCATATTATTCTTCTGTCTACAACCATATATTGTATTTATAATCATATTCCTCTCACTAACTTCAATCAAATTATTATATAATTTGAGAGAGATCTTGTCAGTCATTACTTTAAACGTCTAGCAATCATTTGAAAAGAAGTTGTGAGAAGCAAAAATTCCGAACAAATTAAATAATATTAAACAAAAAGACATAACATAAAACAACACAGTGTACATTGGTAAAATAAGGTAATAACTTTATAACTCCTATGTTTATTAATTCAAATAGCTAAAATTTGGTACATGATTAAAGAATATACTTTCGAATCTGTCACCTAAATTTGGGTGCAATAAATACAGGGATTGGACAAGTTAGGACGGAAATCTAAAATGTATTGCAGATGCAACTAAATGTTTTACAATCGGTCTGATATTTGGACGGACTATTTACAAATATTGCCTTATGCCTGATATTGAATATTATGAACTTTTTTTTATATTTTCATACATTTTCTGTTAAACTTTTATTATTTGGACCTAACTTGGTATAAATTGTTGTTCATAATAATAAGTCGGATTATGGTGAACCTTACGCTCTGAGTCGAAAAAAGAACCTTAATTTTTTAAAGGTTGTGAGTTTTTTTTAGAGTTGCCACATTATTTTGCTGCAAACCTTAACAAAAGTAATTTTGAATTTTTGAGCTTATCGGATGACTTTCATCTTAAAAGGATTATTAATAAGATCATATTAATCCAATAGTCTTAAAAAATAAAAGATTTGCAGTAAATGTTTGGAAACCAAATACATTTTCACATTTATACATATTTTTTCTTAGTACATGGACCGATTTTGATAAATTGTTATTTTAAACATCTACTAACACAAAGAAATGGTTTGCCAAAAATTTGGAGTTTTAAAATATACACACAGAAAAAAATTTTGCTATTTGCCAAATGAATTCCGGTTACTACGACTCAAATTATGTTATTACGAATTTCAGACGGTTGGCACAACTTAACATTAGTTTTCACAACGAAGTTCGGTTAATTCATGTGAATTTTAGTTGCAACACCCAAATTATTCATAAATCTAATGTAAATATTGTTTTACTAACTGAATTTATAAGTTGTTACCATTAATATACACTTTTCAATTCGGTTGGTACTTTATTTCTCTGTGTGTATTCCATGTGAATTTTTTTGATACTTTTGTGATGCCTTTGCCAATAATTCATTTGCAATACATGAAGTCACAAAAATGCTTTCACCCGGCTAAATATTTACATATACAGTCAAGGAATAAAGTCTACATACACCCTACGGATTTGAAGTTCTAGTGAATTAGTAGCGATAATTGAAAAACATTTTATATCAATGTTTAAGGCATTTAAAATAAAGATTATTTAAAAAAAAAAAAAAAATATGAAAAAAATAAAACATAGAAATTTTTAGGTATAAACATAATTATTAGCTGGAAAAAGTCTACATACAGCGTGGCAACTCCTTACATCTTATGGAGAAATTTGCTAAGACAGATAAAATAAGTCGTGCTACTGTACAGACGATCATTAGAAATTATAATAATATCAATAGTACCGAAAGTAAGCCACGATCTGGCAGACCTAAGAAGCTTTCGACCAGGATCCGAAAATAAGTGCCCCAAAATTGGCGGAACACATCGAAAAATGTTCCAATATAATTGTTACTCCACGAACAATAATAAGAAAGCGGGCAAAAACTTTTTTGAGTAATAAATAAATATTGCACGGTTTTTTGTTTAACAAAAAACAAATGATCTTGAACTCGAATAATCTTGCTCACATCATAATAATAAATGTTTTACTAATAATATGGACCGCTATCAATATAAGAACATATTGGAACATAATCTGCAGTCATCTGTTGATATCTTGGGTGTGGGAAATCAATGGATTTTTCAAGAAGATAACGACCCTAAGCACACGTTGTACGAGACTGGCTTCTATACTATGCCCAAGACAGCTCAATTCACCACCCCAGTCTCCAGACTTAAACCCTATAGAGCACATATGGGACGTTTTGGAAAAATCGGTACGAAAATATAACATTAGTAGCCGTGAAACATTCAAAACCGCCCTTATTCGTGCATGGGCCGAAATAACACCCGATATTACGGAAAATTTGATGAGCTCAATGCCCCGTCGTCTTCAAGCAGTTATTGATACTCAAGGTGGGCCGACCAAATACTAAAAGTTAAAATATTTCTATTTTTTTATATAACATTTTGAAATAATGTTTAATTTTTGTAGCTGTATGTAGACTTTTTTTCAATGAATTTTTAATGTTTTTGTTATTATTGTTTTTATTATGTAAAAGAATTACTTTTTTATTTTATAAATAAACTTATTTATTAAAGCCTTAAATATTGACATAAATATATTTTTTAAATTTCTTAACAAACTCTATAAAACCCCTAAATCAAAGGTGTATGTAGACTTTTTCCCTTGGCTGTATATATTTATAAAGGTTCAATGTATGGTTTGTACACACAGAGAAAAATTTAGCTATTTGCCAACTATTTCGGTTATTACGAATTTCAGTCGGTTGGTACAAATGAACATTAGTTTTCACAACAAAGTTCGTTTAATTCAACTGAATTTTAGTTGGAACAGCAAAAATATTCGGAAATCTTATGTAAATATCGTTGTACTCTGAATTTATAAGTTGTTACCATTAAAATACACTTTTCAATTCGGTTGGCACTTTACTTCTCTGTGTACATGCTCATAAACATGCATGTATGTTCCTACATGGATTCATAAATGTCCATACATGCTTTCATATATATCCATACATGTACACTAACGAAATTTGAGGTGATATCTACATGTATGCACATGTATGATCACACATGAACATGTATGAATGCGTATGATCATGTATGTAGTTATTTACTCAAATTTCGTTAATGCGCATGTATGGAGGCATATAGAAACATGTATGAACATGCACAAACATATATTGAACCATTCCTTTTGGGGAATGGGACCGGTTCTGCGTGTGCCACAGGATCACACAACTGGCAACTTTAACATTGGCTTGTCAAAGGAGGGGATCATTTGTCCTGCTTTAAACCACATAGTGGCATGCCACAGGACTAACCAAAGATGGGCATACCACAAGACTTTCGGCAAAAGGGCCATGTCGTATAAAATAAACGAAAACTAAACAGCTTGCAATGGGTAAAATTCTGGCCAACTGGCTTTTTCGTGTTAATAAGCATTCTGGTTAAGTGGTATGTCCTCTCTTTACCAGTCACATTATTGGTAATTTTAGGACAATTTACACTGCTTAACCCACTTCAATATTAAATTATACCAGTCCTGTGATAAGTCCTTCTTTAACCAGTCACTTTTAGGTCAATTGACTCCTCATTCCCTATAGGGTTATGGACCCATATATGAAAATTTTTACCTATGCAGTAAAACTAATGGCAAAAAAGGCAACTCCTCAAACAATGTAAGGCCTCAACTTCCAAGAAGTCTCTAGAATTTTCTGAATATCATTAAAATTTGGTAGTAACACTTTTTTCTATTTCCCAAAAACACAATTTCTAGGATTAAAATAATTATGGAAATACGTAGTTTTAATACTTATAATCGTCATCCAATGATTAAAACCACAACTAATTTTGAAATAGAAACTGTTTTATGAAAAACTAAATTCAAAAGGATGTCAATCCTTCTTTGTTTTCATAGTTTGAAAATTAAATTTTGTAATTAGGAAACCGATATAAGAAAAGTTGCAACTTTGAAAAATAAAATTTTTTTTATTATTATATGGAAATTTGAATAATTTCCTAAATGTTCTTTAAACTGGATTTTATTTTCACCTAAAATAAAAAATCGCAACTTTTATATGAGCTAAGACATGTGAACATATAATTATTGGTTATTTTTATTACTTTTGCTAAAAAAACGAATTTTTAAAGTATTTGAGTTATCTTATTTACAGTAGCGGCAAACTACTGGATTCCATTACTGTGCCAACGTTAAAAAATAACTACGGCCAAACGTATATTGGTGTTAACATTTCTACACCCGGCCAGTACTGTAAAAGTTAAAACTTTGACACGTCGTCAGTACATATACTTCCGTCTTCAACACTGGGCCAGCACTGGCCCGTTCAAATTTTAATTTTTTGTTTGCCAGAATTTTAGCACATTTTAATATTTTTACGATTTAGCAGATTTTAGCATATTTTTTGTATGATTTATCATATTTTACTAAAAATTGGGCGGTTGTCGCTTTAGCCGGTCGGCTCATTTTTCTTGGGAACCCCAACCATGTTTTTTTTTTTTCACGTGTGGCTGAATTATTTCCAAAATATTTGTAAAACATCCCACTGTGCACCGCAATGTTCTAAAATATAGACATTTAAATGAATTTTCTATTTGCATTATAAAACAAACGTTTATAACACTGAGAAATTTTGTTTACATTTATTTACCACAAAAATTAAAACAAAAAAAACCTTTTTATTTTTATTTTTGATTATATCTACATACATATTTCAGTCATATCTAATATAAACGTCAGTCGTAGAAAATTACGGTATTCACAATAAGTCGTGACAGTTATTTTTATAACTTAAAAATTGTAAACATTAGAAAAAAATGCGACAATAAATTAAATCGATTCATTATAAAGTATTGACATTATTACCTTTTATGATCTTTTTAAACGCATTCATTTTAAAGCAAGATTGTATTATGTCGTAGACTATGACATTTATGAGAATTACCTCGATTCTTTTTTAATATTTTTATATATGGACGATAAAAAGTTTGTTCTAATTCGTCAACTTTATTTTATAAATAAAATAACACTGTTGCCTACTTTTTTTCCGAAGAAAAGTAGCTAAAGGCAGAATTAGTTTGTACGTTCTGTTCTGTTACGAATCAGCTGTTTTGTTTCTGTTCAATTGAAAGTCTGTATGTGTAGTTAGTTTTCACTTTTTCGTTCTGTTCTGTTGCGGACAAATCTATTGAAAATAGAATTCAGCAGCCTAAAGTGCGTATGTATTGGTTTGTTGTGAAATATTTTTCTGAATATTTGAATCAGGGATGATAAAGTTGGTACTATAGTACTTTTTAAGGTACTATTTGAACCTCAGATGTAAAAATTTTTCTATGTATGAACTTCTTGGTCCCTTTAAAACTCAATAATTATTAATTCGATTTGCAATCCCATATGAACAATGAATTAATTTGGAACCATACGCTGTGAATTCAATCACATGAATTCACTGAGAGCGACTGATTACAGATGATTATATTAGAGTTTTAGTAATCGATTAAACCAGTTATTGAAATTAATCACTAAGGGTTAAAATTATTAACTGATTTTGATTTTCAGATGATTATATTACAGTTTTAGTAATCGATTAAACCAATTATTGAATTCAATCACTAAGGGTTATAATTATTAACAAATTTTGATTTTCAAAAAAGTAAATTATAAAAATCTTATAAAAATGTGAAATTGACTATTAGCAGCGTGTTTTTAAAATCGAATGAGTTCACGAACAAATTTGTTTGCAACCAATCACAAGAATTCGCAAAAACTGAGAAATGTAATTCAATACAGCAAGATATTAATAGCACATTCAAAAAATATCAAAAATTTGGTGAATTTAAGAAAAAATCTCAAAATTTTAATATCGGCTAATTTACATTTTTCCGAAAAGTTTGGTATTAAAAATGAGCAGAATCGGTCCAGCGCTTCAAAAGTAATGAGTGGCAATGTGAAAGTACCTCTAAATTTTTCATACAATTTGGTTGCCGAAAAAGTACTATTTTATATGCAGGTTGGTACTATTTTAAAATCGCATTTATCATCCCTGATTTGAATGTTTTTGGTTGGATTTTCATTTACTTTGTAAAACAGCTGATTCTTTTTACAGAAAAAGTAATTACAAAATATTACCTACAGAACAGAACGTCACAGAATGGCAACAGAAAGTAACAACTAATGAAGCCTTAAATCTGACTCAAAAATCGCTAAAAATAGCAACAAAAAAAGTGAAAAAAACTAAACTACATTTTTGAAAAAAACTGTCGAAACTTGAAAAATATACAAATTATTGGGTTATTTGTTGTTTTTTTTGGGCTTAATTAGCGTTACTGAATAAATCTAAGTAATACAAAATCTAATAATTTTTTATATGAGCTTTAGAGTGGTCCAAAAAATGATAAAATTTGGATTTTGCAATCTCCACAATGTTGCCCCTATTACTTTTTACCAAAATTATTAACGTTATTTAAAATTTGTAAGTAACATGGTTGTAATTAAACTTTGAAAAGTGGACGATAATCGTCCATCGTCCTACAGAATGCCTAGCCTGGTTATAGTTTTGAATTCGACTTACCAAAGAATTTTTATTATACATGATTTTATTTTTAATTTTATATAGGATAACAAATATCCCTGCAGTTGAACTTAAAATTTTAAATTTTTTTTTGGGTTTTCCCTCATTTTTAGCTTATTGAAATTTATTTGTTAACAAAGATCTTATCTCATATAAGAGGATATTCTACAGAAATGTATTTAAGGAAAAAATAAATTTACACAGCAATAAATATATGAAAACTTTTTGATAAAACTTGAACACCTTTTGTATGAAATTTTCCAATTTTGCAAAATCCGTTACTCCGGTTTTAATTTGGATTTCATGTTCATAATGTAAGCCCAAAAATATATATGAGACTTGATGTTTCGCTACTCCGGTTTTAATTTGGATTTCATGTTCTTAATGTAAACCCAAAAATATATATGAGACTTGATGTTTCGCGATCATAATAATTATTTTGAATTTTGTGTCGTTTTTTCTTATTTTTTAATTTAAATAAAATAATAGAACAAGCACAACTTTGAAACTTCAATTTCGATCTGCCAACTCTACACAGAAATTTTTTGAGTTTTTTTTATCATTATTCGAGAGCCGTTATAATATTTTGGCAGTATTTTAGAACAACCCCGCGTTTACACATGCAACAAAATGATTGCAAGTATTTAACTATCAAAATGATTTCAGCTCAATAAATTTCATGTGAAGACACTTAATTTCAATGTTATTGCAATATGAATATCAACTTTAGCTCTCATGTGAGGACACCGGGTAAACAAAGAGTAGCAAAAAATTATTCACTTTACGTGGTTGAAAAATCACATGCGAAACGGCTAACAAATTGTACTTGCTTTCAATTTGTGTCATTTTTATTAAGTATATAAAATAATGTGTTAATTTTGAAAAACAAATTTTAAATACCAGCTAAAAACAGCTTTTCTAAAAAAAAAAATCGTTAGATTTTCAGTTAATAGCTAAATTACTTTTTCACCATCTAAGGAAGAAAAAAAAACAGCCAAATCCAGCTGGAAAATCTCAAAATTGGTAACACTGCACAGAAAGTATATATCGAGTGTGGGCACAAAAAAAGTTTGACGGGCCGCATATGAAATTTAACAAAGTTTAGAAGGGCCGTACCAAATTATTTAAGTATAAAAATTTATGTTTTTGTTTTTTTATTTTGTTCAAAGTTTATTTTTTTCAGTTTTGACATTAATAAAGGGCCGCTAGAAATTCAATAGCGGGCCGCATTTGGCCATGTTTGGTATATATCAATTCAAACTTTAGTGTATCTGAAATATTCGCTGGCGTCTAGCCACCACTAATTGCGTGCATTTATTTAAGAAATATTTTATGCACATAAACCAATTATTAACCAAACTACTATTAGAACCGCCACAATTGCATGGTGTTTTGCATTTTGTTTGGAAAAATAAAGAGAAAATGTTTTTTCATATAGACATTTTCCTAATACATACACACTTTTTAAGCATTGATACCAATTTGGTGCTTTTGGCGCTATTTATAGTGCTTTCAATGTCACAAAACGCCAGCATTTTTCTCATGATGCCAAAACATAAAGAGGACTAAATTGATGCTTTTATAGTTCATCGTTAGTGCTTTTGGTGATTTTTAACCAATTTTGTAAAAACTGTTGAAAACTCCAATTTTTTACAGTCTTAAGGAAATTACAATCAAATGTCACACTGAAATTGTATGTGAAAGAATGTGAAATCTTCAGTTTTTTATAGTCTTAAGAAAATTACAATCACTATTTGAGGAAATGTGGTAACTTTATTTTAGCACAAAATCCAATAATAAAACGGTTTTACGGTCAACTTCAGTTCATTACGTGAACTTTGTAAACAAAATTAAAATTTTCTGGTGCTTTTTTACGCTTTATAAAATTTTTTCTGCACTTTTTGCTTTCAAAAAGTTGGCAACAATGTTTTTAAGATAAATTACGTACACTAAAATCGTCAAACGATAGTAATTTAGGTTCGTTCTGTTCAGTACATAAATTGCTATTGTTTTGACGATGTTACTTACGAAAACGTTGAACTAAACAATGGAAAATTATTGTTTTTAACCAAAGTTGTTAAAATGAAAATTATTCAAGTTGGAGGTCATACTCTATATTTCTTTATTAGGATATTGTTCTAACAAATATTCTATAGAGTTTTTGTTTTAAAATTTATTAATTGACCACTTTCAGGAATGTGTTAATAGATCTATTTCGGGAATTTTCTAGGTTCCCATCATCAGAACACGTGACAATCCCACGCAAAACATCAAGCATTCTTATAAACTAGTTTTCTGACTAAACGAGAACTAATAATATATAAGCTCGAAGTTAAAGATTATCACCATTGATCAAAAATAAATTTAAAACTTGTTTGTTATGTGCAAGATCTACCTTTGGTAGATATACAATACACGCTTTTTGTTTTTTCTCCTTTTTATTTGCACACTTGTTTTGTTTAGAAACAAAAACAAAATGTACAGGGGGAGTAAACAAGACCGTACTTTGTCTTTTATACAAGTTGGATATAATTTTTATTAAAAATAAAAAGTATTTTCGACCTTTAATTGTGCAATGAAAATGAAAATTATTCAAGTAATATAGAGTATGGCCTCGAACTTGAATAATTTTCATTTTCATTGCACAATTAAAGGATTGCAGATATGATCATATATACTTTTATATTGATATGATCCCATACATATTAATATGTTCATATATATATTAATTAATATTACCAACGATATGGCATATGAAACCACATATGGTTCATTACTTAGCATGATTCCATATATAATTTTATATGACTTAAAACAATGTTACGTATAATAACATATGTAATCTACAGGGCAACCAGAAATATGCCGATTCATGTTTATTCCTGTGCATGTTATTGAAAAATGGATGAGATATAATTCTTGCATATTTTTTTTCATAAGAATATATTTTTGAATATTGCGGGCATATTTTTGATAAAAAAGTCTTATTTTTGAGCACTACTTCTTTTAATAAAAGCATATTTTCGAGTTTTTTTTTTAATTTTTCGTTATCTAACAATTTTATATTTCAAGTAAAAAAATTTTCAATTTTTTTTTTTTAATATTTTCTTGGGTTGGAAAGACCGATTTCGGAAATTAAACCATTTTGAGAACTAAAATTTCCTGTTTTAAGACTGTACCGATTTAGGTAAATTTAATCTTCTAAATCTCTTCTATTTTGCCATTTCATTGAGTTTCACAAAATAAATTTTAAAATACGAATTTTTAATGCAAAATGTATTTTTAATAGCATATTTCTTAAATTTGAGAGCATATTTTTCTTTTTTTTTCTGAATTAAGCATATTTCTGGTTGCCCTGGTAATCATCAGGGACCGGAAGTTCATGTAAATGCATGTTTTTTCTTTAGGGCTGAGAACAGGATAAACAAAATATCTTTGTGACTCAAAAAGTTTGCATTAAAATGGCATCGATTTGTAAGTGAATATTAAGCTATAAATACATATTTTTGATATTTCGCTTTACATGGAAATTATTAGTAATTTTGCTTAAAATGCATGTTTTTATTGCATTTTTTATACTTATTTTGCATATTTTAATTGAATTTTTCTTAGTTTTCTTAGTATTTGCATCTAAGAATTCCATCTGCATCAAAAATTATTTTTTTACACAACTTATCTTGTATTGTTTTAAAACATTTTCAAAATATATAAATTACAATTTATACAAAAAAATTTAATTTTTGTATAAAAATAATGCATAAGGTTGTAAAACATTTTAAAAATCAAGAAAACATTTTAAAAATCAAGAAAATTAGATGACTTTTGCGTCACAGAAAAATGTTGTTTTATAAAAAACAATCCATGTTTAAATATGCATAATGCTCTTCAAATATACATTAGATTCATTTAGACTCATATTTCATTAGCATTACTACAATAGTTGTGGTGTAATGGTTAGCGCGTTGGAATTTTACACAGAAGGTCCCGGGTTCGATCCCCGGTATGAGTTTTTTCTATCCCTCATATGTATCGCAATGTCCACCTTCGGTGTTCCCATAGCAATTAACCCCACCGAAGTAAAATAATGAATCAGGGCTATGAACCAAAAAGCTTCAATAAGTTCGCCAACTCTCCATCAGGTGGCGAGCAACAACTGTTCTAAGACTTATCATCTCGCGCAATTACAGTGTTGCCATGTCTGAAGCCCTTCATCTTTCCCCACCTTTCATCTCTATACTATCCTTTTCCAAAGAAAGCAACACACTAAATATAGGAAGTATTTCCTGAGTGTTGCCTCTCTTTAAAAAAAAAAAAAAAAAAAAAAAAAAAAAAAAATATACATAATTTTCTGATTTTTTTAATTTTTTTGAAAATTAAAACAGCACTCGTATTGTTGCCAATCATGGTTAGGTTGTAATTGTTTTATCACCAAATTTCTGGTGAGGAAATCGCAATTCTGTTGTTGTGTCAGAAATTCTGTTGTATCAATCCAATAATTGTTACCACAACCGAAATATTCGGTCGAGGCAACCGAACTATTCATTTGGGTACAAATACAGTTGATAAGCACGAGTCTTTTTTTTGGGTGTTAGTAAACTGCACCCCTGAGTCAAAAAGGCATTTAAGCATTTTTAACCTTAAAAAGCTTATGAATTTTTTAAAAATTTAGCGAAAAATTTTTTTTTTTATAAAAAACCCGACTTGACAATATAGTTAAGTTTGTAGAGTGAATCTTCACGACGAACAAAATTGATATTCAGCATGTTAAGCTCCCGATCCGAAGAAGTTACATATCAAATACAAAATCAGATCTCATTTGATATTCATCGATATTTATTCGGTCGAGGCAACCAAACTATTCGATTGGCGGTTGCTACAGTCTGTGTCTGTTTCCTGGATGTTAGTAAGCTGCACCCCCGAGTCAAAAAGGCATTTACTTACATCTCAAATACAAAATCAGATTTTATTTTTTTAATCAGATCTCAAAGTCGGGGTATCCAGCAATATTCGATTAGATCCTTCAAATGTATTACTGAATTAAATAAGATCAAAATTGATCTCAAAATTGGGGTATCCAAAAATATGTAATTTAAGATCACGATGGATCCCAAAATATACCATGGAGTTAATTTAGATCTACTTGGATCTAATTAGATCCAAAAAGATAAATAATTTTTGGTGGATCCAGTGAGATATTTTGAGATTAAATTAGATTTACTTAAATCCATGTTATTTATAATAAAACTCAAAAAAAAAAAATAAAAGAAAAATAATTTAGACATCTGCGCATATATATATATCTACGGTGTTATATATAAAAATATATAATTATATCTTATATACATGCAATATATTAATGAATTTGGACTATATATAATCATATGTCAAACTAAATTGTTATGTAATCATACATAATTATATCTTATATCATTTAATGTCATGTATAATTATATTTTGAATTGTATTATACAAATGGCACCATATATAACCATATCATATATCACACACAAAAATATTTTGTATTATACACTATATATTATTATATCTTAAATTATAAAGCTTATATGTCCCCAAATATGATTACATATTGTGTTTTATATGAGAATGTATTATATATGACAATAGATCTATCATATATTACTATATATATCATGTATGTTTAATATCTGATTTTATAAATGTCAATATATAATAATATATCGTTATATATAATAAGATGTGTCCATGATTGACGCCATAAATAATCACATATTATAATATATTGTAAGATAAACAAACATAAGACCATATATAAATTTGCTCGGGCTGTAAATTATTATTATAATAATGCAAAAAAAAAAGTTTTATTTTAATCAGAAAATGTAGATAGAAATACAACATTTAAGTTAAATCGAAAAACTTAATAGGTTTTTTGTTAAAGTTCTGCCTATTATGGATGCTCTAACTTTTCTCAAACTCCGGGTTCTGATGAGATCTTTAGCCAGATCGAAATACTAGTATCAACCTAGCTAATATGTTAGATTTGCTTTATTTTTGTAAATATACGGAGGTTATTGAAAATAACATAAAAATAATCTCGATGTATATAAAAACAAAAAACTAATATAACTGTGAAAAACTCTTTCTCTAACCCAATATTAGTTTGCAAATACTAAAAACTGATTTAAATTTTTATGTTCAATAAATTTTTATTATAAATTCAATCGTTATTAACACGCAATCTTTATCCAATTTTAATGAAGTGAAAAACATGACTAAAAATCCTCCAAAGAGCAATAATTTAAAATAAACTACACAAAAATAAAAAAGCGAATTCATATAAAAATGAAACAACCTCAACAATTAACCACGGTCAATATTGACCAAATTGTGTTTGGCTATAAATACAAAAAAGACTGTTTTACATTTTAAATCGTAGTTTTTGTTTGTGTTGTTTTTCTTAACAAAAAAAAAAAAAAAAAAAAAGAACAGACATTACCATTCATTTGTAGAGAGAAGCTTATTGCCTGTCGTACATTGATACATACACCCATGGTAAACAATGTACTAAAATGTAAAATGTACTTTACAAACATTTATTTACTTTGGCTGGAACTTATTTTAAAAATTTAAGATCTTTTAACCCTTAAATGCATGATTTTTTATTTTTGTAAAAAAAAATTTTAATCAAATGAAAAATGAATGAAGTTAAAGGGAAAAATAAAAGAAAAACCAAATTATGCGGATTTTCTCTTTATTTTCAAAAAAACATTTTGATGTATTTCTACATCATCATGAACAATCACTCATTAAATTCTAGTAATCTACGTGTTGGAAAAATAAAGTATTTCAATCATACATAATACTATTTATTATATTACAAAACATGAAAATTCATAAAACAATTATTTTTACCATTTAAACATAAAGGAACATTGCATTTGCCACATGACCACTGTGTGGTACCCTTACATTCAGGAATTTTACATCTCAATCTGTTGGAAAATATAGGCCAGTGACCAACGCCATCTTTTCGTACATCTATAGACGGCAAGGGATGATGCGATAATCTATTTTTTTTTGTCGTAAACTTTGCTGCACTGACTCATTAGAAGGTCGACCTCTTTTATTGACGTTTAATTGAGATCCCACATTACAAAGAGCGTCAGCCAAGTCATTACGAAACTGGCCCAGATTTGGTAGTTCTTTGTTCGGGGTGCCTTTTGCAGTCAGGTTTTTCTTCAGTAATATCCAGGAAGTTATTACCGCGAGGTCCAATAGATGGTAAAATAAGCGAAGGTACCATTTGCGACTTTTTACTCTTATGCGATAGCGACCTAAATAGCTATCCATCAAATCCACTCCTCCCATATGCATATTATACTCTTGCACAATTTTTGGACAAGAGGTATCTATTTTTTCCTTTATTCGCTTATCATATCGGCAGATATTACCAACAGGTTCGGAGCCAATGTAAGTAGACAACAATGTAACCACTTTGTTGTCTTTCCACACCGTCGCTGAAAAGTCCACCCCATCATAGTGAGAAATTCTTTCCTCATAAGTTCCCCTAGGTGTCGCTGTTTTCATTAGCTCCTTCTTGTCCGGGAAGCGACAATTTGGCAATCTATTCTGTTGTACAGTTCCGACACAATAGATTTCGTGTTTCTATAAATAGTAAGCCAAGGGCAATGAGGTGTAAAAATTATCGAAAAATAGTATGTGATTTCTCATCTTTGGTATTACCCTGGCTAAGCGTAAGACGACATTATTGGTGACTCCTAAATCAGGTTCATCTGCTTTTCTATTTCTTTAATCTTCTTGTCCGGAATACACTTCAAAACGGTATGCATAACCCATTAGACTGCATAAAACAAATAGCTTGTAACCCCACTTGTGGGGCTTATTTGGTAAGTACTGTTTTAGGAAATGACCTATTTTAGTTGAACACATTTGTTCATCTAGTGAGAGGCGTTGATCTATAGGAATAGATGAGAATGTTTCATTGAGGTGGTCTATTACAGGTCTAATCTTGTGAAGACGATCGTGATTTGGATGATCTCTTGGAAGATGTTCCTCATTGTTGTTGAAGTGCATCATGCTTCTTATGGCCTCAAAACGATTTACCGGCATAACGGTTCATAACCAAACTTATTATTCCAACAAGAACGCACACTAGGGAAATGTTAGACCGACATAAACATCAAAATGCCAATGATTTTTTTTAATTCGCATACAGTTGTAACGAAAGAGCTAGATGGGTTTGTTTGAATGGCATACAGATTAGTTTCATCTACAATTCAGTAGTAAAATAATAGTGAAAACATCTATATGGTGTATCCAGATCGGCTACATTTGGATCTAATGTGACGGCTTCATGTGTTATTTTAGAGGCATCAAAAGTCAGTTGATCTTTTTTTCCAGATAAGGCTACGTCTATCAAACAAATTCATGAAGTTACCTGGACCTGCATTTGGGACATATGGGTCAAGATTACCTTGAGCTGCAAGTTCGTCTTCATTTGTTTCTTGTTCCCTATCATCTCGTCTTCTTCCGTCAAATTTTGCACGATATCTCTTGCAATCGTGTAAAATTGATCCTCGTCATCATTCTCATTCTCCAAACCATCGTCGGAAATATTACCGTCTTCCAAAGCAGCTAGGATTTCTTCGATATCCTTAGTTTTTAATTGTCGAGACATGCTATGTTAATAAAATTGTTATCTCGTAAGATACTAGTGTGAAAGTTATTCATTCACATTATAATTATATAGTTGATAAAACAATAATACAAACAAATTAACATGAAATTAACTTTACGATTAGTGTACCGATTTTGCATGTTGATGTATTTTTACATCACAAGAAAAATTGGCTTTTCTGCATAAATTTGTCAACATATACAATAACATAAATATTTTTCGTTTGTCTTCTATCCAAAAACAATTTTCCTTTTATTATTATATTAATAATAATCGCGCTTATAACACACGCTAAATTCAAATTGTACACAAATCGAAAGTCACCAATGATTATTGTCAAAAATAACAAAATTAGCTATCAGAAATTCTACCTACATTTGAGAACGGTGAATCCCCTTTTTTTAATTAAAATACAAACAAAAAAATTTTGCAAAGGTTGCCACATACCGAAATATATGAGTTTAAACTTATGATGCAGATATACATCGTCATGCATTTAAGGGTTAAACAAAAGTTATGTTGTTTTAATTTTTTTTAACTAAACCAACAGATATGGTAAGGGCCACTAGACGTATGAGTTATTTTTCAAATTAATATCACTCATACTTATATCATCATTCATTGTTTGGAATAAGACTAAAGGTACGTTCAGATTAGTAAAATATTTGACAAAAAAACATGAAATATTTGTTTGCCGTAATCTGAACACAAAATATTTTTGTGTGTCAAACAGCAAATCAGCTGATTTTGGTCAAATAAAATTATTTGCATTCAAATAAATATTTGACAAACTTAACCATAGTGTGAACACTAGCTATCAAATATTTTCTTCTGATTTGAGTAAATATTTATTTGATCTTACAAAAAATATGTAAGAACAAACAATGGCAAATAACTGGTGGTAAAATATAATTTTTTTTTTTTTAATAAATTTATTAATAAAAGGTTTTATAAAAAAACTGAAATGTAAATAGATATTAAAAAGCGAAATTTGATGATACAATATTTTGAGAAATTTTGTTTAATAAAATATTGTTAAATGGAAAAATATGCATTTTAAATCAAATTAAATTAAAATTTAAAAACAAAACAAATTCACAATTAAAAATGTTCGGTCACTTGCTATGGTATTCGTTAAACTACAATTTTTAAACCATACATGAGACTAATTAATTGATTGGACTAATGAATTGATGATTTCATTACAATTTCATTGATATCAATTGTAATGAAATTATTTTCATTGATTTGATTTCATTGACTAATGGTAATGATATCAAATTTCATTACCATTAGTAATGAATTAATTAAAGGAAGAAAATTGCAATTGACTGAATGCAAATATCCTAGGTTTGGGAAATATTCCGAAAGATTAATTTTTTATAAAAAAAAACAATTATTTTTTTACCCACAAAAGTACATGAAAATAAAAATTTAATCACTCAGATAATGGATTGGAACATTGGTCCAAAATGGAACGATATGGAATGAAACGGGGAACGATTGGAATCGGAGCACTGTACACAATTGTGTTGTCGTACGTGAAAATAAAAATTTAATCATTCCGATAACAGAATGGAACATTGGTCTAAACGATATGGAATGAAACGGGGAATGATTGGAATCGGAACACTGTACACATTTGTGTTGTCGGTATAGTGCATTTTGTTAAGGCTTGCATGTGTGGTTAAGGTTTGCAAAAATGTTGTCCATTTTGCGATATCATGCTTAGTTTTTTAAGATACAAGCCATTTTACAAAATGGTGATATTTTAAAATGTCCAGTATCGCCAAAACTAAGCGAGATAGACCAAAACGGACAAAATTTTTGCTCCAAAAGAGTATTAATATACCCTTATAACATAAATAGGCTAGGTACGAGAGAGATCCCGAGTGATCAGTTTTTTAAAAACAGTTAGTTTTTGATTAAATAAATCTATGTTTTTTTACACTTTAATTAAATAAATATTTAATACAAATATTTGTTTCAATCTGAACGCTCGACAAACTCAAAAACCACTTTATTATCACGGTAGTCTTCTTTCGCATTTATGCAATTAAAAAAAATTAATGAATTTGTAATGCATATCCAATTTTTATATGCATTTTCGAAATTTTGGAAACATGTATCAAACGAAAAAAAATAACTGCGTTTTTGACACGTTTAGATACATTTTCGAAATTGTTCTCCCCTTTCATAATTCAAGCGAAAAATTAACATTTTTGATATAAAATAGACCCGCCGTCTAATTTTCTCGGTTAAACAAAAAAATTAGAAACTTATCTATTATTTATATACAAAAAATTGTATTTTTTGTATAATTTGTAATTAAATTATGATGTGAGCAAGATTATTCAAGTTCAAGATCATTTGTTTTTTGGTAAACAAAAAACCGTGCAATGTTTATTTATTACTCAAAAAAGTTTTTGCCCGCTAACTTATAGCAGACTTTATCTACTGATAGGTCCTTACATGTTTCATTTCGCGTCACCGAAAATCATCAGAGAACCAATGTAGAAGGGTTAGAATATTTTACACAAATTTTGAAGGAAAAAGATCAACGCTTTACCCGTATTATTTTATTTACCCGATTGTAATTAATTGTTGTACTTTTAAATTTAAGAATATTAAAATCAAACTTTTATTTTTCTATCTTTTATCATTAATTATGATAAGAGATGGGATTCTACCCGGTATTTACCCCATACATGGGTAAATACCGGGTAAATAAAAGATAAATACCTTTTTTGGGAATTTATTTGGGTATTTATAAAAATTATTTGAAATGCAACATCTAGCAAGCTCTAGTTGTCAATCAGCTGAAATTTCATTAATGAAATGAGCAATTTGATTTAATGTTTTCAATAGCACGTGTGTTGTTAAATATCAAAAGCGGATAAAATCGAATTAAAACTATATTAAAGTGGATTAAATTGTTTAAAATTGTGGAGAAGGTATGTATTTATTAGTGGAGCTAATATTGATGAAATGTTTTAATCATTTTTATGTTCAGACATGGGAAGACCTAAAAATGAAAAAATATGGAAGCATTTTGCAACAAGTGGAAGCAACACAAACACAGTTGTTTGCAGATATTGTGACACGGTTTATAAACAGGGAAATGTTAATAAAATTACAAAACATTTAATGAAATGTCTAAAATGTCCCATTTTGGTGAAACGCTCATTCAGTACTCAAAGTTTCATCCACTCAAAAAAAAAAAAAACGAAACAGATTAACTGCAGATAATGCCGGAAAAGTATGTTTTATAGCACGTAACTGGAATCTCGCCAATAAAGACATACGACAAAAGGATACTTCCGCAAAAATTGTACCGGCTGAGGATGAAATCAATTTTGCTAATTCATTTGAGGAAGCACCTTCCACTTCCACTGGTATCACAAATTCCACACCCCATTGTTCGTTTAATTATTTTCGGAGTCAAAGTGACAATGAAACATTCAGCGACAGCGACAGTGATTTCGATTGGCTAATGTAATGTTGCAAAAATAAATATGTATATATAATATAGTTTTTGACTTAAGTTCTTATTTTCCAACTGTTCTGTAATCATTTTTATTAATAAAATTTATAAAATTTTGCTGCAAAATGTTTTTGTTCACCAAATTTTCTACAACATAGCTTTTACCCACCTTTTTGGTAAATACCCGGGTATTTACCAATTTTTACCCAATTTACCTATTTTACCGGGTATTTACCATTTGGGTATTTACCCTTTGCCCATCTCTAATTATGATGTGAGCAAGATTATTCAAGTTCAAGTTTGTTGTTAAACAACTTGAACAATCTTGCTCACATCATAATAGTTTGTAATTTTTTTATTTTCAGCAGGTTTTAATGCAATTTAAACAAAAACGCGATTTATTTAAGTTTATTGCAACTTTTGCATGAAAACGCATTTTCTGCACAGATAAACCTTTTTTTTATCAAAAATGGCTTTGTGTATTTTAACAAAATTCTAAAACCAGTTTAAAATATCAAAATTAAAAATAACTCAAAAAATTTAATTTTTTTAATTTAAATAATAAAGTTCCAAAAAAAAATGGAGAAATTAAGATAGCATCTGCGTCCCGGATAAAGCGACATTTAATTGTATATAAAATATTTTTTTATTTTATTAATTAATAATCATATACTTACAAATTATATACTATTTCCCTAACCGAGCACTAGCTACTATGGCCTTCGGCTCGTTGTAGCGAAAACAGACCAGTGCCTCTGGTGGGAATCGAACCCACGACCCCGCACTGATAAGCTAGCACGCTACCAACTAGCCTACCGGGGCCCACTATATATAAAATATGTTCAGCTTTCCATTGATGCATGTTTAAAAAAATTTTAAGTTAGAGAAAAAATTTAAAAATGCATCTAAAAACTGAATTTGTATTAAAAATAATATTTTTTTATTCAATATATAATTTTTTATTGCATAAGTGTAGAAGATCGTATCGTATCGTATCGTATGAATCGAATGCGTTTTAAATCAGAAAAATCCGACAAAAACCTTCAAAAATAGAGTTTTTCAAAATTCCATACATACACTCAAAATAGTTTGTAGTTTAAATTAACTGAAAATGTAATTTAACATAAATGATAAATCACTTGAAATCCTGTCTACTTACTTTTCATTTCAATTAAATGTTTCTTGTTATTTATTTTTAAATATTGTTTAAGTAACTAACAAAAAATAAAGTTCAAATTTTAACTACAGATCAGTAAAAATAAATGTTCGAGTCAGTTATTTGAAATTATTTCAATTTTTTTTTTTTTTTTTGGTTTTGTTGGTTTTTTTTTCTACAAAATGTAGACACAAACACATGTAGTGTTTTTGAAGCACCCTAGTGTACAAGGGTAGTGAAAGGGCTAATGTATAACTTAATGTCAAGTTTAAGACCTGGGCCCTAATTCTCGCATTCGTAAACTATCGAAATAGTATTCGAACGTGTGAGTTCTTTTAATTTTGAGATTATCTAATTCGATAACGAATAAAATGCATCGAAATTCCTAATAATGGGATTCCATAACGAATGACCTTTCGAACGCAATCTTGCAAAATTTTACTCAAAAGCTAAGAACAGAAAAAAAGGAAATGTAAGATCAAAAATAATATTTTTTGCATTTCATTTTGAATTGTCAGGTTTGAGACCATAATTAAAATGTTACTACTACAAATAGAAAACACTTTTTGTCAATAAGTGTTAGAAAATATGACAAAAATTCTTGTGGGGATCAGGTCCAGAGTGCCGCACTTTCGACTAGGTCATCTTTAGCTTCATTCTAATCCACCACCCACAAGAAACTCAAGGTTGGATCATATATTTATTTGATTTATATTTATTTAAGAAAAAAAAAATATGTGTGCACTAAAAAAATAAGTTAGTAAAAAAGTTAGTAAAACATCTTGTAAATCAAGTATACTATTTTTGAGCAAATTTTTTGCTGAAATTATGTTTTCAACTAAAATTTTAGTTATACATATTCAGCACTTAACTAATGTTTGAACTAATGTTTTACTAATATTTTGCCAATGTTTCACTAATTTATTTTGCTGACAAAAAATTGTGCTGATAAGCACTTTAAAAGTGTGTACGAGAACCAGATTGAAAGTTATACTCAGAATGAAGTAGATGTCGCGTCATGTCAAGATGTAGTAGAGATGAGAAAAATGATACTAAAAAGTACAACTCTTGTAAGACGTATACAAAAATCAACCATAGAAGATTTTTTTATATGTTTTTCATACAAAAGGACGCCAACAATGTGTATTCATATAAATTATTGATATAATAAACTCAAATATTGTTTTGATTCCGGCTTGTCATAGAAATTTATTATTAATTATATTACAGACAAAATAAAAAATTAAGCAAAAATAAAATGCGTATTTGTAAACTAAATTTTTATAGTGGTCATTTGTGGAAAGGGGAAAGATTGCAAAAAAATATACCTTTAGGTAGACAGACTAAAGCGAAAGAGAAGGGAACAATTTTTTTTATAATTGCAAAAAAATTGTTATTTATGTGTATGTCATTTTGTTAATTTTTGGTTTATTTTATTAATTTTTTGTTTATTTATTAATTAAAAAAAAATAAAACAATTTTTCATCCGCTGATATTTACATTTTTTTTACAAATTTTTTGAGTTTTTTTTTCAGCATACTAATATTAATCAACCAAATGTTATCAAAACTTTAGCTGAATTTACTAATTTTTGATGACATTAGCAATTTTTTTGAAAGCATCCTCCTGACTAAAATTTTGTTGATTCAGCAACAGTTTTTGCTGACTTTACTGACTTTTTTTTTTGAGTGCAGAGCTAAAATAACCTAAACAGTAAATTAAAAATTTTCTGAAAAAAGTTTTTCTTCATTCATAAAATGCCGCTCTAATGGTAAGGCCACTAGGCGCATGAGTTAATTTTCAAATTAATATAACTCATACGCATATGTTCTAAACAAATAAACCGTTGACAAATTCTATTAATGTTTTATATTTTGCAAATAAATGTCATCCTAATTTACAATTCTCATCTGCATTTCACATGATTGTATTTACACTTGTTCTTTTATTGTTATACTACCGTTCTTACCGTTCTTACCGTTCTTATTACGATTATTGTTATTGTAGGCTTATGATAGTCGTCAGTTGATGGTCACTTTATTCGTATGCCTTTGGGGCGCCCGCCTTTCTGGTTATTTACTTTATCGTATTGTTAAATTGGGACGTGATAAACAATTTGATGATACACGTCGTAATATCATTAGATATGCAGTATTCTGGACATTTCAGGTAAGCATACAAGTTGTCGTTGTTCTAAAAATCTATTTAATGGCCTTTAAATTCAAATATATGTTTCAATTAGTTGACATACTTACACTGAGAGAATTATCTGCCTGATATCAATGCATTTTTGCATTAGGTCTATGAAATGTTACTGGAATTCGTCCATTGAAACTTGTCATGAAATTAATGCAGTTTTTCATAAAATTGTATAACAAATTTCATTTTATTTCATTTAAAATTGCATGCGTCTAATGAATAAGTTTCATTAAAAATAGTTTCATAAAAATTATAAAGGTTTTTCATAAAGTTAAAGAAATTTTTCATTCACAATGTGAAAAATTTCATTAAAACTCGTCCAAGAAAATTCTCTCTGTGTATGTACGTAAGCATGTATGTGAATGAAATCTAATGAAAAACACTCTCTTGTTGTCAATTAAATTCATAAAACTTAATTTTAATTAAAATTTCCAGGCTATATGGGTTTATATTGTTTCGTTACCAGTCATTATTATCAATTCGCCACGTCATTCTCAGCCCAATGCTCCCAAAACAATGACAACATTAGATTCAACTGGTACGGGTATGTTTATTGTTGGTTTATTGGCAGAAACATATGCCGATTTGCAGAAATTTTCCTTTCGTCAAGATCCTGCCAATCAAGGAAAGTTTTGTAACGATGGTGAGTTGGGGTTGTTGTTTTTGTTGTGAGGTGGACAATTAAATCTTAATTAAACTTGTATTGCTTTAATATAATTTTTACAGGTCTTTGGAGCTTATCGAGACATCCAAATTATTTTGGTGAGGTTGTTATTTGGTGGGGCATATTTGCAATATCACTTAATGTTATTTCCGGCCATGAATGGGTAGCAATTGCCTCACCGATTTTTACTACTTTAATTATATTGTTTTTATCGGGTATCCCGATAAGAGAAAAATCCGCTGATGAAAAATATAAAGAGTAAGTTTTTTTTTTGTATAATATTTCATAAAAAGTAACAAAACAAAGCTATTTAAAGTATAAGTAGTAGGGTATTCAATTTACTCGGGTTTGCTTTTGTTCGAGTAATCGAGTAACTCGATTTTGAGGTTTTTAATTTACTCGAGTAGGCGTGTAAGATTTTAAAATTGCTCGAATAACTCTAGTAACTCGAACAATTTTAATACTTTAATTTTATTTTCCAAAAACTCACATTTCTGTAAGTTTTTATATTTTATTAGTACTAATACAACATATATATAAAAATTAACAAATTAATTAAAAATTTTAGTAAAAAGTATATCTAAAAGAGAAAAACATTTGCTAAGATCATTTATTATTGCGACAGTTTTGTCTCAGTACACTCAAAGCAAAAGCGTTATTATATCAAAGAAATTCTTTATAAATATGTTGAAATCTTCATTGGTTTTCTTTCAATATAACTGGTTCATAAATATGTATTAAACTGTTTCATAAAAATATTTGTAAGGTGATCCGTTTTGTAATTTCACTCAGACTTGACACAGCTTTGTTATATTAGTGTGTTAGTACTAAACGAAAAAATAGTCCATTTTGTCCTATCACTTTGGGATTTTGAGATATGTAATTTTTCTAAAAAAATTATAAAGAAGTTTTGAAACAACTTTCATGAATATTTAAGAAGATTTTCATCATATTAATGAAATTTTAATATGTGGAAATTTTGCGTAGGACCGCTATGAATTTCCATATAGGGCTTCTAAAATTGGCTTGTTACAACGACATAAAAGGGACCAACAAAAAGTTTTTAGTAAATGACATTTAAAAATTCCTTTTTGAAAATATAGTATTTATATGTAGTTTCTTTAGATCAAATGGCAACTAAATTAAAAAAAAAAATAATGTTTGATCCCACTTTTAACCCTCAAATCCGCACCAATAATCTTAAACACCCAAGTCTTAGAACTTGTTTCTTTAAAAAATATCCAAGTTTCTTCGATATCGGAGTTTTTCGCATTAAGTTCTTCGTTTTTCGTAATATAATTTCTTTAACAGTGCTCACTTAATATAACAGTCACATTATTTTATACAAAATATTAAAAAAATATAAAATAGTTCATATTTTTAAATTACTCGAGTTACTCGATTAATCGACCAAAATTGTTCGAGTTATTCTTTACTCGAAATTGGCCACTTCGAATTACTCGAACAATTGTTCGACATCATTTCATCGATTAATCGAGTAACGGTTAACCGATTGAATACCCTAATAAGTAGGGTAAAGCCAGCAGGTTGCCACCACTCTAAAATTTCTGAATACCACCAGTGCTCAGTGGTAAAATACGGTCATAACTCTTTAAATTCTTTGTTTATATAACTGACATTTGGTATATGAATAAAGGATGTAATTTCATATCAAGCCTTTTAATTTGGGTGCAATAAATACAGGGGTTGGCCAAGTTAGATGGGACACGACATATGTTTATAAAATGCAATGAAAATGCACTTAAATGCTTTACAATTAGTCTGATATTTAGGCAAACTATTTATAAATATTGCCTAATTACTGATATCAAAAATGATCAAATTCGGTCGATGCATTCAGAAGTTATGTGTATAACATTTTTTTAGATTATCATACATTTTCTGTAAAACTTTTATTATTTGGGCCAAGTTCGGTATAAATTGTTGGTGATAAAAACAATAAGCCGTTTCAGGCTGAAATTCATGCGCTGCGTCCAGAAAGGAACTGAAATTATTGCAGATTGACCAGATTTTTTTTACAGAGTTGCCACGGAATTTTGCATCAACCCTACACAAAATTAAGTTCCTTTTTTTAAGTAATCGCATGATTTTCACCTAAGAGAGGATTTTTAATACGATACTCTTAAAAAAATAAATGATTTTCAACAAAATTCTTATATTGTCTTAGAGCATAGAGCGATTTTGATGAAATTTTATTTTAAATATCTTCCCGTGTAAAAAAGATTTGATCTGACACACAATGTAAGATTGAAGCTTAAGCTTTTAAAAATAGCTCTTATATTGGTCCAAGGACATACAGGATTCACACAGGATACCTCTAAAGAACATCATCTTAACTTAAAAACATATGGACGAATTTTTATGAAATTTGGCAGAAGATTACATTTTTTAGTAGTATTAAAGCCTCTAAGTTCCCTTTCCCTTTTTTGAAAACCAAAATCGCCATATCTTCTTATATGCAGAAAAAAGTAATTTTTGAATATGTTTGCACGTAATTATATATAAGTTTACACAGGTTCAAATTTTCAAACCTAAACAAAGATTAATTTACAATTTTAAAATTTTAAGACATTATGTTCGGCACATGCAAACATAAGCATATGTATATTTGCAGCCAAACAAAGTTCTGCCTATTATGGAGGCTCTAGCTTTTCTTAAACTTCGGGATCTGATGAGATCTTTAGCCAGATCGAAATACTAGTATCAACCTAGCTAATATGTTTGATTTGCTTTATTTTTCTAAATATACGGAGGTTGAAAGCTCGTTATAAATTGAAAATAACATTAAAAAAATCTCGATGTATATAAAAACAAAAAACTAATATAACTGTAAAAAATAGACTCCCCCAGAGTCTATTTTTTACAGAGAGTGTACTTTTTTCACGAGCTCCAAACATATATATGTTTACAGGAAAATAAAATTATATTTGCAAGTAAAATTATATTATAAACATTATATATCTAGCAGGGCGTTTTTTGTCAGCTTGTAAGTAAAAGCACAAAAAGTGTTCTGAGATTCGCTATAAACCTATTTGGGCCCATATCGCCTAATATAGGAAACAAAAACTAAATTGGCAGAAGAACATACATTTTATTTTTCGTGCTGCACACGCTTTTTCGCAAAAATTCATTAGCCGGTTTTCGGGTTAACAGATACCATATTCGAAAATTCAAAGGAATTTGATTAACTTTGTGGCGTAGGCGAAAAACTACTCGAGAAAACTCTAGTAGTTTTTACTAAATTAAAAAAAAAAAAAATATACATATAAGTTTGTACTAAGTTTATTTAAATTTTTTATTTTATTATACGGCATCCAACTTTTTTAAATTTTGTACCGAAATAGTCGAGTTTTTCGAGTATAAATTTTTATTGAAACACTTTAAAATTTTAAATGAGCTTTCTATGAATATAGTCAATTCATAAAACCGCTAAATTAAAAAAAAAAATTAATTTTTTTTGTGAACTGATTGAGTTTTGTTCGAGTAGTGGTTGCCTCAGGACACAATGTTCATACCATTAAGGAGAGATTTGCTACACTCAGGGAACTTCTGCTTTAAAAATATGTAGTTGTTTGGGCTGTAATACAGTTTCTTTATTTTTAAGGTAAATGTCAGCCATTTGTAGAAAAAATTAAATTTTTGACTAACCTTGTAGTTCAAAACAAACCACATCAACATACTGTTTTATGATTTTACATTCATTTTTTACAGTCGTTTTTTGTTATTTAAAAAAAAATAAATGTTTGTTTATTTTTTACTAACATACTCGAATGTGGTTCATTTTTACTACAATTGTTAGTAATTTTTTGAACAGCAAAAACAAATGACAATAGTCGTCCTTTCTTCAAGTGAAATTGCATTTGTTTTTGACTACAATTGGAATATTCTTTTGAAAATTTTTTTTTCAAAAAGTATACATTTGTTATAAAAAGTATACATCTTTAATATTTACCTTTTTACATAAGTTCAAACGAACAAAAAATGCACTTTCACTACTCGATGGATCGAACTACTCGTTAACTACTCGAATAGCTCGAGCTACTCGAAAACGGGGGGAACTGCAAAATGTTGCTTTGGTAGTTGTTTATTAAAGTGCCGTCAAAATATTGTAGTTTATTGTTTGTAGTTTAATAAAAATGTTTTCAGCAGAGCTAAAAATAAATTAACATGCTTTTATTTTTCCAATAAATATTTATTGCAACTTTTTTATACATTTATTCAAAATAATTTACCTATTTTTTAGTTTCATTTATTATTTTCATTTATTATTTTCATTTATTTAAAGTTTCAAGCAGATTTAACCACAAAAACGGAATATTGTCCTTAATTTGTCTCCCTAACAGTTGTTATAAATTTAAATAACTTTTTTTTTTTCAAAAAAAATATTTAAAAAATTCGTGTGTTTTTTTTATTAAAATGGTTTGTTTATGTACAAAATTATTTCAATTCAAATTATAAGAAATTGAAAAAGTTTACACAAATGTGTGTGTTTATACATTTTGTAGAAAAGGAAAACAAACAAAACTGAAATAATTTCAAATAACTGAACATAACTTTTATTTTTACTGATCTGTAGTTAAAATTTGAACATTTATTTGTAACTTACTATTCATTTGTTCTTTCGGATTTGTTAGTTATTTAAACGATGAAAATGAAAATGAAAATTATTCAAGTTCGAGGCCATACTCTATATTTCTTCATTAGGATATTGTCCTAACAAATAATCTATAGAGTTTTTTGTTTTCAAATTTATTATTTGACCCTTTCAGGAATGTGTTGATAGATCTAATTCGGGAATTTTCTAGGTTCCCATCATCAGAACACGTTTTGAAAGCGGTAACAATCCCATGCCAAACATCAAACATTCATATGAACTAGTTTACTCACTACCTGAGAACTAATATACATATGAGTTTCAAGTTAAAGATTATAACCATTGATCAAAAAATAAAATTGAAAACTTGTTTGATGTGCAAGATCCGATATTTAACGATATTTAAAAATAAATAACAAGAAATATATGATATAAAGGAAAAGTAAGTAGACCGGCTTTTAAGTGAGATCATTTATGTTAAATTATATTTTCACTTAATTTAAACTACAAACTATTTTGAGTGTACTAAAATACACTGCTTCAAACAACTGTTACAAAAGTACAGCATTTTTCCTTAGTTGCTTTTTTAAATAACTGGCATAATAGTTGTTTTGAATTATTTCATAGAAAAACAACTGTAATTGCAGTTAATAATAACATCTTCTGATTACTACACAAACAACTATCATGTGGTAACTGACAAACTTTTTTGCGTGTTTGAAAGATAGGCTGTCACAAAGTTATTGCGGCAATGAAAAAAATTATAAAAATATTTTATTTTTATCAACATTTTTATTGCGGCAATATACTCGTATGTTTTTACCAGGCGATATGGTCGGGAAATCTTGTTTTATATTTTTCTATATTAGGGATAAAAGTTTTCATTAAAAACAGATAATAATACAAGTTTTGTCAGTGTTTTCAACATTACAAATATGGCGGATTTCATAGCAAATTACCGAACTTTTGAAACCGATGTCTTGGGGTCGGGATGAAGCTTACATCAAGTTCAGCGAAATCGGTCAGGGACTCTCCGAATTAGAGGGTGTTGAATTTTGGCATTTTCTACAAACAGCCCTTTTTCGGGTTCATATAACTATTTACCAGGCACCGAAAGTTCATGAAAATGCATGTTTTTTCCTCAAGTCTGAGATCAGGATAATATATTTGCTACTCAAAAAGTTGGCGTTAAAATGGCATCGATTTGTTAGTGCATTTTATTGCATAGTTTGCTATAAATGCATATTCTAGCATATTTCGTTTTAAATGCATATTTTTATTGCATATTTTTACATATTTGTTTTAAATTCATATTTGTATTGCATATTTAACCTATTTTGAAATAATCGCTTTTAATATTATTTTATATTTGACCAACAAGAGGATCTGAACAAGCCCTCTTAAGTGTTCTCTTTTTAAATTTTATATGCAAACTTGGATTAAGAGATACAGGTTTTAGTAGGTTTTCCAAATAAATAATTAGAATTTTGTATTAAGTATGCAAAATGTGTGCAGAGAAACATTTCAAATTAACTTTAAAATCTAATTGAAATTGTTTAAAAACATGAAAATAACAATGTAAGTAAAATTTCAACTTTTGAAATGACACACATAAAACCCCGGGACACGTGAACTTAATTTTGGATAGTAGAATAGATGGTATATTCCGTTTAAAAGGTTAGGTAAAAATAAAAAGATATTTCTATTTTAAATTTATAATGACTCGAGTGATTTTTTGAGTGTATTTTAAGTAAAAGACATCGAAATCTTTTTTGAAATAACTTTATTTATTGTTTTTATGTCAAAACTCAAAGCTAACACATATGGCCGTCCATTTTGTGACTATATGTTCTAATGAGATTTGAAGATTTTAACCATATGACACTGAACTAACAGACTTTAGTAAACTCCAAATGTTATTAACCCTGAAGTTGCGGATTGTATATAAATAATTAGTATCCGCCTAAAAATGGACTGCCATCATTGCTAGACTTAAGTTTAGAGAAATAAACAATAAATAAAGTCATTTCAAAAAAGATTTTGATGTATTTTACTTAAAATACACTGAAAAAATCACTTGAGTCAATGCAAAGTTAAAATTGAAATATACTGTGTAATTGATTAAAAAAACTTAAGTGCATATTTACAGACTTTTTATGCATATTATAGGCGCCTAAAACACTATTTTTTAGTGCATGAAGTTCCTGTTCCTGGTAATTACCAATTGTAGTTAGAAAATGTTGTCCAAAATGTTTTCGATAGATTTTTCTTCAATCTTAAAAAAAAAAATAGTTTTGACTTTTTTTCAAAGCTTTAAGGTACGTTCAGATTAGTCAAATATTTGACAAAAAACATGAAATATTTCTTTGCCGTAATCTGAACCCAAAATATTTTTGTGTGTCAAACAGCAAATCAGCTGATTTTGGTCAAACAAAATTATTTGTATTCAAATAAATATTTGATAAACTTAACCATAGTGTGAACACAAGCTATCAAATATTTTCTTCTGATTGAGCAAATATTTATTTGATCTTACAAAAAAAAAATGTAAAAAAAACAATTGCAAATAACAGGTGGTAAAATCGTCAATTATAAATTTTTTACCCAAAAAAGTACGTGAAAATAAAAATTTAATCACTCAGATAATGGATTGGAACATTGGTCCAAAATGGAACGAAATGGAATGAAAAGGGGAACGATTGGAATCGGAGCACTGTTCACAATTGTGTTGTCGTACGTGAAAATAAAAATTTAATCATTCCGATAACAGAATGGAACATTGGTCCAAAATGGAAAGATATGGAATGAAACGGGGAATGATTGAAATCGGAACACTGTACACATTTGTGTTGTCGGTACAGTATCTCCAAAACTAAGCGAGATAGACCAAAACGGACAAAATTTTGTCCGAGAGAGATACCGAGTGATCAATTTTTTAAAAAACAGTTAGTTTTTCGAATTAATAAATCTATGTTTTTTTACACTTTTATGAAATAAATATTTAATACAAATATTTGTTTCAATCTGAACGCTCGAAAAATATTTTTTCGTTTATTTTATTTGACACTATTTGAGAGCTGTTTGAACAAACAAAAACCATCAAATATTTGATCATAGTTTGAACATAAAATAATATAATTTTTTATTTTACACAATTGGAAGCAAATATGTAAACAAATATTTTGTTCAAATGTTTGATTAATGTGAACGTACCTTTAGAAAGCTTATGTCTTTTCCTTTAAGAGCTTAGTGGGATGCGAATTGTTTATCTTTCGTCTTTTCTTCCAAAGTAGGGTACTTTTGGCACCAACAATTTTATTTTCATAAAATCAACACATTTTCAATCTGCTAGTAATATCCTATTTGGATCCAAGTTTGGTCCGAATCAGGTCCAGTTTTAGCTAATAAAGGAACTCGTTACGAAAATTTGATTTTGGCATATCATCACTTTTTGTTATGGGTATTGCATCAATAAAAAAATGGAGTAATTATTTTTTTAAACTTTCAACTTCTTCCCGATTTAGGCCGATTTAGGGATCCCATTTCCTACAGAGCAGACAGAGCTGTAGGAAATTTGAACTCAACATTCGATGCTGTGCCAAAGGGTTTTAAAGTGCACCATTTAAACAAAAAAAGTGATTGTAGCAAAAGAAACCCTAAATCAGCGTTTTCGGCCGCTGTGGGCATATAGAAGGAGTTGGAATTTTAAAAAACATTTTATAAACTGATGATAGACCAAAAAAAAAATCAAATTTTTACTTTTCTGACGAAATTTAATATATAACTAACATACTACAGTACCATTGCTAATATATTAACATATTTTTTTAGATATATTTAATAATTTTATTTATTTATTTTTTTTTTAACACTTTTAAAATGCAACCAATGGATATTAGCAGAACTTACACTTCATTGCACCATAGCAAATATGCTAATTTAATACATTTTCAGGAGTTTATATTTGTAATAAAGTCATTTTCATTTTTATAGCTATTTTTAATTTACGTTTTACTACACCTACCTAATCCCTTTCAGTTCTTGTTAATCTAAAAATTTGTTAATTTATTTTCAGTCAACTGGAATATCGTAAATATAAAGCCTCAACATCACCATTGATACCAATACCACCAGCGGTGTATGTCGAAGTACCAGCAGCGCTGAAGTTTATTTTATGTTGTGAATTTCCCATTTATGATACCATGAAGATACAAAAAGACATTAGCCCATATTCACTTTCGATTGCAAGATCCCACTCACACATATAGCAGTCAATTGCCCACTCAGGTAGTGGGCAACAAGGCTTCCATGGCACCGTTGGCCATTCATTAAAATATGGTGAAACGGGTTCGATGCATAGAGGACACTGTTATGGAGCTAATGGGGGAGATGCTGAAAATCATTTGAATTGTGGTGGCAGTTGTCGTAATTCATATGTCAAATCAGCAAATCCCTATCAGAATGGTTCCGGATATGCTGCTAGTTACGGCCAAAATAATAACGAACTAGCACATAATCCACATCAGCATCATCATCAACATCAGGCGCATCATCCCCACCATCCACATCATCACCAACACCATCACCAACATATGGCACCCAAAGCTTTAGATGTTGATGACGATACAGATGATGGTATTATTTATATGCCTGGTCCATCCTCTTCCAAAAAACAACCCCACTATTTTCCCAAACCCACACAACAGTCTATTGATTTTGAGGAACCCTCTTCGATTATCGATGTAGAGGAACAAATTGAACCCGAACTGGAGGAAGACTACGATGAAGATATACCGCCTATTGATTTAAGCAAGCCACCCAGTGTGGAGAGCTTTGTAAATAAAACTCGAACGGAAAAGGAAGTACAAATAAATGCCGAAGGTAAATCCATAACTGTAACGACAATATTGTGATTTCATTTCTACGTGTTGTGCCCGTCATCGTTGTCGTCGTCCACATCGACGACAACGACAGCATCGTCTAGCTTGTTTATTGTTGTATTGTTACTCGTATTATCAGTATCATCATCAGCAGAACCAACAAAAATTACAAAACGAATATATTCCAATAGTTTATAACACGCATTGTACAATTGATTCGTACACACACAATTAATTAATTAATTATAAAAAAAAAAAAATATAAAATTAAAAATTAATTCTCAATTGAAAAATGGTATGTGTAGATTAAAAAAGTTTATTTCTTATGCAATTGATAAATACCTACTAGTGAATATTTTTATTATTAATAGAGAAAACTTAAAAAAAGCTCAGTGATTATTATGTAAATGATATGAAATTTTATTAAAAATTAAAAAATTAAAAAATTGTTAACATTCATTTTATAATAAGATGAGATGTTTTATGTTTAAAAGCCATTTTATTTTCGACTTGGTACTGCTCGAATTAAAAAAAAAGCAGCACTTGAATTTGAGTTTTTTTTTTAAATCAACTTCTCAACAACAATTGAAGGCTTAATTAGTTTGGAAGTAAAAGTAAAAAAGTGACGTAGCATTCTTGTAATGAATAGAAAGAGTATAAACAGAAAGAAGTTTCAAATAATCCAGCCAGTGGAACTTTTTACTAAAATTGCTTATAAAAACTTTTTTTTACAAAACAAATTTAAAATATCTTAACATCCCGAGTAAAAATGTTTAAATACAATAGACTGTGCCAATAAAAGCTACTAATTTTTTAGGTCCCATATAAAAGTTATGTTGTCGGTCACAACAAAAAAAAAAATTGTGGCATAATTTTAGCCTTCTATCTTTATTTTTCATGTGTATAAGATATAATTTCTATGTGTGTAAGATATACTTTCTATGTGTATAAGATATAATTATATATTATTATATATTAGCCAGTCAGTGATGCATTTTCAGTTTTTTTGTTTTGGGCCAAATTGACAATTTAAAAGGGCCAAAATACCATTGATAGGGCCACAGGGATGATAAAGTTAGTACTATAGTATTTTTTTGGTACTATTTGATCCGGAAAAGTACAATGGTACTCCTTTGACTCTTTTAGTACTATTTACATATAAATAAAAATTAAAGATTGAGTTTGAATTTTAACGTCTTTTTCAAAAAATTGCAATTTTATTTAATTTTAATTGTGAAAGACGTGGTAGAGAAGAATGAGTGTATTTTCTAAAAATCATAACTACATTGTAAATTTTTCAATTTTTCTGAATCAGACTGCGCAGTTTCTGGTATTGAACCTTCGTCAGTGACCCTGTTTTTTTTGAATAATGTAATATTTGTTATGTTTTTATTTGTTCGATTGCGTCTATATGAAATTTTCTGTGCAATCACTGACCGTGGTATAGATAAACTGATTTCTAATGCCACATGCACTCGCACCACACGTTAGACAGAGCGCTTTAGCGCACTGATCCATCGTCAGGTCGAGTTTTGTTGTGATTAAAAGTAGTTTTATTCAATACACGGTGTTTTTGTTCTTGCATACATAATCTCAGAAGTACAACTCCAACAACACAACAGTTATATTTTTAGAAACTTCAGAGAAACTTCAAGATTTAACATTTAATTCAATTATCCATTCATAAATTAACATTTATCAAATGTATTTATTTGGATCCAATCGTTGTAAATAAAGATGATTTTATTTGAGTTCGAGTAAAAAAAAGTGTTCGAAAAGTGAAAAATAAATATCTTAAAAAAGTACAATTGAAAAAAGGACATTGATAACATCTTCAAATTTGCATTGTGATTCTAAAATCGATTGAGTAATGAAATAGATAGTTTTTATAAATTCTGTAACTAAAATCAACTAAGTTTTGTTTTTATATACAAATAAATTTTAAAAACGTTAATTTATAATAAAAACATGTATAATAAAAACATGTATATGAGGGTCGAAAAAGTACTATTTTTTATGATGGTTGATACTATTTGAAAATCAAATTTATCATCCCTGTAGGGCCATATTTTTTAAAAAATTCGATTATTAGATTTTTACTAAAATAAAAATAATATTAATTTGTTAATTAGAGTTCGTCATTTTAATGCGTTTTTAAAAATGCAAGACAAACCCCTCTGACAATAAAGTTTAACATATTTTATGAATTCTCAAAAATTATTTCCGCTCTTGCAATAACATAACATTTTTAAAAAGCCTCTAAAAACACATTTTTTTTAATAAAAAAATTAATTGCGGCACTTTAAAAATGTTATCGTTCTGCATTCAAAAATTTAAAAACCTGACCTTCTGGTACGAAAATATATGATTTTGAATGCGATTTTTATAAAAAATTAAACAGCTCCCCGTTTTTCATTCTCTAAGGAACTAGCTTATCCTCTCATCGAATAAAAAAATCAGGCAAATTTCATAAAAGTCTGAACTAAACGGTTTAAAATAGTTAGTTGGTGCCGTGCAATAAAGCCATCGGTAACAAAGCCATATGGCTTTATTTCCCACAACATTGAGAAATAAAGCCATATGGCTTTATTACCAAATGAATTGAGAAATAAAGCCATTATGGCGTTATTGCTCATAGTCATATGGCTTTATTTCTCATATTTGATGGGTAATAAAGTCATATGGTTTTATTACCCATCAAATATGAGAAATAAAGCCATATGTATTAATTACACATCGCGTTGAGAAAAAAAGCCATCTAGAGGTTCTCCTTAAACTAATAATTTTCCCTTTTACAAAATGTTTCATCGGTGGGGTGCAACAACGCCTTACGCAATAAGGCCTTTAAGGCTTTATTTCACTTCCAATTGAGAAATAAGGCCTTTATTGCGAAAAGGGCTTTATTGCACTTTGAAAGTGACATAAGGCCTTTATTGAAATTTAGCCAATGGTGCAATAAAGCCTTTATTTTGTATTTTTTGATTCTTTTGTTACACTGTTCAGTTTTTCTGCGTGGCGGCCTGCGGCCGATCTTAGGGGTTTTCTCCTCCATAGGACGCGGCAGGTGGCTTCGCTGAATACAGTTTTCCTGCGCGCGTCTCATTATCTTCCCTAGTGTGACGCGCGCAGGGAAACTTTATTCAGCGAAGCCACCTGCCGCGTCCCATGGAGGAGAAAACCCCTAAGAGCGGCCGCAGGCCGCCACGCAGAAAAACTTTATAAAGCACAGATTTTCAATATTGTTGCAGTTAAATTTTTTGTTGAATTATTAATGTTCTATTAATTTTTGTTAATATGAAATTTTTTTATAATTGTTCAATAAAATATAAGAAGAATAAGAATAAGAAATTTTATTGCTTCATTTAAAAAAAATTTAAGTGAAATAAGACCTTTACGGCTTTATTTCACTTTCAAAGTGCAATAAAACCTTTTTGGAAATAAAGGCCTTATTTCTCAATTGGAAGAGAAATAAAGCCTTAAAGGCCTTATTTCGTAAGGCGTTATTGCACCCCACCGTATTATCCCTATTATACTTTAATTTGAAAATTTGTTGTTCTTTTTCCAAATATAATAATTTGCTGGATGCCCTGAATCCAGCTATTAATTTATATTCTAAAATCTCTTCTTGTGCCATTTTAATTAAAACACGTGTACTTTAGACAATGAACTGATAACAACGAACTGGTATAACAACAAATTGATAACAACGAGTAATTGTAAGCATGCTGATTAATATGACGTACAAGTCACATCATATTTACATAAACATATGTGTATAAAATTCAGCTGTTCCTCTCTTCTAATAATCTTTGTAAACAAGAATTTGAAGTAGATAAGAATTTGGAGACAATAACAAGAGACAGGTTCTCATGTGAAGTTATTTAAAGAATAAAAAAAAAAAAAAATTGCAAATAATTTGTCCGGATAAATACTTTAAAAGTTAGTATACGATAAAAATCAAATATTTCCAACAAAAAAATAGGTAAATATTTACGTATAATTTTAATTATGGCTTTATTTCTCAAGGTGATCGGTAATAAAGGCATATGGCTTTATTTCTCATATTTGATGGGTAATAAAGCCATATGGCCTTATTTCTCAAAATTGAACATTTTGAATATGACTTTATTTCTCAATGCGTTTGGTAATAAGGCCATATGGTTTTATTACCCATTACGTTGAGAAATAAAGCCATATGGCTTTATTACCGATGGCTTTATTACACGGCACCTAGTTAGTTCAATTTTGAGCTGAAAGGGCCAAAATAGATAAGAAAGTACCACAGGACCATCAAGCAGTCAAAAGTGTCGCAAATGACCCTATTGTGCCACGTTTTGCATCACTGTAGCCAGTGCATTATTATATGAGGAAGCATTTTTTCAAAACATGATTATTCCACTTTTGACAAAAGTGATTTTTTTGTTTGTTTGCTATCCAGATTATTCCATTTCAAATCTTGCATTTATTCCAAACATATTACTGCTAAATTTTTGAATCCTGTACAAAGCAATGACTAATCTTGTAGTCTATAATAATGCAAGAAAATTTCGGGTTAAATACATAGGGGCATACCTAAAAAACTATTTTCTCAATTTGTGCGAAAACACAAAAAGTGGAATAGTCATGTTTTGAAAAGATGCTCCTCATATATTTGTCAGATGTCTAAATTATTTTTCTTTACATAGAAATCGATGTAGTCATATCAATTTCTATGTGAAGCTATATGCAATTTTATTTTAATTTCATCCGAAATATGGGCCTATATAATTTTATCTTTTTGTATGAGTTTAGATCTAATATGATGCAATTATATGAATGTCCAGTACAACTTTATCCTAATTATAGCCCTATAGAATTGTATTAGATTGTATGAATTTTGTATCTAATTGTATCAGTTTAGATATAAAATTAGATACTTATATCTAAACTGATACAAATAGATATAATTATATGAAACCGAGATAATTTTGTGTCCGAATTTTGACCTGATACAATTGCATATGATTGTATATAAACTGATACATAAAAATATAATTAGATACTAGTTTCAGTCTGATGAAATTGCACTAAATGTTACATATTTTTTATATGATTGTATGAAAATATCACAATTTTAGGAAAATTCATTTCCTATCATATCCGTTAAGTACAAAAATTTTTAAGAAACATGTTGCTTTTTAGCGGTTTTCAAAAAAGTAATCGCATAAACATTTTTTTAATTTTTAATACACATTAAGGTGTACCGGAGGTGGCCAACTTTACGTAACAGTGCTCAAACGATGCGTATTTTGCAGTTGATTATGGGAAAAATAAAAAATTCGAGAATACTTACTATTTGCTACCCGTATTTTATTTGAATTTTCGTACAAAATTGGACTCAAAAATTTGGTTAAGCTGAGCATATTTTTGTAAATAAATTGATAAAATTTCCATAGAGTAATTTTCGTCCACCACATCGCTTAGCTTAAAACAAGTCATAAATAAAGTTACTTGTTTCAAACTAAATGAGGCTGTGGTGGACAAAAAATAATCTATGGAAATTTTATAAATATTTTTCCCATACTATGCTCGGGATTGCCAAACTTTTAAGCTCAACTTTGTCCAAAATTTTAAAAATACACTACGAAGCGAGCGGGTATCAACAATAAGCAATTAATAAAAAAAAAATTTAATCCATAAACAGCTCAATAATACCTATTGTTTCAGTACGCGACAAAATTCAATTTTTTTTTTAATTCGGAGCAGACTAATATGCAGGCGTCAGAAATGCGTCAATATATAGTTCTAAATTAGATCTAAATTTTTTGGTATGAAACGATATGTCTACATATAACTATAAATAGGTCAATATATCGTTTTATCCAAAATGAAACACAATATTTTTATTATTACACTATATGTTATTATATATAATTATGATTTATGTTATCTACTTATACATCTATTCGTACGTAATTGGATTAACCATATATAATTGTATATGTCATATATGATTACATATTGGTCGACATGTGAAAAGATGAAATTATATGTGGCATCGTATTAAAAAATTTAGAGGAAACAAATTTTATATATAAACATACATAAACATATGTATTTACAGATAATGGCATGCAATAACATATATATTTATATAAAATAATGCATTTTACTCGGGTAATTTTTTTTTTTATTTTATTAAAAATTATATACGTCATGGGATTTAAATAAATTCAATTGAATCTCAAAATAACTTTTTCGATCCACCAAAAATTGCTTATACTTTATTATATTCATTTAGATCTAAAATAATCCCATGGGATATTTTGGAAACTATCAGTCTTAAATTAGACATTATTTGATCCCACTATTTTGAGATTCATTTTGATCTAATTTAATCCAGAAATGCATTTGAGGGATCTGATCGGATATAACTGGATACTAAAGGGGTGCATAAATGTCTTGCTAGACATTCTTTTATACAACAACAATTCTTTTTTTTTGCACTAACAACAGTAAATCTTGAAAATTATAGAAACATGAACAAAATTAAAGTATATCACGAAAAACGCAAAAATTAAAAAAAAAAAAATTTTTTCTATAAAAATCTTCAGAACTGGCAAACAGAGCACGAAAGAGTATGTTTTGCAAAACATTAATGCAGCCCTTTCCTGGATATCCCAATTTTAACATAAATAGAAATAAATATCGATCTATATCTGATTTTATATTTGAGATATAACTGTTTTTTATCTCTTAGTTAAATGTGTTTTTCTATTAAACTTTTTATAAATAAAATGAAAGAGTTCATTAAATTAAAAAAAATGACATTAAGGGTTTTCACAATTTTGTATTTGTTTTTGTATTTTTACAATACAACATATACAACACTTAGAACAGGTGTTGTATAGGTTGTATGTTGTATTATAAAATAGAGATGGTAAATTTTTTTGTTGTCTTCACTCTGTTAGCACACTTGCACATATGTACACATGTTGCATCGAACTATCATCTATTGTTGTATATTTTAAAACAAAATTTTACCATCTCTATTTTCGTTACGACTATACAACACATACAACATTTAGTACACCCGATGTGAACACCCTTATTAATTTCATAAAAATACATTATAAATTTCTACGAAACTTTATTAAAGGATCTTAGTAAATACCTTAATACTTGATAAGTACTAGAAGTACTTACTAAGTACTATGGCACTTGTTAAGTACTATAGGTATTTGCTAAGTACTATGGGTAGTTGATAAGTACCATTTTTGTATTTTTTTTTTTTAAATATTAAACAAGAATAAATGTGGTCCCATAGTACTTAGCAAGTAAGTTATCATATTATTTAGCAAGTATCAAATACCAATGTACTTTTCAAGTACATGATTCTTAAGTATCAAGTACTTCCCTATTAATTGGTACTAATTACAAACTACATATAAAACTTTGAACTAGTACCTACAAATTTTCATGTATAAGTGCAATTTAAGTGTAAGTACTTAATGCCCATTTATGCTTTGGAGTTCCAAAAGTCTGAGAAATAAAATTTTTTTTGAAATATTAAATCGAATTATTTTATTATAAAATGCATGTATTACTATAGTTACTACTACTGAAATAGTATTATTAGTTTATAGTTATTGTTATCTATGCATATCAAACAATTTCAATAAGTTGTTATTTAAAAACATAAAAAGTTATTTAAAAACATATTGCAACAAAAAAATAAATACATTTTGCTAAAATATTTAAAAAATTTAAAGAGATTATACCATCAATATTAAAGATTTACATTTTAAAATTATTAAAATTACCCAAATTAATTTGTATACCATTCACCAAATCTGAATTGATATTCGACTTATACTTTGTGTCTAAAAATCCAAAATTTTGCTTTACCTATATATGTATGTCTCAAGATTTGAGACACTTTATAATATGGAATAGTTTCCTTACAAACTTCCGAGTCCTAAGTTCCACCAATTTTAGGTCGAAAAGGCATTATTGCGGATAGTTTAGAGGTAGTCAAAATGTTTTCGTAAATTTTACTCTCTCTCTCTCTCTCTCTCTCAGTTTTAAAGATATGGACCAATTTTACTACTGACGTTATCTACCGCGTAATAGCAGAGACACGGGTATATTATATTTTACAAATAAATTGTATTAAAATCAACAATTAAGTTTTTAACAATTAGTCAAAAATAACACTCAAAATAAACTAAAATACTAAAGTATTTTACTACTTAGTAAAATAAAGGGTCCGCCATCTAACGTTTTTTTTTCAACTAGTGCTTGTTTCGTGAATGGTAACACTTAGCTCATGTCTGATTTGACAGATAATTAGTTTTATCCTTCCGCTGAACGAATATGGTCCGTATGTTCGTTATCTTGTGAAAAAAGTGAAAGAAACTGGCATCCTCATCGATAAACCAAAGCGTGAAAAGCCAAAAACAGTGCGTACACCCGAGAAGAGAATATTGCTGCTGTGGCAGAAAGTGTGCGTGAAGCGCCATCAACATCAATTCACCGTCGTTCTCAACAATTGAACATTTCGGAGACATCATTGAGACGAATTTTGCATAAAGACCTTGGTATGACGCCATACAAAGTCCAATTGGTTCAGGATTTCAAAAAAAAAAGTTATTTGGCGGACCCTTTATTAGTTTAAATCAGTAAGGTGTACTAAATGTTGTATATGTTGTATTTTTAAAAATAGAGATGTCCGGTTAAAAGAATTTTTTTTATATATAATTAGATGCTGAAATTAGTTCTGTATAATTGGATCAAATAAAATAAAATAATATAAAATTAGATATAAAAATATATCATTTGATTCTATTGTATCGGTGTTTTGGTCTCATCTTATTATATTTCATGAATCCAATCTTATACAAATTGACATCATTTGATATAGTCTCATATGTCTGATATGCTGAATATGCTGATGCATATAAGTCATATAAAATAATATATGCTATAATATAAAACTCTGTATGGTACATACATAATCATATCAAATTGTGTATGTTGATATACTTAAGAGTTGTCAAATATTCGACCTATTCAAAAATCCAGTTTTCGAATATTTAAAATTCTAAGCCGGTTCGAATAACCTGGTCTTACGGTTTTTAAAAATCGATTTCTATTACTACACAGAGAGAATCATCTGCATTATACTAATGATTTTTTGCATTAATACAATGAAATAGCTCTGAAGCTCTTCCATTGAAAATCTTTATTAAGTTAATGCAAGTTTTGATAAAATTTTATGAAAAGTACCATTCACTTTGTCAAATACTTTTTAAAAAGCTAGATTCATAAAAAGTATGAAGCTTTTTAGTATTTTTAAGAAATTTACCGTTTACTTTGTGAAGAAAAGTTCCATTAGTTTAGTAAACATTTTAATATTATATAAAACTCTCTCAGTGTACCTACAAATTTTAAAAAATTACTAAAATTTTGAATGCCGACATTAAAAACTGCAGCAAAAAAGCTCCTTAGAAAGGCTAAAGATAAAGAGCCTTTTTATGTTCGTTTCTAAAAAAAATTAATAGTAAATAAAAAAGATTGTGAAATAACAGTGTGTGAAAAAAAAAATGCATAACCACTTGCGATTCATTGGGTGCACTAGATCCATGAAGTGTAACTAGAATTCGCCCATTTAAAGTTTTCATCGAATTAATGTAGATTTTTCATAACACTTTACGAAAATTTTCATGTTATTTATAAAGAATTTGATACACCCAATGAAAAAATTTCAGTAAAAATAGTTTCGTAAAAATTATGAAGGTTTTTCATTAAGTTTACGAAATTTTTCATTTACATTGTGAAGAAAAGTTCATTAGTTAAGCGAAAAATTTCATTAAAACTTGTCCAAGAAAATTCTTTCTAATTTTGTGTACTTTTGTAGACTTTGCGATCGGTCAGATTTTTAGATTTTCAAAAATTATATACAATCAATGAATGAGAAATACATTTCCAGATCTTTTTATCAACATAACAAACAAAAATATATAAGCTTAGCCTTTTTTATATTTTTAAATAATTTTTAAAAAAAGGTCCATCTAAAAAGGTCAAATTATTTATTTTTTCACATAATTAATTAAAAAATTTTTTTTATTAACGATTGTACTCAAGATGTTGAATTATTTGATGATTTTTAAACGACTTAATTATCTTTATCCAGAGAAAAAATAAAACCGCTTAAAAGTGCTGGGTTAAAAAAGGAACATTGTGTCAAAAATGAGTTAAGATGAAAAAAGTGCTATTATATTTTTAATTAAATTATATTTCATAAAATATGCGTTACTATAGGAAAAATATGACGACGTCACAAGAAAAGCTCTTGATTACCATCCCCAGGGCAGCCGACGTGGAGGCGCCAAATAGAAAATGAACTGCTTTCAGCCAGAACTTCATGGGGAGAAGCAAAAAGACTAGCCGAAGATAGAAGTCAATGGAAAGCTTTTGTACTGGCCCTATGTTCCAACTAGGAATCCCAGGAATTTATATATATATATATATAGGGAAAATGTAATACTTTTTAAATTATTTTACATTAAACTTGAAAAATCAAGAACTTTTCGCGTGCAGCTTGGATCTTAAAAGGTTATTGTTAGGGACAGGAACTTCATGCACTTAAAAAGTGAGTGAAAAGCACTTAAAAAGTGCATGAACAATCTTAAACATGCACTAAAAATTAAAAAAAATGCACTTAAAATTTTGTTTTCATTCAGTCTCATTGTTTCTTTTAAATATTGTTTTTATACTTAAAAAAAAAATGCTAAATAATTTAGCATTTAAAATAAGTAAAAATATACCATACAAATATGCATTTAAAGCAAAATAGCTTAAAATATGCATTTAAAGCAAAATATGGAAAAATGTGCATTTATAGCAAATTATGTAAAAATATCCACTAACAAATCGATGCAATTTTAACACAAATTCTTTGATTCGCAAAGATATTTTGTTTACCCTGTTCTCAGACTTAAGCAAAAAAACATACAATTGCATGAGTTTCCGGTCCCTGGTTATTATATTACTAAAAATATCGATTCTTTTTAAATAAGAATTAAGTGTTTAACATGGAATTATTAATTGTCAGAGGTTAATCCATAAGTTGTACACATAGTAAACTGAAAAAAATGTATACCATTTCAATAGCCGGATCCATGTAACAGCATTTATGTCCTAAATGTTTTGCCAACACTGGAAAGTTTATTATACAATTAAAAACCAAGGAAATATAAATTGTGTTGACTCTTTATAATAAAATATTCTATTTGATAAATATAAGATTTTTTTTCGAAAAAAACAAACGTAGAGTTTTAGAAGAAACGAAAGAACAATTTCCGTACCTACAAATACGCTTTGTGTACCTTTACACCAAATACGAAGCTTTTTGTGAATCCCCTCAAATAAAAACCTTAAATATTGTATGTATAACGTTTCATCAGCGCTGCCAACTTTAAAGATTTGTCTCCATTTTGACGATTTTTAAAGTGAAATTTGATAAAACGACGATTGAAGATTTCACAAAATTTATTGTATGGAAAATGACGATTTATAAAAATTTGCAATTTTTAAGGAGTTTTTAATTTTTTTTTAATTTACTTCTCTAAAATTTACTGACAAAATTTGATTAAGTTTCTTTTTATTTAAAACATCTAAGAAGAATGTGATAAAATGATCTCAAATAGAATAGAAATTCTACATTTACCCATTTAATCATATTTAACTCCATTATTTTGAAAGGTTTATTTTAATTTTATTTAAAAAATAACGAAATTAGAATGGATTTTTTTTTATATATTTTACAAAGGCAAATCCAAAATCTTTATTTTTTAATAATTTAAATCATTTAGCTTCAAAATCACTGATAAAAGAGTGATTTTCTACATATCTGATTCTTGGTACATTAGTATTTTTCTTTATTTCCCTCTTAATTGTATGCCCGAATTTTATGAAACCAAATATCGGGAAAAAATTTTAAAACTAAAGGAATTTTGCAGATTTTAAAATAGGTCAGTGATTTGAAAATTCCATTCCCCGAAATGAGTTGGGAGTTGTGTTTTTAAGACTCAGAGTAGTTTGTAAAGGAACTAATAAAAAAAAACATAAAATTGTGAAATAATTACAAATAAAGTTATTAAAACGGAAAGTTATTAAAACGGAATGACGATTTTTTGACGATTTCTCATTCTTAAAATGACGATTTTGAAGATTTTTTTAACAAAATTTGACGATTTTTGAACAAATTGGGTTGGCAGCACTGCGTTTCATCGACATTGAACAAAGGAATCGGGGTCAATAATGGAATGAAAGCCAAACTCATTGAAAACTTTTATAATGTTAACGGTTTTGTTTTTGGTGTTTTATGAAAAGAATTCTGTAGAAAAAATTTCGAAAATGGTATCTTGGTTTTATGGGTTGTTTAAAAGAAGAATCTTATATGAAAGATATGAGCAAAGTAGATAGGCTTAAAAGGCACCGTAACATAGCCCCCCTACAAAATTTTACCAAATTTTATTGTGTAGCTAAACCTTTAACAATCTAATAGGCAAGCCCGTCTTAAGGCGGGGTATTTAGATGCTCCTAATGAGTGTTTTAAAATAAGGAATTAAGCTATTTCGATAGAAAACCAAATTTACAAAACATTTTGTAAAGTATGTATTTGTGTTCATGGCACAGTTTGGAAGCGAGAAAGCGTTAGTTTAAATAATAAATCTTATGAAATGAACACAATTTTTATAAATCTTGGAAACATATTTATGTTGACTAGAAAACGGTGATATTAAACACAAAGTAATATTGAAGCTTAGGCTTTAAAAAAAGCACTTATTTTGGTCCAAGGACATACAGGATTTCAGCAGGATACCTCTAAGGGACATCGTCTTAACTTGCAAACTTATGGATGGATTTTTATGGAATTTGGCAGAAAGATTATATTTAGTAGTAATAGCAAAGCCCTTAAGTTTAATCAGTATATGTTGAAGTTTAGGTGCGTTTTCGCTCAATTTCGCGTTTTTCGAAAAACGAAAATCGCCATATCTTTTTAAGTAAAACCAATAAAAATTTGATATTTTGACTGCAGTTATATCTTGGTAAGAGAAATAGTTTATGCCTAAACTTATTAATTTTTATGGATTAGTTTTTGAGATTCGCTCTAAACCTATTTTGGCCCATATCGCCCAAAATAGGCAACGCAAAAAAAATGTTGGTAGAAGAACATAGTGTTTATTTTTCGAGCCGAACAAGTGGCATGAATTTCAGTGCAATACACCTTAGGCCGGTTTGAGGGTTAAGATTGCTTCGCTCTTCAAATTTTGTAAAAACTCGAATTCTGTATAAAAAAAAAAGATTAAGTTACTTATATAAGTTAGTTAATATTGATGGTTTAAACTCTTTCCTAATTTAAAACAAAATAAAAAAATAAATTAAAAAAAAAAAAATATATATAAAAATACATTTGAAAAGTGCCAAAAAGAATACTCCTAGCTGTTATTTGTAGTAAATTATTTCTTATTCGAATTTGGGCTTAATAAATTTTAAAATAACAATTTGCATTAAATTTCCAACTTAAAAAAATAAACATAAAATAAAAACAAAAATCGTAAAGTACTACTTGTGCCTCATCTTTATCAACTTAAACATATTTGACTTTTTATTTTTTTTTTTATTCTTTAAAATTGTTCAAATTCTAAGGACTTGTTAAAATTTAAATAATATAGTTTATCAATACTTGAAATAAAATGCCGTTAGTATAAAAAAATTAAATAAAAACTATTTTCGCAAATAAAAAAAAATAAAATAAAAAAAGACATGATCAAATATAAAATATTTTCTTATCAAAAATATTGCACCCCGCCCACCCAAAAAAAAGAGCACCACTACCGCAAATAATAAAACTTTTTAAATTTAAATTACAAAAAATGTTAAATTACAAACATACATATTTAAAACAAATATAAACATATCGTCCTTTCTATGATAGATCGGCCAAAATCTGCATGAGGGTCATTTAAATTAATTTATATGTTCTCTAGGATGTCTATTACTCATAACCATTTTCAGTAGGATGTCCCAAAACAAAAGTTTTTTTGTTGCTCCAGCTTAATTTAAATGCTTATTGGGTAAAGTATTTTTAAGATTTTTTTTCAGATTTTTTGGAAGAGGTTTAGAGGTCACGCAACTGGATGTTTTTCCCAAAAACTAGTGGTTTTTGGACGTTTTCTGAATTATAGTTATAACTCGGTCAATAACCAACATTTTTTTTGGCTGCTGAGTCAACATTTTAAAGAAAAATGTCTAAGCTTTATTTTTATGCGTATAAACAATAAATTTCGGCAATGCTTTTATACATTTGCGTACCATAGATTAAATTTGTTCGTAATTTTTGAATATATTTTGTAAATAACGCTTTATAACTTTTAAAATGTCTACTTAAATAAAATAAAAATAATGGCGCGGTTTAAAAGACAGATAAATTTTATACAAATTTGTAAAAAAAAATTTGAATTTGCGTTCCAGAGTTATACAATTTGAAAGCTTAGTACCCATTGTATAAAACTAATATTAAAGGGTCCGCCAAATAACTTTTTTTTTTGAACTTCTGAACCAATTGGACTTTGTATGGCTTCATACCAAGATCTTTATGCAAAATTCGTTTCAATGATGTCTCCGAAATGTTCAATTGTTGAGAACGACGGTGAATTGATGTTGATGGCGCTTCACGCACACTTTCTGCCACAGCAGCAATATTCTCGGGTGTACGCACTGTTTTAGGCTTTTCACGCTTTGGTTTATCGATGAGGATGCCAGTTTCTTTCACTTTTTTCACAAGATAACGAACATACGGACCATATTCGTTCAGCGGAAGGATAAAACTAATTATCTGTCAAATCAGACATGAGCTAAGTGTTACCATTCACGAAATAAGCACTAGTTGAAAAAAAACGTTAGATGGCGGACCCTTTATTATAAGCTCTTTGCCATCGGATTTGCTTTAAACTTCGAATTTCGTAATATTTCGTGTCATTTCCACTCGTCATTTTTGATATTTGATACCTCGAGCGAAAAAAAATAAGTACTAAATTAAAAAATCTCTTAATTCAAAGAAGAAATGGGTACGTGATTAAATTTCTACTCTCACTTACTCGCGTTCACGAGAGAAAAATTCCACTCACGCACAATCATTCACCAAAATTTTTCCTACACACACTCACTAGCGCTCACGTGGGTAAATTCAAAATTTTTTCTAAATCTTTACTCACGCACACTCACTCTCGCTAAAATTTGACTCACGCACACTTAGTCACGAAGAATTGTTTCCTACTCACACTCACGTGAGTAAAATAGGGTTTCGCTCACACTCATGCGTGATTCACGTGAATCAAGCTAATCTCTAATTCAAAGTTTAATGTTTAAAGCAAATCCGATTCAAAACTGTCAAACATCTTATAAAATTCTTAGTTTTATACAATAGGTACAAAGATTTTAATGGAACAGTAAGATCAAATTAAAATATTTTTTTAACATAATTTCTTAGAATTGATCTAGTTTTTAAACTGCATTATTAGTTTTAGTAATTTTAGTTGACATTTTAAAAGTTATAAAGTGTTATTCAAAAAATTTTTTTAAAAATTACGAAAAAACTAAATATATGGTACGCAAACGTACTAAATCATTGCCGAAACTTATTGCAATAAAATAAAATTTGAATATTTTTCTTTAAAAATATTGACTGAGAGAAGCTAAGAAAATGTTGGTTATTGCCTAAATTATTAATAAAACTAAAAAAACATCCAAAAATCCCAATTTTTGGAAAACTCTTGAACCTCTGAAAATCTGAAAAAAAACTCAAAACTATTTTACCCTACAAGTATTCAAATTGAGCTTGAACGCCCATGAAAATCGAAAAACAAAAAAATTTTGGGACACACTAGTTTTCAGTCCCTTAAAACTGAGGAAGCTCGCGAATTTATTTGCGTTTTATTTTTTTTAAATCAAAAAAATCCTAAAAGTAGAGAATTTCGAAAACTCGAAAAAGTAAAGTAGATGGACTATTGCAAAAATTTAAAAGGCGCTTACAATCTGTAATTGTCTACTTTCCGATTTGTGATAAAAATATAACCACTATTTTCAAAAAAAAATGCGTTAATACAAACGCAATTTTTGAATGATTTTTACACTTTCCCTCTTTGATTTTTGAAAAATTCATAATTTTTGAAATAAATAACAACTTAAACTTTTTTGGGACCAGACTCCTAGCTAATTTTAATGATTTTTTCAAAACTGAGTTACTACATTTTCAATATAAAAAGATTTTTTTTTGGGTTTTTAGGATTTTAAAGTTTTTTTTTTTTTTAAATTGTTAGTTATTTAAAAAAAAATCATAACATCACTAAACTTTCAAAAGTACTATCTTCTGAATTATTATGACTATTTCTTAATTCAGGAAATTAAGAAGGTAGAAATGACTAAAAATTACAGCTGAAGTGACTTCAAACGGTCAAAAAGGCGATGACTGTATTTGTCATTTAACCATAAAAACGAGAAGCAAAACAATGAACATAAAACGACTACATGAGTTGTAAAAACTACTGTTTTTAACATTTATTTTTTAGGTATTTGAAAAAAATTTTTTTAATAAAAAAAAAAAATACTTTTTTCCTTTAATCCTCTAACCGGCAAGCAAACTGGAGGCGGTTCTCATAGAACAGTTAAAACAACTACTACTGTTATTTACCCGAGCAACCTACATGAAGTTGCTGTACGAATATTCGGAGTGTATAATTTAAAAAGCTTGTGAAAGTAATAGTTATTTCCCAGCTAAAAACACTCCTTGCGTGTAAGCAGTTTTGGCAGGGAAAGTGAACAGCGAAGCGCTAGCAATATTGGTGATATAAGGCATGATTTTTGTTTGAGATAGCTCGAGTGAAAGCACATGTTTCGACATACAAAATGCGCTTATTTTAAAGCTCTAAATAAAGGCATGAATTCACTGATTTTAGCAACTAAATTCCGTTCCAATTCCATTCCATAAACACCATTCCTTCGTGTTTTCGCGATGCGATAGTGTGGTAAACAACCCGCTATCGCTTATTTTGACGCACTACTACAAGCTATTAATCCTAGTAAGCAGAAAAGAAGCAAAACAAAAGCTTTTATTAATTTTACCGCTTCCGAATTTCTGTTGGGATTTTTTACGATTTAAGATTTAAAAATAACGATTATTTTTTAAAAATTCAGTTTAGATGCAAATATGGTTTTTAATGTAATTTGCATTTAAAATGCATTTTTAAAAAAGAACCATTCTGGTTCAACCCGCAGTAAAGAAGAAAACTATGGCTTTCAGATGCTTTTTAAATTATAGAAATACTCAATTTACTTCAGAAGATAATGCTCTTCAAAGTTTAGTGATTTTATGATTTTTTTTTTTAAATTAAAAATTATAAAAAAACACAATGGGCCATTTTTCTTCGAAAATGAGCAAGGAGTGGCCGTTACAGTCAATGGCGATCGTTATCGGGCCATGTTGAACGAATTTTTGTTGACAAAAATTGAAGAGGAGGAAATACAGCTGCACACAATCGATAATGTGCTTAAAAATTGGACCGATCGTGTAGGCTACTGCATGGCCAGCCGAGGCAGCCATTTAAATGAAATTATTTTCCATTATTAACTCGAAGGATTGTACTTTCAAATAAAAAAAGAAATTTGAGAAAATATTCAGTAGTTTTTTTTTATAGCATTTCCAAAAAAAAAAAAGTTATTTGGCGGACCCTTTATATACTATTACCCTAACCGAGCACTAGCTACTATGGCTTTCGGCGCGTTGTAGCGAAAACAAACCAGTGCCTCTGGTGGGAATCGAACCCACGACCCCCGCACTGATAAGCCAGCACGCTACCAACTAGCCTACCGGGCGCACAATTTAATTTTATATGGAAAAATGTAGTAAGCTATTTTGAAAAAAAAAATCATTAAAAGCAATAGGAATTGAGGTCCCAAAAAACCTAAGTTGTTATTTATTACAAAAATAATAAATTTTTTAAAACTGATAACGTTTCAAAAATCAAAGGTGTTTGGGAGGTGGGGAGTAAGAGCGAAAAGCATTCAAAAATTGCATTTTGGAAAAAAGTTTTTAATTTTTTATTGTAAATCGTATATTATTCAATTGCAGCTTTCGGAAGCTTTCTAATTTTTTTATACAGTTCATCTACTAAAGAAGATCAAAGATCACTACTTTTAGCATTTTTTAATTAAAAAAAAAAGGGGGAATAAAAACGCGAGTTTACACAATTTTAAGCAACTGAAAACGGTAGTTAGTAATATACATCCTGGAGTATATGTATTCCAAATGTAAACCAAATCAAAGGACGTGAGATAATAAAAAATATCGTTTTTGAACGTTCTCTCATGGAATGGAAGATCTATTTTATTCTAACGTTAACAAAATAAACAAACAAACAAACATATAAATTTATTGAAAACTATGCAATAAATACGTCTCGTACCTTTTTTTTGTCAAAAAATAAAAAATTAATATATCTACATAAATACCTAAATTAATGAAAAATAAATGGACTACTTTATTTATACATATTGTAAAATTACATCTTAGTAAATAAATGAAATATTTAAAACATATTCAATTTTATTTTATAAATATTCAATGGAATTATATAAATCACATACATAATACATATACATTAATATGTAATGTAATGCATTTTCTATGTATATGAAGAAAAAAACTAATATACTAACATACTACACACCACTACATCCATGCATACATACATACATAAGTAAATGCATGTATATAGATATAGAATATTTTTTTAAATTTAAATACTAAACAGACAATTTCTTAATTCATAAAAAAAATTCAACAATTTAACAATTTAAATAAAATAATTATAATAAATAAATTATTAAATAAATATTTTATTATTTTAGATGACAATTCAAATTATATGTAGTTTTATTTACACCGATTTACAGATCGCTCGGTAAAACCCAGTAGAGGGTATTCTATAACAATGCTAAAAGTTTTAACATCGAAATTAGCAAAACTATACTCAAAAAAGTTTTACAGTAGAAAATGACAGTCGAAGCAACTGTACATCAGAGAAACAAGCCGATAAGCGCAAAATTGATAACTTTAACCTTTTGAAAATAAAAATCACGTTGCATATAATTATAAGGTGCATTACCTTTCATATGATGCCTTAGTTATGCATATACCTCAAATACTTCTAACGATGTATGCATAATGTAATTGAAAATACGCAGATTTTTCTGAAAATCTTTAATTTTTAATAGATAACATTTCGGGAGCTAGAATGTACAAAACTCTTAAGCTTTGTAAGAGTATTTGTTTTGTAAAAGGTAACGTACCATACCAATTGTCGTTAAATTTGGTACAAGTTCTGAAAAACCCATTGGTTGCTTTGACATGCATTAATTGAAGGGCTTATTGTAAAAACTTGATAAGCCACATTTATTGTTTTATGGATTTTCGCTGTATTCTAGACATTGATTGATTAATATTTAATGGAAGTCTTGCTTAAGCACTTATTACAAGTACCGAGAGTACAATTAAAAAAAAAAGTTTGTAAAGTCAGCAAAAAATTTTGCTGAGTCAGCAAAATTTTAGTCAGGAGGGTGCTTGCAAAAAATTGCTAATGTCAGCAAAATCATTTGCTGACATTAGCAAAATTAGTAATTAGTAGATTCAGCAAGTTTTGCTAACACTTAGTGGATTAGAAATAAAAAAGCCTTGCTAAAAATTAATAAATTTTTTGCTTAATTTTAGTAGACTGAAAAAAACGCAAAAAAATTGTAAAAAAATTGTAATTTAGTTAATATATTTGCTGAAAATCATAAAACATATTTTTGTGATTCTTTTAAAAATAATTTACAATAATTACGAAATATAAAAAATTTAATTTTCCCACATTGACGACATGAATTAATTTAATATCTGAAAATATATAGACATAAATATATATAACATAACAAAAATTTTCTTTCAACTACTTACATCAATGGTAGTCTAAATGATGCTTTCTTTTAAAGGACGCAACTGCCGAAGATAATTATAGAAACGAAACGAAAAAATAAACAAAAACAAACGAAACGAAAAAAAACAACTCTTTTTTGCAATAAGAAAAATTAACCATAAAAATCTACCTAAGATGTGTGTTTTTGTCTTTCGCTTTACTCTGTCTACATGTCTGTATATGTTTGTTTGTTTGCAATTTGACCACACTAGATTATTAATCTATAAACATTTAGTTTAGAAATACATATTTAATCTTTATTAAATTTAAATATTTTATTTTGTCTTTTATTTAATTAATAGACAATTATTTTTACAAGTCGGTGACAACGCAAAATTTAAGTTGTTTTAATCCTCAATTTTGTTTTATGTTTGAAAAACAGATACAAAAGTCTTCCATGGTTGATTTTTTTATATGTCTTATTAGAGTTGTACTTTTTAGTATCATTTTCCTCTTTTCTACTACATCTTGACATGCCGCGACATCTGCTTCATTCTGCGTATATCTTTCAATCTGGTTGTCGTCCCCACTATTAATGTGCTTATCAGCACAATGTATTTTAGCAAAATAAATTAGTAAAACATTAGTAAAATATTAGTAAAACATTAGTTCAAAACAGTTAAGTGCTGAATAAGTATAACAAACATTTTAGCTTAAAACAGAATTTTAGCAAAAAATTTGCTAACAAATAGTATACCTCATTTACAAGACGTTTTACTAACTTTTCTACTAACTTATTTTTTTTGAGTGTATAATAGTCCTGCAAAAATTATATTTTTTGCATCTTTTTAAAATGCAAAAACAAATTTAAAATAAAATGTGGCTTATCAAGTTTTTACAATAAGCCCTTCAAATGTATTATATCAATTAAAAAAAAAATTTAATTATAATCTGTTATTTTTTTGCTTTAAATTAATTTAATGATTAAATTAAACGATTTAATTAAATTTTTATACTTAATAACTTGTGCATGTTTTTTTTTTTTGTTGATTACTAACAAGAAAATAGATCTGATGAAAAATATAGTGATATATCACTAGATTTTATCAGTTAAAAAACAGCATTTTAAGCCGACAATTCAGCCGCCGCCGTTGCTAAAACGGTTGCGCCGCCGCTGCCGAAAATTTAGGGTCGGCTTGTTTCTCTGCTGTACATTCAGTTAAAAAGGCGACAAAGGCAATTACCGTTAAACTATTGTAACTAAAAATTTAGTTGTTTTTATCGGTTGAAATAAAAAAACTAACCAATGCAGTAAAAATACAGCGACGAAAAGCAATACAATTTTTGATGGGTTATGTAAAAAAACACCAAATAAAAATAGAAACCGCACGTATGAAATTAAACTTTTTGATAGCTGGCATGATTTTTGTTTTGGCAAATATTGACAATTTTAAATGTATTTTAAAAAAGATTTTGGAAAATTTATCAAATTTCTATTTTCAAATAATTTTCGAACCAATTTTCGATAGTAGCATTTGGATATTAATTTTTGAAAATAATTGGAATTGTCGTCGAAAGTATGAAAATTTCAAAGCATATTTAGTTTATAAAAATGTAAAAATTTTCGTAGCGATTTTTGTAGGGGAAAAAATTCGATAATGTAGGGAGAAAAGGGATTTTTATTGCTTAGTGTAGGTATTTTTTAAAAAACCCACTGGCAACACTGCATGGAAGGTATCCTGATCCGAACTCACATATTTTAATGAACTCCGTATATGTTGTAAAAGAGCAAAAAAAAAAAACAGACATATAGGGGAAAAAGTCTCTTCGGGAAAAATCGCATAAAAATCGAACGGTTTCGAATAAACACAGTCACTCCCTCGACTAAATTACATAGACATGCTATGCATTATTTTAAGCTTAGTAAAGGGTGATTTTTTAAGAGCTTTCGGATTTGATTAAAAAAAAACATATAAAATTAAGAGAAATGTATGAAATCTTTATTTGAGGCGATAGAACAATCTATATAATTCGTTTAAAGATGATTTCATGTAAATGTTGACCGCGGCTACACCTCAAATGGTACATACGCTGGGTCTAATTTTGGCATACTCTCTCCAACATATCGGCCGGTATCTCACGAATAAATTATTCTAAAAAAAATCTAAAATTAATAACGTTATCCTTAAAATATCGTTACCGCTGGCGCGGATCCAGGAAAAGGGTTTGGGGAGGACCTTAGAGTATTTTTAATTAATTTTTTAATATTTTTTACATTTTTGTATTGAAAAATATCATTTGGTGGTGGGGGATTTCCAATTCCCCCTCTTGAAACCGCACCTGCGTTACCGAAATACTTGAAAACCCATTATTCCTAAAGTAACGTTACCGAAATAAACAAAAATAGCGTTACCGCTAAAATACCAGTACCGAAATAAGTAAAATAAACGCTACAAAACCGTTACCGAAATATCGTTACCCTAAAATACCGTTGACGAAATAAACGAAAATAGCGTTATAATTTGCTTAATTAAATAATTTATTAAATTTAAATGTATTTTTATAAATCTTTTAATTAATAAATTTGCATATAATACAAAAAATAAATTTATTATATGGCGGTTTTCACAATATAAAAACACCTAAAAAAACACGTTATATTATCAATATTTTGTCTACACTCAAAAAAAAAAGTTAGTCAAGTCAGCAAAAAAAATTTAGTCAAGAGGGTGCTTGCAAAGAAATTGCTCATGTCAGCAAAATTGTTTGCTGAAAATCATCGAGCTGACTTTTAGCAACTAAATTAGTAGATTCAGCAAAAGTTTAGCTAACACTTAGTGTATTAGAAATTAAAAAACCCTTGCTAAAAATTAATATATTTTTTGCTGACTATATTAGTAGACTGCAAAAGACTCAAAAAAATGTGCAGAACAATTGTACTTTAGTTAATTTATTTGCTGAAAATCATAAAACATATTTTTGTGATTCTTTTAAAATAATTTACAATACGTTACAAAATATAAAAATGTTCATACTCCCGCATTGACGACATGAATTAATGTAATATCTAAAAAAAAAATAGAAATAATTATAAATAACACAAACAGAATTCTCTTTCAACTACTTACATCACTGGTTGTCTAAATGATGCTATCTTTTAAAGGAACGCAAATGCCGCAGATAAATAAATATATGACATAAACAACCCTTTTCTGCAATAAGAAAAAGGAACCATAAAAATCTACCCATGATGTGTGTCTTTGTCTTTCGCTTTTGTCTGTCTACATGTCTGTATATTTGTTTGCAATTTTACCGTACTGGATTGCCGCGACATCTAATTCATTCTGCGTATATCTTGCAATCTGGTTATCGTCCACACTATTAATGTTATAAGCTATTAATGTTTTAGCAAAATAAATTAGTAAAACATTAGTAAAATATTAGTAAAACATTAGTTCAAAACAGTTAAGTGCTGAATAAGTATAACTAAAATTTTAGCTGAAAGCATAAGCATAGTATACCTGATTTACAAGAACATCTGTACCGATTTCTAAACTTTATTAAAAGTTTCCAAAATATGTTTGTAAAATATTGACACTTTTCTAAAGTTTTAGTTAGATTAAATTCTGAATTAGCCAGACGTAAAAAATAAATACAGCCTTAATTCTTCATTACACGAGCGGATACGTTTCGTTAACGGACAATGTGTACAAAATAGCACCAACATACAATATGGTGTCTGGCGACGGATTAGCGGAAAGTAAATTCTATTTTTAATTTCAGCGTATTTGTCCCCATTCGTTTGGTATGTAAAACATAGACAACATATTGTATGTTGGTACTATTTTTACACATTGTATTGATTTACAGTCCGTTTACGAAACGTATCCGCTCGAGTAATGAAACCGTTAACCTATATACGTATACGTGACTACATTAGTCCACATATGAAGGGCTTGTTGTAAAAACTTCATAAGCCACATTTTAGTTTTTGGTCACTTTCGCCTTCTAACTGTTGACCAGATGCAAAAAATATGACTTTTGCTGGACGTTTATACTCTAGGCACTTGTAACAAGTGTTTAAGCGAGACTTCTGTCAAATGTTAATCAATGGATGGCTAGAAAGCAGCGAAAATCTATAAAAACAATAAATGTGGCTTATCAAGTTTTTACAATAAGCCCTTCATATATTTTTTTTTCAAAATTTATTGCAAAGTGCAATTAAAAAAATATCAATAACTACTTGAATTTTAATTCATATAAATTTGATTTATGTATTTATTAATAATTTTTCAAATCATATAAACATAGAAAATTTAATTGAATTTGTTGTCGAACTTGTGGAAAATTAAAAATAATTTTTTCAAAAAATAATTTTTTAAAATAAATCAGCAAAAAATTGCAATTATATTTGTTAAACGTTATAAAGATAATTATTTAAACAAAAAAAAGTGCACAAACATGTTTAGATTAATACGTTTGAATGCGTTTAATGGTGTCCTAAAACGTTTCCAACATCAAATGCGAAACTATGGATCACAGGCCATTAATCAAATGTTACAATTACAACATACAGAAATTTGTGCAGATCCACCCTCGAGAGGTTTAGTGCTGGGTGTTTATGCGGAGGAAGAAGATAAAAATGAAACGGGCATTTTAACACCAGCAGCATGGCGTTATAATGTACAAAGAACAGGAGGTCGTATGCTAGAGGTATTACGTATGTCTGGACCTATGCCCAAAAGAGGAGAATGCCGTTTATTATTTGCTCAGGAAACGGAAAAAATACCATATTATTCAGCTGTGGCCATAATAGGATTGGGTAAAGAATGTTTAGGTTTTAATCCATATGAAATTTTAGATGAACAAAAGGAGGCTATTCGAAGATCTGTAGCCAAGGCTTGCATGGAATTGGCTAAATTAGATACAGATCGTATTGAGGTAGAAAATTGTGGTCATGCAGAATCGGCAGCTGAGGGAGCCGCTTTAGGTGTATGGGCCTATCAAGAGTTAAGAGATGCTAAAAATCGTGTTGCTGTACCCTCAATAGATTTATTCACCTATAAAGATGAAGTTTGTGATATTGAAGGATGGCGCATTGGCTTACAAAAGGCAGCCGCTCAAAATCTGACTAGGCAACTACAAGAAATGCCCTCAAATTTATTAACTCCAACTGCTTTTGCGCAAAATGTTGTTGAAGTTTTGTGTAAATCGGGTGTCAATGTTGAGGTTAAAGTTGAAGGTTGGGCCGAAAGTCAATCGATGCATGCTTTTCTGTCCGTAGGTAAAGCTTCTTGTGAGCCACCGATATTTCTGGAATTAAGTTACTATGGTACATCGTCCGAAGAGAGACCTATTGTTTTGGTGGGACAAGGTGTTACCTACGATTGTGGCGGTTTATGTTTAAAGGATAAAGAAGAATTGTATCAAATGAGAGGTGATATGACTGGTGCTGCTGTAGTGGTAGCCACTTGTCGGGCTATAGCTGGTTTAAGATTACCGGTAAATTAATTAAAGAATAACTTAAAGTTATTCTAAATGATTTTATACTAAATTTTTGATTAAATCACCAGGTAAATATAAGAGGTCTCATACCGTTATGTGAGAATGTACTGGGTTGCAATGCCTTCCGTCCGGGAGACACTGTTAAGGCTATGAATGGTAAACACATTAAAATTCAGGGTACTGATCATGAAGACCACTTGGTATTGGCCGACACATTGTTGTATGCTCAAAATTTCTGCCCAAAATGCATAATAGATATTGGTACTACCTCGGGTTCTATGCGTCAAGCTTTGGGAGAAGCTGCCTGTGGTGTATTTACCAATTCGGAAATTCTATGGCAACAAATAAAACACGCTAGTATGCATACAGGTGATCGAGTATGGCGTTTTCCCTTGTGGTGGTATTATACCTCGGAAATAAAGGCTGGACGTTCAGCGGATGTTCAAAATTATGGAGCTGGCACTGGTGGACGTCCCTGTAAAGCGGCTGCATTTTTGCGAGAATTCGTACCCTGTGGTCAATGGATGCATATTGTAAGTTTTGTGGTCCATTTAAATTATAAAATTAGTTATTCAATTTTTTCGTCTTATTCCTAATTTAGGATGCCACAAATGTTATGACAACTACAGGTAAATGTTTTGAATATTTACGTGAAGGCATGGCTGGAAGACCAACTCGTACATTGATTGAATTTATAGCACAAACTATATGCACTGATACTGCTCCCAAAATGCCAAAGAAGGAAAAGTAATATTATCCGGCTTTATAACTTTTATAATACGAATGATGTATTAAAAAAATTATTATGTGATGTACTTTATTTTTGTCATATTTTCCTTTTTTTGCACAATTTGTAACTGAATAATTAAATTTGTTTTTATTTTTTTTTTGTTGTTGTAAATTTCAAGTGGATGTTTATTTTTTAAACAATTTTAAAATACATTGAGCATTGAGTGTGTTACAAGATATAGGGGACATTAGATTTATTAAAGGCAGATACAAAATAATAGTATAAAAATATATTCAAAAAATGTTTAAAAAATACTTTTGTTTTATAATCTACTTAAAATAGATACGAGGGGCTTAAATATTTAATTGGCATTTTATGTTCGATTGCTTGTGATTGCCGTTTAAAGCGGCTGCTATAAAATTAGAAACATTTTGAACTATCACAATGATACTGCTTTTGAGAGTACAATATTAATATCCAATGGTGGATAATTTTGCAATAATTTAACATTTGAGGCAAAATCATTTTGTAGTATTTGATCACGTTGTATTCTGGAAAGAGAAAAAAATAGTTTAAGTGTTTTTGTTTAGATGGTAATTAAAGAGTTTTAATAAAAAAATGTTCTTACAATATCATAGCACAGCATATTTTCAATAGAAAATCAAACCGTTTTTCATCCGCTAGTACAGAATCCCAAATGCGTACTACATCTGGTAAAGGAAATTCTTGTGATAATATTAAGGAAATCCATCTAAAAAAAAGGGAAAAGCGAAACAAATTATATATATCGTACTTGATCAACAAGAGGGTATTAACTCAAAATTTTAAAAATTTCAGTAGAGTCAAAAAACTGTTTATGGCCACATTTTAACAGAATTTTAAAATTCAAACATATCATATTGCACTTGATCAACAAGAGGGTATTAACTCAAAATTTTTAAAATATCACTTTTTTCAAGAAATCAACTAACAACATCAATATCTATCTATTGAGTCATTCTCTATGAAAACACCGAAAAAATTGAAAAATTGTTGCTGGACCATTTTGGATTTTGTTAAAATTTTGTGGAAATGTTCCTAAGGGTTCCAAGAACCAAAATCCAAGAGGATTTAATTTTTGCCCACGGCACTACCGGTTCACGCAAAATAGAAAAACTAAAAACTCTTGGTTTTGTGCGTAGTGGTTTGAGCTGTTAAAATTTTTCTGCTAGAGATATCTACATGATGAACACATTGTTTTAAAGCTGAAGGATTATAGTTTCTATCAAAAATATAAAATTTGACTTAATTCATACACCCGAAAAATAACGTGGTATTGAAAATAAGCATATTTCATTGGTTTTTTTGTGTTTTTTAATGAACTCTAGTGTCGGCGCTAATGAATATAAAAGCGTAATAATTCTCAGATACAAATTAGACATGTCGGAGAAAAATACAAAATTAAAATTGGCTCAATCTGGCAACTCGTTATGAAAAAATCGTTACTTGAAATTTGGAAATTTTGAAAATTTGCATATTTCAGGCTACAATTTGGTCATGTTTGTTAGCAGATACAAACTTGAAAATTACAGAGTATTTACTCCCTACTTTTAACTTCATAACACTTCAAGACCCGCTTAGTTATTTTCACTCCTCTAGGATTTACAGGGTTTTAAAGAAAAGCCTTTTTGATTTTTTGTATGTATTTTTATACTTCCCTCAATTGTTATATACAGAGAAATTAAAATAAAAACAAGTATTATGAAGTAACAAAGAATAATTATGGACTAAAAAATATATTTAATAAATTCAGTAGATTTTTTATGTTTACAAAAATTTGTATCTGAGAATTATTACGCTTTTATATTCATTAGCGCCGACACTAGAGTTCATTGAAAAACACAAAAAACCAATGAAATATGCTTATTTTCAATACCGCATTATTTTTCGGGTGTATGAATTAAGTAAGATTTTATATTTTTGATAGAAGCTATAATCCTTCAGCTTTAAAACAATGTGTTCATCATGTAGATATCTCTAGCAGAAAAATTTTAACAGCTCAAACCACTACGCACAAAAACAAGACTTTTTAGTTTTTTTATTTTGCGTGAACCGGTAGTGCCGTGTGCAAAAATTAAATCCTCTTGGATTTTGGGTTTTCAGACCCTAAATATCATTTCCAGTTAGTTTGAGTAAAATCTAAGATATGCCAGCTTTGCCGATTTGGTGATTTCATACAGAATAACTCTATTGTAAAAATTTCAACGTATTCCGATTACTCTTTCATCTCGAAAACCACTTTTGAGACCATTTTCATGATAATGTAGTGATTACCTTTATTTCAACAAAAAGGTATTATTTCGAGTTAATACAAAAGTTCAAATAGAAATGAGTCGTATATTTTCATAAAAAGGTATTATTTTGATTTGAGCCTTTATTTATGTTAAAAATAATCAAACTGTTTTATTTATATTTGGTTGTATTTTGAGTTGATACTGTTTTCTTGATAAAATATTCAAAATAATACCAAAAAAAAATCGATAAAATTTCAAAAAAAAATGGTATTAACTAAAAAAATTGATTTTTTTTTGCAAATGAGTGGTAAAATTTAAAACAAAAACAATGTATATATATTTTCAAATGGAACTTGCTTATTATGATATGTTTGAATTTTTAAATTCTGTTAAAATGTGGCCATAAACAGTTTTTTGACTCTACTGACAATTTTAAAATTTCGAGTTAATACCCTCTTGTTGATCAAGTGCGATATGTAAAAGTAAAAAAAAAAATACGACACAAACGTATATCCTTATTTATGTGCAATGCGCTTTTTTTACATAAACTAGTAGATAAAGATTCAACGAATATAATCGATGTAATGTAAAATGTACAGTAGAACACAACCAGTTTATATGTTAATCAAAATTAAGACGTGAGTCAGTCATTTAAGACTCTCAAATATATTCTACAAACTCAATATTAACACCATTTACTACAATATCCAAATTTATGTCTCACCAAGGAGTTTTAAAAATCATTGCCTTAGTTTTCCTAGGATTAATACAATTAGGCATCCAATCTGAGACAGCTGACATTATAAAATTGACCACTTGCTCTTATACACCAGAAAGCTGACACTCACCAGAAAAAAGGAGTTGAATAGCATCCGCAAAAACAAAAACCTTACAAGAAAACCCTTCAAAAATATTCATCATATCACATTCATATAGAGTAAAAATGGTCCAATCACAGATCACCGTGGAACTCCACTTGTCACTGTCGACCGACCAATCAGAAACAGACCCCTTACAATGAACATATTGACGTCTTTCTGTCAAATAAAAAAAAAATCAGCATACAAGTCGATTTGGAAAATTTAAAGAAATTACATAGTTTACCAATTAAAATTAATTAATTTATTTATTTATTTAAATATTTATATTGTACTACAAAAGCCATCCAGGCCAACATAGCAATAACAATACTGAAATGAAATCACATCCGAAATTTCCGTAAACTTTCCTCCGTCAAATATTAACTTATCGAACTTGGAAATTGATAATGTTGTACACGAATTTACAGCATGCATTAATCAAGTATCTGATAATCATTGTGAAAAAACAAAGTTGAAAAATAAACGTATCTTTATTTCGGAAAGGATAAGGAAACTTTATAAATTAAAATTTTCATGGCAAAAGGATCTAAGAAAACTATATAGAAGAACTTTGAATAGGAGTCATCCGGATTACATTCTACTATCAAAGCAAATTCAATTGATCAAAATTTTAATAAAGGAACAAGTTCAGATAGAACAAGCGGATATTTTAGTAATCGTTTAAAGAATATAAGACCAGGACCTAGAGCGTATAAGGAAATTTACAATGTTTTAGGAAACTCTAGGAAAAATACTTTTTCGAGAATTTTAGTAAACGGAATTGAAATTACAGATAACACTCAAAAATTGTCACTTCTTCAGAGTAATTTTTCATCAATTTATTCTGGTTCATTGCCAAATAGGGATGTTTCAGATGTAGAGAATACAATAGAATTACATATGTCTCAGATTCCAAATTGTATGTATACTTTCGAAGATATTTTTCCTTCCTCAAATGTTCAAAATGATACCAAATTGACCGATGCCAGTCAACTTGAGGTAATTTCAAAAAATTTAAATAATAAAAAATCGTCTGGTTTAGATGGCATTTCTAACTTTATCATCAGGAAACTTCCAATAAAAGCTTTTGAGTTTTTAGCAATTATTTTTAATAATTGTATAAACAATGGTTACTTCCCACAGGCTTGGAAAGTGGCTAAAATTTGTCCAATCCCGAAAAAACCGAATAATTGTGAATTGGAGAATGTTAGACCAATATCTCTTTTATCAAATTTAGGAAAGCTTTTTGAAAATTTAATTCGAATGAAGATGGATGAAAATTTAGAACCTTTATATATTCCACATCATCAGTTTGGTTTTAAAAAATCTCATTCTACTAATCACGCTTTACTGAAATTTCAAAATGATGTCGTAAATAATTTAAGGGAAAAGAGATGTACTGTGGCCGTGTCTCTTGACATAGAAAAAGCCTTCGATCATGCTTACCATGATGGGATAATTTATAAAATGATTAATATTGGCTTTGAACCCTTTATAGTAAAATTGGTTAAAAGTTTTTTTACAAACAGAAAATTTTGCGTTCAACTACGGAACGAATATTCGGATCTAGGTGATATAAGATGCGGAGTACCCCAGGGTTCAATATTGGCTCCACATTTATACAATATTTTTATTCATGACTTCCCGCATGAATTTGGCGAGTCCACGGGAATTCTTTATGCGGATGACTCTTTGATTTACGCGCATGGTATTTCTCCGATTGATACGTTAAGTTCTGTATCGAGACATTTAAATGTTGTTAATAGTTACTATAAACATTGGGGTATAACGATAAATGTTTCTAAAAGCAAAGCTATTTGTTTAAGGAATGCTTCCGGTAAATGCAAAAGCTTCGTTGTACCTGAAAGTAAACGTCTTAAATTGTACCTTGACGGACATGAGATTCAATTTGTGGATGACCTTAAATATTTAGGTGTTCATTTTAATAAACTTTATAAATTTAATCGTCATGCTAGAATTTTTCTTGATAAAGCTCGTCGCATTAAATATTCTTTTGGTAGATTGCTAAATAGTAAATATTTGCCGGAAAGGACAAAGTTATTAATATACAAAGTAAGCATACGACCGATTCTACTTTATGCGTTTTCTATTTGGTTTTCATGTTCACCAACGGTAATGAGGGAATTTGAAATTTTCGAACGTAAAGTTCTAAGACTTTGCGTTAATAAGCACTTTCAGGAGGTTAATAAAAGGTTTTCAAATGAATATATTTATGATGTGGCAAAAATTACACCTTTAGCTTCATATGCTTTTGGTTTAATGAAAAGGTTTATTGACTCCCTACATTGTATGGATAATATTCTGATTCAGAATATTTTAAACGAGCAGGTAGGTTTTAATTGGTTAAATACCAACTACTACTCACCTTTGGGCTATGCGGAACATGAAGTTGCATGTGTTAATGGTTTAATGCCAAAATTTTACGTTTCAAAAATTCAGGGTGCCCACAGGGGTAAACACTTTTTTTTTATTTTTTTTTTTTTTTTTTTTTTTTTTTTAATTTTAATTTCGTTTGTTTTTTTTTTTTTTTTTTATTTATTTTTTAGTTTTAATATTAGATTTTAGATTAGATTGTAAGCTTAGTTTTAAGTACACCCATAATTAAATTTTCAACTTATGTTGTACCGGGAGCAAGCACTGCACTTAAACTTTTTAAACATTCACCAAAACAGATAAGTTTGTTGCTGTAAAACATAAATTGTTATTAAAACAAAACATTATAGTTTTAAGATTCTTTTTTTAACAGAGCTTTTGTTCTATATTTATTGTATGATTGTTTTAAAGTCTCAAATAAACTTACTTACTTACTTACTTTAAAAATAAAAAATACATACATATTTACAATAACAAAATATTAAGTCTGTTCGATTACTTTCCCAGTAAAGTCCAGTAAAAATTACTCAGTTACAAAATTACAGAGAGTAAGACAAATTTACAAAAAAGTAAACGAACGAAAAATTTGTAAGAATTGGAAAAACCGCTTGTAAACTGATATATACATATTTACTAGATAGATCTCAGTTTGTTTCAATTAACGGAGTTAATTCTGGTATTGGGGCCGTCACATCTGGTGTACCTCAGGGTTCCGTTTTGGGGCCAATACTTTTTCTAATTTATTTGAATGATTGTATTTCTCTAATGGAAAACAGTTTTTGTAAACCCTTTGTATTTGCTGATGACATTTTATTACTTTATAGTACAGTCTGCAGACACCCTCAGTTTTCGGAAACTTTGCTAAACAATCATATGGATTCAATGGCGACATGGATGCACGTTAACTGTTTGGAAATTAATCCTAGCAAAACAAAAGCAATGAACTTTCGTTTACAAAATTGGAATGTTATATATCCAAGAATTTCTGTTAATGAATGTGATATTGAGTATGTAAATTCATTAAAATGTCTCGGTGTTATATTAGATCCGAATCTTAATTTTGATAATCATGTAAACTCTCTAACCAATAGAACTTGCCTTATATTAAGAAGATTGTACTCGCTTAAATCTTATACACCTCGCCATGTTAGAAATCACTTAGCAAACTCCTTAATAATGTCTCAAGTCAACTATTGCCTCGAAGTTTTTTCTGGTACACTGACATATAATTTATATAGAATAGAGAAAATTGTTAGAAAAATTGTACGTTATATATATAATGTAAAGATATTTGAGCATAATTATGTTTCAGAATTAGTTCCTATTTTCTTACGATGCAGTCCTCAAAAATACTTGGATTTACGTATTCTGCTACATTTTTATAAAATCATGAAATTAAGACAACCCGAAATCCTTGTTAATGAATTTTCTTTTATTAGTTCAACACGTAATGTTCAAATTGACGTACCTCTTGGACATCTTGCAATTTTCGATCGCTCTTTTATAGTACGAGTTCATCGTGCTTGGAATCATTTACCAAATAATCTAAAACTTTTTTCATACTCATATTCCGCTTATAGAAATAAACTTCTGGATTTTTTTAATAATAATAATTAAAATTGATATAATAACGGTGAATTAAATATCACCTGGTTATAGGTAAATATTTTTATTAATTTTTGTTACAATATTTATATGGCTGGGGAGCCAATTTGTTAGGTATTCTTATTAAAAATAAGTTATATACATATAATATATATATATATACTAATAACATAGATATTTATCTTACAATACATGTATAATTGGCCATGAAGGCTTTCTTTGTATTGATATTAAATAAATAAAATAAAAATAAAATAAATAAAATAAAACATTGGTAAATATTAAATATTAACTAAAAAAATTAACTGACCATTATGGAATAGATAAAAGTTAACTAAAATTGTTGACCAGAAACAATTTAGAATGTTTTTTTAACTTCTTCCATAGTTAATTCTTTAATATTTTTTACTTTGAATCTATAAACAATTATAATTTATTTTAATATTTGATTTTTTTTACTAATAATACAAGCATAAACGTTGAAATAACCAAAATCGAACAATTTTTAATCTTTGTGTTCTTCAAAACTACTCGACTATGGTTTAAGTAGGCAATTATCATGGGTTCAACATCACCATCAAAAGCTATCTCATCAGTGCTAACACAACCAGCTCTCTCTCTGAGCACTCTCCACATGCCAAAAGTGTCTAAATCCCAAAATAATTTTGCATAATGCCCTCTCTTTTCCCTCCGAATAGCAGTCTCTGCCCTATTACGATATTTACAAAGCACCCTCCATTTATGACTGTTTGGAACAGATTGATATATAGAAAAACCTAGATCTCTATTGTGTGACTAATTCGATCAAATGCTGTTGTTAATAAATCGAGTGATAACAAAACTCCTATATCATTTTTATCAATGTTTGTAATTCTAAAACAATTCTTCCATTAAATTATGTTTTTCTAGTTTTTAATACTTTTCAGTAAATTTGTAATTAAAAAGCTAAAATTTTTAAAATTTGCAGCAGAATTTTCTTTTTAGAATTTCGATTTTTTTATGTGTTCGTTATAAGCGTAAAAATGTATAGGAAAACTCGTAAAAGTGTCCAAAAAATTAGTTCGTTATAAACGATGTTCGTTATAACCGTTTTATCTTGTATGAAATATGTTAGTAGTAAATGCTTGGGAACCAGAAAAATCGTTTGTTTTTAAAACATTTTCGTTATAGCCGGTTTTCCACTGTACATACTTCTCAAAACTAATTAAATTTGAGGCATTTTAAAAGCAGTACATATTATTTTGAACTTCCAACGTTATGCCAACAATTGCAAGTTCGCTCAAACCAACGGTTGACCACAGTTATCAACCAGGTAACAGGACAATACTGTCAAGATTGTTAAGCCTATGTTCTGCCAACGCATAATCGACTTTCGCCAACGCTTTGCCAACACTTACCTAAAACTATAATATTGTGGATGTAATTCTTGTGCTTTTAATTGCTCATAAATTTCCAAATCTTTATCTCGTAACATTTCCGATAAACGTTTCATCATGTTTTTGATGCCACCTTCTGAATCATCCAATGTTTTGATAAAGAAATCACGTATTTCCGACATTAAAGCAGTAAAACAAAAGAAACAATCAGCTTCGGCATGTTCTAAAATTTAAATAAAAACAAAATATTTAAAATTTGTTGACAAATGTTAAAAATATCAAGCATAAACTTTACCTCTTAATTCCTGATCTGGATCAGATGCCATCACATAATAAATGGGGCCCACAATTTCATTCATACCTTGAACATAGCCCTGACCCGGATTAAGTTTGGCATATAGAAATAAAATACGTTGTACTACCTCCCAATGGGCTTCTTGGCCCTCATCCATTGCCTTGTATGTTTCTTCTGAACGTTTTGTAATGAGATTAATCTAAGATTTTTCAAAAACAGAATAACAATTACAGATTACAGAAGATTTGCAAATTGTATTGATATAGTATGAAAATGAAATACCTGCTGCTACAATTTTTTTTTAAATGCGGCATGTGTTTAAATTAAAATGTATAGCTTATCAAAATGACTTTGGAAAGGTCACTACACTGCAATGTTTACCCCACCATTGAGTTAAAAATGTAGTGAGAATTCACTTACCTTTGTAGCACCTAAACCTTTTCGTTCCACATTGGCTGATTTCAAAACAGATGGAACAACTCGTTGATGAAGTCTACGTTCTCCTTTACTATTGACCACAATATCACAGGGATATTCAGTGGGTTGTTGAAAGAATGATATGTCTGGACAAAGTCTACGAACATCTTTGTCTATTTGTAGTAGAAATTCATTGTCATTGAAAAATGTATTCCAGGCACTGTCGGGACCTTCGCTCAGCGGATGATCACTTAAACTTAAATCATTGTCTCCATCTTCTTTTAAGCCCGGTGGCAAAACTAAATCCTCTATAAACTGACGATAAAGTGTTCTCTTTTTTGTCATAGTACTTGACCAGGACTCAGGGTTTGTGCCCAAATAATCTAATAGGATTTTCCAACATTGTGATCGCAAGCTGTTAACATCGGGTATACCTTTTGTTGCCACAGCATACATAAAATAAATAATTGAATTTATTTAACGAGGCATAACCATTTAAATTGTGAAAGTTAATTAACTTTAAATAGAGGGCGGCTGTGGTAAGTTTTCGTTTTTGTTTGTCCATATTTGGGTGCAATGCATGAGTTTAGTTGTTGTATTTGTACTACTTACCATTCGAACACAGCTGTCTCAATTGTTTTATATCGATATCATCTTTAGCCAAAGCATTTTCAAATTCTTGCACGCTTTAATTTTTAAATAATAATCATTAATAATTTGCTTATTTATTTTTTTTTTAATAATCTTTTCTTGTACCCACCGTGCTTTAAAGTTTGACATTGTTTGACTGACTGTAATCAAATGTGTTTTTGTTTGTTTTGTTTTTGTTTAGCAGAGTTGCCACATCACATATATTAAAATAGGGGTTCCGAAATTCAAAAAATATTACAAAATCGCCAAGTTAAAAAACGTTAAACTTAAAAAATCTTTGATATTTAATAGTGACTCGTTTTGAGGCTTTTTCGAAAATGCAAGATGCCACCCCCCTAAATTAAAGATTAACATTTATTATGATGAATCCTAAAATATTTTGGCTCTAGCGATAACATCTTGTATGCTAAACCGTTTTAAGAAAGCCTCAAAAAACACTATTTTCTATGAATTAAAAATTAGTTAGGGCATCTTTTGACATAAATTTCGTCAACTATAAAAAATATTTAAAAGTTCTACGATTCTGCATTAAAATAATTATTAAAAACTGACTCTTGGCTCGAGATAATAAGATTTTTATGTAATATTTCTTTTTTTTTGATAAAAATTGCATTTATACAAATTTCAAAAATCTCAAATTTTTCATTCGTTTTTCATTTTGAATACATATTCGGCAAAGTGCTGACATCCACAAATAATTTCAATGTCCCGATTAAAAACGTGCATATAAAGGGTCCGACATATAACGTTTTTTTTTTTCAACTAGTGCTTATTTCGCGCATGTCTGATTTGACAGATAATTAGTTTTATCCTTCCGCTGAACGAATATGGTTGTGTATACGCTTGAACAACGCTGGGAAATATTGCGACATTACTTTGAAAATCATGGTAATGTTGCAGAATGTGTGCCGATACACCCAAAACGAGTCACTGTTTGGTGCGGATTTTGGTCCAGAGGCATAATTGGGCCATTTTTCTTCGAAAATGAGCAAGGAGTGGCCGTTACAGTCAATGGCGATCGTTATCGGGCCATGTTGAACGAATTTTTGTTCACAAAAATTGAAGTGGAGGAAATACAGCTGCACACAATCGATAATGTGCTTAAAAATTGCACCGATCGTGTAGGCTACTGCATGGCCAGCCAAGGCAGCCATTTGAATGAAATTATTTTCCATTATTAACCGGAAGGATTGTACTTTCAAATAAAAAAGAAATTTGAGAAAATATTCAGTAGTTTTTTTTATAGCATTTTCAAAAAAAAAAAAAAAGTTATTTGACGGACCCTTTACAATAATATCTTATTTAATTTAATATTATATAAAAACATATAGCTTTATATAGCTTAATATGGATATATGTGATGTCGCATACGATCAAATATAAATGTATATTGGATTCGGTTTTCCGAAAATTTCTAATATATATCGATTCATATTACAGTAGATGTGGCTTATATCCCTACACTCAGGGAATTAAGAAGGTAGAAACGACTAAAAATTACAAGTAAAACAACTACCAATGTAATTAAAAAGGCGATGACTACATTTGTCATAAAAATTACTAATAATTGTAATAATTGTCTGTTCAACGTTGTTTCAAAAAAAAAGTACTTTTTCCAAAAAAAGTGCTCCTTCCATTTCCAAAATTATTAATGTCTTACTAGTTTATGATCAAGCTTTGGGAAAATATACGTGTATCTATTTATAGCGATTATTTGATTTTGTCAGATTATTTCGGTAGCGGTATTTTATGAATAACGCTATTTCAATTATATTGCTAACGGTATTTTAGCGATAACGAGTTTATAGTTATTTCGGTAACGGTATTTTAAGGATATTGGTAATTTAGATATATCGCTAACGGTATTTTACTGATAACGATAGTCATATGAATCGGGTTTGAATCGATGACGGTAAAAACCCCGGTTTGTCAAAAACCGAAATTTGGCCAAAAACCGTTTTTCGGCTAACAGTTTTGGAAACACTAATACATACCCATATAAAGTACTCTAAAATTAGTAAATTTTTTTACAATAACAACAACATTAAAGCGCAATTTTACAAAAACAACCTCTGATCGGATGCGTCTCTATTCACCAAAAATAAAAACCCATTTCAATCACGAAGACCACCGATTCAATAACTTTAATTGCTAAAATTCCGCCAACAACCAAAATTGCTAATTCAATCAGAAATTGATAGCTCTTTAATAAAATTATTTTTCAAATAAATAATAACTCATTTAATTAAAAAGTGATCAATATCGTTACCTTTCCAAAAAGCAAAGAACAATTTTATAAAGTGTTGTTGCCATTCTAATTGAATTTAATAACATTAAATTTAAACCAGCATGTAATTCTCATTTAGTTAGCAGATTTATTTATAATTACGTGAACAAATTCACATAGAAATTAGTTTTTTTTTTTAAACGGAGGGAGTATGGCACATTTTTTTAATTTTTTTTTCAGAAATCAGCCCTTTAAAACCAGACTATTTTTTTATAATTTTTAATTAAAAAAAATGGTTACATTTTTATCTAACAACATTTAACTTCAAACATTACATTATCAATTTTATGATAATGTTTTAGAATAAATTAATATTTAGATTTAAACCACTGAAATTAAATTATTTAATAAAGTAATAATCCTAATGAGAGAATTAATAAAATCTAATTAAAATGAATTTAAAATATTTATTGCTAATACATAAACATTTACAAACAAACAACTACAAGTTTGAGCAAATGTTTAATTGATTAAATTAATTTGTAATTGACAGCTTTCAAAATTTTCAACAAACCGATTTAATTAAAAAAAGTAGGGAAATATTTTTTTCTGTATAAAATCTCTTTGCATCGACACTAAATTACTTATGGTTCCTTAAGAAAAAGTACAAAAAAATGGGTCATATTTGACCCCACTTTTTAGCCCTTAAACCTTCGAGATGGCACATATATTTCCGTATTTCCTAAATTTTAATTCTCTACAAGAGATCCGAGTTTCATTCAAATCGGTGTGTAAGCGTTTTCGGGATTCGATTGTTAGTTTTTTTATATAATAGACAATTTTTTTGGACGAGTTTTAATAAATTTTTTCACTAAACTAATGAAATTTTCTTCACAAAGTGAATGCAAAATTTCTTAAAATGAATAAAAAAAAAAACTTCATAATTTAAAGGAAACAGTTATTACAGAAACTTTCTGATTAGGGGTATAAAATATTTAATGAAGAAAATTAAATTTTTCATAAAATTTTATGAAAAACTGCATTAATTAAATGAAAAGTTTAAATGGTCGAATTCAAGTGACACTTTATGGATCTAATGCAAAAATTCATTGATAGTATGTATAATTCTCTCAGTTTAACTTAAAAATCCGATATATGGACACAGTAGCGAACATTCCCTTAATAATTATTTTGTATATAAATTAACAACAATGTAATGAAATCAACGCATTTAGTAAAATACAGCTGACAAGCGTTAAATACCCAAATAAATATCAATTAAAGTCAGTTCAGCATGTATGTATGTAGAGTTGTCAAAACCGGTGTACGAACTATTCGATAAACCGGTTTCTTTCTATTTTCCGGTTTTTTTAAAACCGGATTTTTCGTCTCGAATAATTCGCCATTTTCGAATATTTTTTAAGCTAAAAATCTCACAGAAATCAGCATTTTTTAAAATAATTTGCATGGGCCCTCAGTTTTAAATGCTACACTCAAAAAAATAAGTTAGTACAAAAGTTAGTAAAACGTCTTGTAAATCAGGTATACTATTTGTTAGCAAATTTTTTGCTAAAATTCTGTTTTAAGCTAAAATTTTTATTATACTTATTCAGCACTTAACTGTTTTGAACTAATGTTTTACTAATATTACACTAATGTTTTACTAATTTATTTTGCTAAAAAAAATTGTGCTAATATGCACATTGATAGTGTGGACGACAACCAGATTGAAAGATATGCGCAGAATGAAGCAGATGTCGCAGCATGTCAAGATGTAGTAGAGAAGAGGAAAATGATACTAAAAAGTACAACTCTAATAAGACAAATAAAAAAATCAACCATGGAAGATTTTTGTATCTGTTTTTCATACATAAAACAAAATTTAGGATTAAAACAACTTAAATTTTGCATTGTCACCTGCTTGTGAAAAGAATTGTATATTAATTAAATAAAAGACAAAATAAAACATTTAAATTTAATATGTATTTCCAAACTAAATGTTTATAGATTAATAATTTAGTGTGGTCAAATTGCAAAGAAACATACAGACATGTAGACAGAGTAAAGCTAAAGCTTAGGTAGACTTTTATGGTTCCTTTTTCTTATTGAAAAAAGGATTGTTTTTTTCATTTCGTTTGTTTTTATTTATTTTTTCTTTTCGTTTCTATAATTATCTTCGGCAGTTGCGTCCTTTAAAAGAAAGCATCATTTAGACAACCATTGATGTAAGTAGTTGAAAGAAAAATTTTTGTTATGTTATATACATATATTTATTTCTATATATTTTCAGATATTAAATTAATTCATGTCGTCAATGTGGGAAAATGAAAATTTTTATATTTCGTAATTATTGTAAATTATTTTTAAAAGAATCACAAAAATATGTTTAATGATTTTCAGCAAATAAATTAACTAAATTACAATTTTTCTACAATTTTTTTGCGTTTTTTTCAGTCTACTAAAATTCAGCAAAAAATTTATTAATTTTTAGCAAGGCTTTTTTATTTCTAATCTACTAAGCGTTAGCAAAACTTTTGCTGAATCTACTAATTTTGTTGGTAAAAATCAGCTCGCTGATTTTCAGCAAAAGATTTTGCAGACATTTGTAACTAAGTATAAAATACAGCGAAGACAAAATTTTGCTTCGTTCCTTTTTTGATGCTTTCTTTACCTATATGTGCTTTTTTTTAAATTTATTAATTTTGAGCTTAAATAAAATTTTTGCATGAATGTGTTTGACATTGTTTTAAAATTTTTATTTTAACAACACTCAGAAAATGAGTGTTGAAATGACTACAAATGTAGTCAATGCCATTAAATGTATTTGTCATAAAAATGACTAACCATGCAGTCATTTTTAACTATTACTAAAAGAACTACATATAAGTAAAAACACTAACGAAGCGGTCAGAAACAACTAACATTAAATGAATGCTTAACCATAAAAACCAGAAACAAGTCAATAAAAACAATGAACACAAAACGAATACATAAGTTGTAGCACCTTCTGTTTTTAACAGTTATTTTTTTTCGGTATTTTAAAAATATTTTTTAAGTTCAATTCAATTCCAATTTTTGAAGTCCAATTTCAAAACGGTATTCCAGTTATGACGTTTTTATGCATTAGAGATACACTACAATGAAATTGTCTAATTATTATTTGGAAACTATGAACATATCAGTAATAACAAATATAAACTAAACGAAAATTTTTAAAAACTCGACATAATCCTTTATTTTTAAATAACTAACAAAAATTAACTGTTTACTGCTAAATTAATGTTTTGATAGTTGTTTATTAAAATACTAAAATAACTACTCAAAACAACTGTTACACGAGAACAGTATTTTTGGTTAGTCTTATTTTGAAATGACTGTCGTTTCCTTTTTTCTCATAGAAACATGATTACAATAAGAGTTAAAACAACTACTACTGTTTACTACCCGAATGACCTACATGTAGTTACTGTAAGAATATTTTGGGTGTATTTTATATGGTACAGATAAAGCAAAATTTTGATAGTAAGGCTAATTGAACTTGTTTGCCTTCTGTGATAATAACTGTGAAGGTTTAAGGCCCTCCACCAATTTCGGGCTATTAATCCTTCGATTTCTTTTTTTTTTTTTTTTTTTGTAATATCAATGCAAATTTAATTTTTAATTTCCACATTTAATCCAAATTGGGTGTCCCGGTATAAGTCTCATCATCCGCAAACAGAGATAAATCGGCATTGCATTAGCAGATGAACCCATTTTTTATACTAACACTAGCTGTTTGTGCCCGGTCTTGCCCGGGACTCAAATACTTTAAAAACAAATTTTTATTGCATACCTTAAGACTTCCGAGATTATACCGATTTTTTCTCAGATTCCTTATCTTAATGATTTCCCACTTCCAGCAGACAAAGAGACGTGCCGCTACCGACGCCATGCTCTCGACGTCATGCTCCCGAAGCTATGCCCCTAAGCCATGGTCTCGAAGCTCCGCTTTCGATGCGCCCGCTGCCGACTTCCTCAGACCTCCGCCACCTCACACATTTTTATAATATTGTGACAATTCTTAAAGCATATAATATATAAAGCGATCTTTTGGATTTCGAACATTTTAAAATTTGAGTAGTATCTGGTGAAAAATAAAAATTTGTTTTGGGCAGGGTAAATGAAAAGTATGTGCATTAAAGGTGTCCAAAAAAATGAAAGTGATTTCTAAAGTCAAGCCATGGGCTAGTTTGGTTCATTTGTATGTAAAAACATTTAATATGAAGTTTGGTGCCGATTGGATAAAGAAAACAGGAGGCGGAAGTCGATTAAAAATTGAAAGTGTGTTTTGTATGGGGGGAAAATGGCTTTTTTTTGCGTTTTTCAAAAAATTGGTCCATATAATAAATTAATCGAGATGAAGACAAAAAAGTGTTTTCAAAAAGATATAAAAATCCAAAATCGGTTGAGAATTACCCGAGTAAAAAAAATACCGCAGACCACTAATGTGCCAAATACCACTCGATCAAACATTTCGAGCCCACATCCTAAACGTTTCCGAAATTAAATACCAAAATATTTTTTTTTACTTACTGGACCCATTAACTGTTAGATATGAAATATTTAATTTTTAGGATGTCGGTATCCTGTCCTAAGGTGACGTCAAAAACCAACAATATTTTTGGGGTATTTTTCAAATCTCCAATTTCAAATTTTAAAAAATTTTGTTTAACAAAATTAAAAAAAAATAGTTTTGCCCACTAAGGTCTCATTAAATATAAAATTTAAAATACCAAAAATTACACATATCCCCGTTTAACTTAGTAAGGGCAGCTATTTAAATTCGGCGGATTTCGAGGAAAACGCTTTTTTTGCACAAAATTTGATCATAGGGTAAAATTTATCTACTTTTAACAAGTAACTATTAATGCTATTCAGAGTTTTATGAAACAAACTACAAGCACTATATTCTGAAAATTTGGTCAAAATCGAACTACGACAAAGGTCAAATTACAAGATCAAAGGTCACTTTTTTCGAAATTTTTAAAAATTTCATGAAATTGATAACGAAAAATCATGTGGTATCTTCGCATTTGAATGAAAGTCGACTAAATTAAATGTCCCAATATTTTTTAACATTAAAAAACGTAGTTTCTTTCAAATATCTGCATAAAAGAGGTAAAATTTTTAAATTATAAATAACAAAATACAGATTTACTTTATTTAATTTAAATTACCTTTTTTTTTTTTTTTTTAAAGAGAAGCAACACTCATGAAATTTTTCCTATTAATTAATGTGTTGCTATCTTTCGAAAGGGGATAGTGGAGAGATGAAAGGTGGTGAAAGATGAAGGGCTTCCAACATGGCAACACTGTAATTGCGCGAGATGATAAGTCTTAGAACAGTTGTTGCTCGCCACCTGATGTAGAGTTGGCGAATTTATTGAAGCTTTTTGTTTCATAGCCCTGATTCATTACTTTACTTCGGTGGGGTTAAGTGCTATGGGAACACCGAAGGTGGGCGTTTAATGCACTTTCTCCCCAACTACAAAAAGATATAAATCTATATTTTTCTATTTATAAAAAGAAATGTTTAATTTTATTATACAGATATTTTAATGAAGCTGCATTTTTAATGTTACAAAATATTGAGTAATTTTTGGCCCAAAGTGCATTAAACGATTTTTAGGTAATTAAATTAAATAAAGTAAATCTGTATTTTGTTATTTATAATTCAAAAATTTTACCTCTATTATATGGCGACCTTCCTTGGAGTAATAGGATCAAGTGTACCAAATTTCAGAGAAATCCCTTAAAAAAATAAAAATTTGCATAGCGAACAAAAAATTGATTTTATTTGTATAGTTTGCGCTGTTTTTTTTTGTTGATATTAATAATGATCTTGAGCTCGAATAATCTTGCATCATAATTTATGATAAAAGATCGAAAAATAAACTATTTCATCATTACTTACTTAAACTGTTCTTGACTACTTTGGACAATTTTTCAACATGTTTCCAAAAACTAAAAACTCGTTTGTTTACCGCAATTAAAAAAGTTAGCATTACATGTGGTAACCACTTAAGTAGCTTTAAACGATACATAAAACGTTTTAATAAACAAAATTAAAATAAATTTCATTATAAAATTTTTTGTAGATTTTACTTCATTTTCTAAAAATTGTGTATGCTCTTAGATAGTTTTTTTTTTTTTTTAATTATTAAATTAAATAGGCCCACTTTAGGGTACATATTTCCTAACGTGGAAGTTCTGAGTTTTATTGAAAGATGTTTTATAACTTTTTTAAATTAGTTGCCACAAGAAAATGATCTATAGCAGAAAAATGCTTAAGGAGTTGCCCTAACTATATCTGATGTTTGTTTTATTTTATTTAGCCCAAATTTTATTAGTTTTTAGTTTTATTTTATTTAGCCCAAATACCAGGTGTAGGGCCACATTAGGGTACAGTCCCTCACAGAAAATGTCGGAAATCACTTTACAAAGCTATTTAAAAAAACCGAAAAAATCGGTTATTCGAACCGGTATTGAATTAAAAAACCGAAAAACGGTTTTTGAAAAATGAGCGTTTTTCAAGTCTTCGAAAACCGGGTTTTCAAATGTGTCGAATATTTGACAACTCTACATGTATGCAAAAATAATTATATTTTTATGATACTCTGCTCCAGACACACTTGTACCGATAATATCAATGAAAGAACAGACGGAAGACTATCAGATCCAATACAATTTAAAATTGTTTGCAATAAATATATTAAAACGTTACAGTAGAAGAAACAAAAATCAATTAAAATAGATATAAAATATTTTTTATTAAAACATCATCTGCTCATAAAATAAATACATACATATGGGGGTGTCCCTTAAAAATAGATTTGTCATTACAAATGGTTCTAAATGGAGGAATTCGTTTTTTCTTTTGGAAGTGTTTTCCAGTGCCGCAGGACGGCCGAAAAGGCTCATTTTGGAAAAAAAACGTGTATTATTAAAAATGCCCAAAATTCGAAGTTTTGAAAAAATTTTGTTTTTATTTCATTTATTTATTTAATATACTCAAAATATTTAGATATGCAATTCTGACTTCATTGCATATCATTAACCCACTTTAGCATGGAATTAAAAATGACCCACGAATTTGATAAAAAAAAAAACGCATAAACGTCTTTTTTAAATTAATTTTAAAAATTTTTTAAAATGCCTTATTTGAAAATTTGGATTGCTATTTTTATAATATTATAATTGTTATTAAAGAAAAAAGATAAATTGGAAAAATAAGAATTCGAGTTTTTGTTTGCAGCGACTCCTTTCCAGGACATTTTATGAAAATTGCTTATTTTTTCTAAAATTGAACAAAATCTAAATGTTTTTATTAAACTTTGCAAAATTTTAAATTAAATTCGATAACACAATAATTATCATCACTTTCATCTAAAAAATCTTTAAGCCGTAGTGACCTGGGGACAAAAAATATCCATGAAAATTCATTTTAATTCTGACAACTAGATAGTAAAGACTTAAAATTAATATCAAAAAAAAAATCTCCGCTTAATAAAAATAATTATTTTATGTAATTTGATCCATTTAGGTTTAATGTTTACTCTTATGGTCAAAAAATACCCACTAGGAAATTTACAGAATAACAACTTTCATAGTTTTCGGAAAAATATCACTTAAGCTTTATTAGACTATTATCTTTACTTTTATTTAAAAAATCTCCATGGTCAAAAATTACCCATGGAACTTAATTTAAATTACGAACACGAGGGGAAAATATAAAGCCTTTGAATGTTTAAAAAAAGAATTCCAATTGTTAAAAATTATTATTTTATGTAACTTGATAAGGTATACGTTTTCACTTTTTACCAAAACTCTACACTACATCAGGTGGCGAGCAACAACTGTTCTAAGACTTATCTACTCGCGCAATTACAGAGTTGCCATGTTGGAAGCCCTTCATCTTTCACCACCTTTCATCTCTCCACTATCCCATTTCCAAAGAAAGCAACACATTAATTAAAAGGAAAAATTTCCTGAATGTTGCTTCTCTTTAAAAAAAGAAAAGAAAAAAAAACAGACAAACTAGAAAATTTAGAGAATAACATTTAACAGACTTTTTTTAAATTCGATTATGTAGTAGAGGGCACAAAACTAACGAAAAAGTACAATTCCTTATAGTCTCAATATTATTTTCAAGGCTTATTTTTGACAAAAACCATAAAAAATAAGATTGGGACTGTAATGAATTGCGCTTGTTCGTCAGTTACGTACCCTCAATCAAGCATCCAAATTCAAGAAAAATCTGAAAAATATTATTCTGTTAATTTCCTAGTGGGTCTTTTATGGTGAAAAGTGAAAATATTAGCCTATATGAATCAAGTTATACAAAATACTAGTTTTTATCAAGTTGAAATATTTTTTTGATCCATTTAAAGCCTTTATATTCTTTTCTTATAGTCATCATTTAAATTAGGTTTCACGAGTTTTTTTTTTCGTCCCCGGCAACTAAGGGTTAAAGCTTTTTTGAATAAAAGCAAAAATAATAATAATATAAAAGGTGTTATTCTGTAAATTTCCTAATGGGTCTTTTTGGCCAAAATTAACCCTAAATGAATCAAGTTACATAAGTCAATTAAAAGGCTTTACAATCTAGTAGCCATAAATAAAATAAAATAAAGTTTCATGGGCCTTTTTCGTCTCCAGGCCACTAAAGGTTAAATGTTTTTTAGATAAAAGTGAAGATAATTATTGGCTTATCAAATTTAAGTGATCTTTTTCCGAAAACAATGCAAACTTTAATAAAAACAAATTTTGTTAAATTTTTCACAAAATAAGCAATTTCCATAAAATGTCCTGGAAAGGAGTCTCTCCAAACACAAACTCGAATTATCATTCCTCCCATTTATTTTTTGTTTTATAACAACTATAATATTATAAAAATATCCATCTCCAAGTTAGACATTTAAAAAAAATTTTAAAATTAATTTTAAAAGCTCCGTTTTTTGCATTTATGTCAAATTCTTTTGTCATTTTGAATTCAGGCTAAAGTGGGTTAATTACATCCGATGAAGTCAGAAAATAACAAAAAACTACTGTAAAAAATTAATGTAAAATCATAAAACAGTTATTTGATGTGGTTTGTTTTTTTTTGCAAATGAACTACAAGGTTAGTAAAAATTTTTATTTGTTCTACAAATGAATGACATTTACATTAAAAATAAAGAAACTGTATTACAACCCAACAAACTACATGTTTTTAAAGCAATAGTTCCCCGAGTGTAGTAAGCAATGCTTTAATGTTTTGCGTAAACTAAACTAAGTAAGTCTGGCGTCATTTTGGCCACAGATCCATCCACATGGGTTAGTGGTGTCAAAAAAATTTTCTCAATTTTTACGATTTTGTTTAAGAAAATTTTTTTTAAATTTTAAATTAAAAATACATGAAAACATTTTTCTCTCTAGTTTGAGGACCCTCACCAAAATCCGAAGTCAATAGAAATAAAGGGTGTCCCAAGAAGAACGCAATTTTTAAATCTGGCAACATTCGAAGTGTCATTGTTTGACATTTGAACAATTGTTATTGTTTGCTAGTAGAAGGTACGAGGTTAGTAAAAATGGAGCCAGCTGACCATGGACAGCGAAGGGAGTTCGTTAATTGGGTATTGGAGAGACAACATGAAAATGCTGATTTTGCCGATAAAATCATCTTCAGTGACGAGGCCCATTTTCATCTTGATGGCTTCGTCAATAGGCAGAATTGTCGCATTTGGGGTGAGGAAAATCCTCGAGTGATTCACGAGAAGCAAATGCATCCTCAACGTGTCACTGTGTGGTGTGGGTTTTGGGCTGGAGGAATCATTGGACCTTTTTTTATGAAAATGAGGCAGGTCAAGCGCAAACAGTCAATGGTGTTCGGTATCGTGAAATGATAACCAGTTTTTTCTTGCCTAGAATTGAAGAAATGAATGTGGAGGGCATGTGGTTCCCACAAGACGGCGCCACATGTCATACAGCCAGAGAAACAATTCAATTGCTGCATCAGTCATTTCAAGGTCGTGTTATTTCGCGTTTTGGAGATCAGAATTGGCCGCCTAGATCGTGCGATTTAACACCATTAGATTTTTTTCTTTGCGGTTTTTTGAAGTCGATGGTTTACGCGAATAAGCCGACGACGACTCAAGCCTTAAAAGAGGAAATTGGACGCTGCATTAATGAAATACCACAGCATTCATGCAAAACGGTCATTGAAAATTTCATTAAAAGATCGCGTGCATGCCAGCAAAGCCGCGGCGGCCATCTGCACGATATATTGTTTCATACATAACCTCATTCTGTCTACTTTACGATATAATAAAGTTTCACGATTTTTTTTTAAATATCTGTGTTTTACAAGTTTGTTATAATTTTTATTAAAAATAAAAATTATGTTTTTTCGACCTTTAATTGTGCAATGAAAATGAAAATTATTCAAGTTCGAGGCCATATACTCTATATTTCTTCATTAGGATATTGTCCTAACAAATAATCTATAGAGTTTTTGTTTTCAAATTTATTATTTGACCCTTTCAGGAATGTGTTGATAGATCTATTTCGGGAATTTTCTAGGTTCCCATCATCAGAACACGTTTTGAAAGCGGTAACAATCCCATGCCAAACCTCAAGCATTCATATGAACTAGTTTACTCACTACATGAGAACTAATATACATATGAGTTTGAAATTAAAGATTATAACCATTGATCAAAAAATAAATTGAAAACTTGTTTGATGTGCAAGATCCACCTCTGGTGGATATTCAATACACGTTTTTTTTTGTTTCTCTCTCCTTTTTTATATTTTGTTAAGTTAGTTAACAAAACAGGGAAAGTAAACTAGGCGGTACTTTGCCTTTTTTCACAAGTTTGTTATAATTTTTATTAAAAATAAAAATTATGTTTTTTCGACCTTTAATTGTGCAATGAAAATGAAAATTATTCAAGTTCGAGGCCATATACTCTATATTTCTTCATTAGGATATTGTCCTAACAAATAATCTATAGAGTTTTTGTTTTCAAATTTATTATTTGACCCTTTCAGGAATGTGTTGATAGATCTATTTCGGGAATTTTCTAGGTTCCCATCATCAGAACACGTTTTGAAAGCGGTAACAATCCCATGCCAAACCTCAAGCATTCATATGAACTAGTTTACTCACTACATGAGAACTAATATACATATGAGTTTGAAATTAAAGATTATAACCATTGATCAAAAAATAAATTGAAAACTTGTTTGATGTGCAAGATCCACCTCTTTTTTATTTAAAATTAAAAATTTTTTTTTTTTTTTTTTTTTATAAAGAGAGGCAACACTCAGGAAATACTTCCTATATTTAGTGTGTTGCTTTCTTTGGAAAGGGATAGTATAGAGATGAAAGGTGGCGAAAGATGAAGGGCTTCAGACATGGCAACACTGTAATTGCGCGAGATGATAAGTCTTAGAACAGTTGTTGCTCGCCACCTGATGGAGAGTTGGCGAACTTATTGAAGCTTTTTGGTTCATAGCCCTGATTCATTATTTTACTTCGGTGGGGTTAATTGCTATGGGAACACCGAAGGTGGACATTGCGATACGTATGAGGGATAGAAAAAACTCATACATATTATTTTGATGTTGCCGGCACCGGGGATCGAACCCGGGACCTTCTGTGTAAAAGTCCAACGCGCTAACCATTACACCACAACGCGTTAGCGAAGTTGTTCATGTTTAGGAAGGTGTAATTTTTTACATCTTAAAAATAAAATAGACATATATTTAACTCAAATTCATATATTTTTTTATTAATTCACATTCATTAATTCATATTCATATTTGCTTTGCTAAGCTAGTCCCGCTTGATCCTCTTTTTATTTTTTCTATTACATCCACTTTTTCCTTTAAAGATAAAAAATTTGGTAGTTTTTGCGACATTTTTCACGACACACTTTATTTTAAACTAAAAACAAAATAAGCAAATCAACAGCGCGCAGAATATATTCATAAGCAATCATTTACGGGGATTCCCAATTTTTAAAAAAGTAGTGATTGCTTAAAAATGTTCAAAAGAAATAAACGTTTTCTATGTTCCATTAATTTTACATTTGTTCACGTTATAGGGCTTTCTTACTGTGTTCACGCTACAGAGTAGTCAGTGTAAAAAAAATTATGTTCATGCTAACCGGTGTTCATGTAAGGCGATGTTTTTGTTATCGCGAGTCTACTTTAATACACTGTTTTCCAAAATGGGTCATTTTCGACCGTCTTGCTTGTTAACCTTTTTCAATAAAAAAAAAATAAAGAGTTCTTCCATTTGGAACCATTTGTAATAAAACTGGAAGAGGGGTGCAATGAACAAAAATCGTCAAGTCGTTATTTTAAGGGACATCCTAACATACATACTGTAAAACTGATTTAAAAATAAACTGAATTTTACGATAATTCAATATGAACCATGAGTTAATGAATATGAATATCCCTTCAAGAAATTTTCAAAATGATTGATGTGTGTTTAGAGTTACGTTGAAATACAAATATTGAACAGCCAATAAACGCAAATATACCGATATTCATCAAACAGATTTTACAATCGAAAGCAAAATGTATTTTACAACTAAAATGAAAAAAAAAGAGTTGATCCTCAAAAATTAAAAAAAAAAAATATATACTATATACAAAATATTACTAATTGTATATGGCCGAAATAAAAGAGCGCGATTTTCACGTTTAAGAAATAAAAATCAAATATAAAATATAAAAAAAAAAATTATAAACAAAAATCTTATGTTTTATAAAAAAACTTTTCAATTGAGAAAAAACTAGTGAACGGAAAACAACGTGTGGTTGGATACAATTTCTTTTTTTTTTTTTTGTGTAAATTTTAATTTCGTGTGTATTTTGCAGTTTTATGTGCTTTTTGTTTGTTTTGTGTGCGAAAATAATCAAATGAGTCAAATAAACTTTTTGCCACGTCCAGCATTTTGGAAAGTACCCGGGTATATAAACAATACGGATAATAAAGAATTACATGTACAAATAGTTAAACAGACAACAGCATCCCCCAAACCGGCATTGGCGTATAGAAGCTCGAAATCACGAAATGAAAAATCGAAAAAACGTGTTCGTTTTAAGGATATCGATGATGTTGATTATAGAAAAAATAATGTAAGAATTTTACTACAAATGCTAATTTTTATTTAGTTTTTTATATTAAAAAGTTGTTTGTTGAACAAGTAAACAAATGTTCATCATAATTTTTGATTTTATTCATACAGTGGACGAAATAATTATAAGTTCACCTTTGAAATTGTGTGTTTTTTTCCAAAACATTTGCAATGTTTAAAAGTTTTTGCTACCACATAAAAATACAATAATACCAGCAGATACAAAAGCCCTTTCGATCCATTTGCTACAGTTTTAGCTAAATTTTTAAGAATTTTTAAAAATTACAGCGACTTATCTATTGTGACAGATTTTGGGAAGTAGATCCCGAATGTGAATACCAAAATTTAATATTAGCACGCTACTCATGAAAATTGTACTTAAAATGAATGATGTTGGAAAATACGCCAGTCAGAAAAAAGTAAAAAAAAAAAAATTAAAATGTGTGCCTAAAAACTGAGTACACTGAAAATATATTTATTTCGCTGGAAAAAAACGAAAAATTGTTAAAAAATGCAACAAATTTATCGAAAGGGGATTGGTGTCTACTCTACTGTCATTTTTGTTGTTTGTTCTTTAAAATATTGCAAATATTTTTGAAAAAATAACAATTACATGGGTGAACTTATAATTATTTCGTCCACTGTATAAGAAATTTTTCGCTTGAGGGATTTTAAAATAATACATAGATAAACATTGAAAATTGTACGCAAAAACTTTACACTCAAGTTTTTTTTCTGTTTTTTTTACAAATAATTTTAAAATAATGTCATTGTATGGGTTTTGATTGGATAAGGAAAAGAGTTATTTCGTTGTTGATTACAGAACAAAAAATAATATAAATTAATCACATCTGAAGATTAATTTAGAAGTTTGAAATAAAATATACAAATGCTTGGAGACATATTCAAGACAAAATGTCGGAAAAATAAATTCGCTGAAAAAAAATAACAAAAAAAAATTTCGTGGAAAAATTTGTAAACGGTAAATTTCATTGAATTATACACTACAAAAAAGTCAGTATTTAATTGATTTTAATTTTAATTAATGTTTTAGATATGATCTATTAAAAATTTAATTGAATATTGTTTTCAATTTAAAACAAATTTTTAGTAGATACTATTAAAACTTTAATTAAAATTTGCAAAAAAAAATTGACAAAAATTGGGGGAAAAAATTCCTAAATTCAAAAAAAAAAAAATCGTTAAATGTGTTCGAAAACCGCTAAATTTAAAAAAATTAAGAAATCGGTAATAGTTGAAAATATCGCCAAAATTTGAAAAAATCCCAAAACGCTGTTAAAAATCAACTGTGCATTCATTTATGAACACGTATGATCTCATTAATGCTCATATGTGAAGTGATTCGAGGTCATATATGTCCATATACCACCATATAGGATTCATACATGTTCATAAGAGTTCATATGTACATATTACCTCAATTTAAGTTAATGTACACACATGACCATGTATGGAAATATATAGACATGTCTGACTATATATGTAAATATTACCTCAATTTTCGTTAATGCACACAGATGAACATTTATGATTCCTCATATGAACATATAGTAATGCTTTTTGAACACATATGAATCATGTCTGAATGCATGTGGACATATATGAAGCATGTGTGTTCATGTATGGATCCATATATGTAAAATTGAATTGAAAAAACTCACCAAGTTTGAAAAAAAATCACCTAAATAAAATGTAGAACGTCTATATCGCGAAAATATTTTTGATTTTTGTATTTTTTTTTTTTAATGTTGGCGATTTTTTAAATTATAATGATTTTTTGTTTTAATTTTAACAATTTATTTCAATTTGTAGATTTTTTTTACTTTTGGCGATTTTTTTCAAAATTAGCTTTTTTTAAATTTTAGAGATTTTTTTTAATTTTAGAAATGTTTTTCAATTTTGACGATTTTTCAACAATTGTTTCAAGTTTTTTGCAATTTTTTTAATTTATTTTTTTTCAATTTTGGCGATTATTTTTAATTTAGTAGATTTGTTTTTTAAATTAGGGATTTTTTATTTGTTATCGTTATGCGTTATAAAAACTGTACATTTTGTGTGCTCCAAATGCATTTTAAATTAAACATTTAATACATACTATTTAACTTTTTATTTTTAAATTCAAAATTTTCCTCAAAAAAATCGTCTTTTCATCGTTTTAATTTTTGTAAATTGTATTTTTCATTTAAAAATTCTTTAAAAACGAAAATTCAATACAAAAAATATCAAGAAAAGACTGTTTGTATTTACAAGTCCTCATTGTTGGTGCCAATTTAAAAAACTTTTTTTTTATTTTTATTTACGATTCAAAAATATTGTTTAATATTACAAACAGAATTTTTTAATTTATTTCTAATCTCCTAATTAGTATTAGAAAACAATTTGTTTATATTTTTAAATTCGTTACGTTTTATCGCTGGTTAAAGTTTGATTTTTTTTAATTTATAAAACTACATATTGTTTAAATGGTCGTAATTATTGAACACGTAGTCCGATTTTAAAAATTAATATCCCATTTCAAAGCTTATTTTGTCTACTCTGAGATAAATGAAGCTTTGTATACGCTTTTAAGAAAGAATAAAAAATTTAAAATGTCCTTCATTCAAAATGCAAATCTTTTTTGTTAAATTTTTGTTTGCAAATTGATAAATATGTCCTCTAAAATATATAAAAAATTCAGATTGGAGAAACACTATGTTCTTTAGAAAAACGATTTTTCCGATAATTTACAATATTTTATTTTATTCAATAAAAAAAATATTGCAGACTTTTTTTCACTGTGTTTTTAAATCTATTTTGAAAGTGGTACGAGTTCTTTTTCAACAAAAATTTGATAATGATGCGGCTCCAATTCTTTGGAAATTTGGGTCTTTAAATTGTCCAGAAATTTAAATTTTCAACTTAAATAAGTATAACTTCAAGTCACAAAAAGCATATCTGCTATCGGCTAATATTTATATATTATATAAATTATAGAATTAGATATATTTATATCTAATTATATATAATTTTATGTCCCGGATCTGGAAAAATCTCGGATAAAATTGTATCTAATGTGATATAATTAGATGCATGTAGATGACACACTTTAATTCAATCCCATGCAAAACATCAAACATTCATATAACCTAGTTTGCCCACTAAATGAGAACTAATATATGAGCTAGGTTATATGAATGTTTGATATTTCGCATGGGATTGTCACTTCTTTCAAAACGTGTTCTGATGATGGGAACCTAAAAAATTCCAGAAATTTACCTATCGACACATTTCTGAAAGTGGTTAATTAATAAATTTGAAAACAAAAACTCTATAGATTATTTGTTAGGACAATATCCTAATAAAGAAAAATAGAGTATGAACTCGAACTTGAATACTTTTCATTTGCATTGCACAACTAAAGGACGAAAAAACATAATTTTTATTTTTAATAAAAATTATATCAAACTTATAAAATATCTTTGCGAATCAAAGAATTTACTTTATAATGGCATCGATTCGTTAGTGCATATTTATGCATATTTTGCAATAAAAGCATATGTTTGCATATTTTAAATAAAATTAAAAAAAAATTATCGAAAAAAAGTGTATAATGCAATTAAATCCCGATATTTTGGCTAAGGCTAAGGCCTCGAAAAACATAAGCGTACTGATGCATCGATAGTAAGAATGGCGAAAGTTGATCCATTTAAATCCTCACGGCAGATAGCATCTGATATTAATGAAGATTTTAACATGGAAATATCTAACAGACTTGTCAGAAGAAGGTTAAACGAGGCAAATTTGTTTGGGCGCAGAAAAAAGCCACTGCTGTAAAAATAAAAAAAATATTTCAAAACGATTAACCTTCGCCAGAACCCACAAGGAAAATCCCATTATTTTTTTTGGAAATACGTGTTATAGAGTGACGAAACAAAAATTAATAGGATTGGACCAGATGGTTGAACCTTTGTTCGTCGTCCTAAAGGCCAAGAGTTTAATCCTCGGTTTACTCAGAAGACGGTAAAATACGGAGGAAGCACCATCATGGTATGGGGTGCATTTTATTGGCATGGCGTAGGTCCGCTTGTACAAATCAATGGAAAAATGAAGAAGTTTCAGTATTTAGACATTTTAAAAAATCATAAGGAGCCGTATTCCTTTAACTCCATGCCAATTAAATGTAAATTTATGCAGGATAATGACCCCAAACACTCCTCCAAGTTAGATAAAAATTGGTTCTGTGAGGAGAAGATTGACGCTTTGGATTGTCCAGACCATAGTCCTGACTTAAATCCAATAGAAAACCTGTGGAACGATGACAAGGTTGAAATAGCCCAAAAATATTATAAAAATATAAACGAACTATGGTCGGCAGCCCAGAAATCTTAGTATGATATGCCCAAATCAATATGCCAAAAACTAGTAGAAAATATGGGCCGCAGGTGCGCATGTGTAATCAGAAACAAAGTCTACAGCACTAAATATTAATGGTAAAATCTTTATGCCTACCAAAAAATTTAACAAATTCAAAATTTAAACGATTTTTTCTCTTTTTTTTAAGATTGTGCCATTAATATGTCCAGCTCATTTTAGTGGTGATTTTCATAACAATATTTTTTATTTCTATTTATCAATTGCATCTTAATTTAAAGTTAGTTTTAAATATGAATAATAAACCTTTGGAAAAAAAACAAAAACCAGTTGCTTGTTAACTTTTTTACGATACTGTAGTTTAAAAAAGAACTCATACTTAAATGTGCCATTTATATGTCCATAACTGTATATATATATATATTTTTTTATTTTTTTTTTTTTAAAGAGAAGCAACACTCAGGAAATTCTTCCTATTAATTAATGTGTGGCTTTCTTTGGAAAGGGGATAGTGGAGATGAAAGGTGGTGAAAGATGAAGGGCTTCAAACATGGCAACACTGTAATTGCGCGAGATGATAAGTCTTAGAACAGTTGTTGCTCGCCACCTGTTGTAGAGTTGGCGAATTTATTGAAGCTTTTTATTTCACAGCCCTGATACATTATTTTACTTCGGTGGGGTTAAGTGCTATGTGAACACCGAAGGTGGGCGCAGCGATACATAAAAATAATAAAAAAAACTCATACATATTAATTTTCTAAATTGATGTTGTCGTCACCGGGAGTCGAACCCGGGACCATCTGTGTAATAGTCCAACGCGCTAACTATTACACCACAACGCAGACACTTTTCGGATCATAATATATTTCCCGTTATATGAAATGGGATATCCTTATACATGACATCATATTACTTTTTTTACTCGGGTAAAGACAATTTGAAATTTGTATTATTTTTTGAAAGAAATAATTATTTTCCTAATCCAATAAATTAGCAACAAAAATCAAAAAGAAAAACAACTTTGTATAGATGTAAATATTTTTCTTTGGCCCAATTACTTCTACAACATTATCTCATTATTTTGCTAATAATGTTCTGAGATTTTAATTAAATTATTGACTTGATTTCTCATGCTTATGTTTCTGTCTGTCTGTATGCTTCATTAACTAAAAATATCAAACTGATTTTGTGTTGTCATTTATCTACTCGTCTTTCGAACTCATTGCTCTGCTCCAGTAGCACAATTAGAAAACACAGAAATTTAATGAAAAAAACACTTGTTCAATTAATTTATATTTTAATGTATCTATAAAATCTAAAAATAACAGATTTTTTAATTTAAATCTTTAGTAAATTTTTTTTTTTTAATTTTCTTTAAGTATTTAATTTATTTTAATTTCTTAATTAGATGACAAATTAAAGGATAGTGAAAGTCCATTACGTATCATGATTGTTTAAATAGTTAAAGGTGTATTTGAAAAAATAATACACAAAAAATCAAACAATTTTCAATTAAGAACCATTGCACATTGTTAGTGCAAATCTCAATAAATCTTTTGGCATTGGGCATAAATGATTGATATCATTAAAAAATTACATTAAATGAGCTTCTCAGAGGCTTAGGATTACTCTATTTACCACACTTAGAACACTATGTAGGTAACAACCACTGTAAATGTAGTTGAAAACAAATGAAATTTCATTTAAAGAAAGGACGACATTCAGGGACCGTAAATAATGATTATTGTTCGTTTTTTTAAATCAAAAAATCAATCACTTAGAACAGGCATAAAAAAATTTATTGCACCATTATTATTATTTTTTGACAATCTTTGCATATCCGTAATGATTTTAAAATTTTTGGTTTTTAAAGTTTTCTTCAATGGTAATTATTATTTTTGAGTAATAATAAAAAAAATCAGCCATAATCATTATTTTTAAGCAAAAAAAATAAAACTCAAAAATAATCATTATTTATGATTTTTATTTTTTTCGCTCAAAATAAAACTCACTTTCAATTTATGTAAATATATATATATACAGCGCATACTCTAGAGACATTTATTCGTTCCCCCGCATAGTGTAGGTACATTTGCTTACTTTGGGGACTGTCCCCAAAGTTTTCGCGCCTTTTCATACATCTAGCGTATGAGATGAGGTTGGTTGGTTTAAGTGGCAGCTCACGCTACTCGTGAGCATCAAGTAGAGTCAAAAAGCGACTCTGTACCCGTAAGGAACTAGTATCCGGAGTACTAGACCCACCCCGTTCGGTTAAGATAACGTATGAGATCACCGAATCCCACACGTGATATTACCGAGAGGTCGTCCAGTATATGGTCACCCAAGATCCGGAGTCGAATATTCTGCAGCGCCGGACAATCGCAGAGAAGATGCTCCACAGTCTCCTCCTCGCCCGGTATAAAACCAACCAACCAACCATGAGATGAGGACATTTAGTTCTATACACCGCATATTTCGGGTACAATTTTGGCCATGTCCCTAAAGTATGCGCTGTGCATACATATATATATATATATGTAACATAAGATATAATGGTATATAATAATATATAGAGATATATTAAAAATTTTCGAAAAAAATAAGAATGAGATGTAAATATACATATATCGTTACATTTATGCCACGTACATAAGTATATATAATAATATCAAACTATACATAAACTTTTTTCGTCGGGTATATAATCGAATCGAAACTTTTTTCGTCGGGTATGTACAAATTGCAAAATTTTTTCTTTATAATTTTAAGTTATCAACCATTTGCAGTTGTATTTTGTACGATTGTAATAGGATTTTATACATCGAATGTTTTAGTTACATATTTATTTTAATCTTCAGATTTAATAATTTAACATGTGGTTAAAAAAGCAAATGTCCGTTTTGTTAATAAAATGATTTTATTCAATCATTTAAATAAAATATTGTTAATAAAAAAATCAAGATATAATGGCGAACGTAAAAAGGAAAATTAAACAATTACAAAAAAAAAAAAAACATAAATAACAAAAAGCAACTATGGCGTATACGCAATAAGAATTGAACAGGGGAGAAAATATAACTTATATGTCATGGTGGTTACCCAGAAAAAAATAACCTCGGTTTAGTAAGCAGTAACTACATTTGCATGCTTTCAAAATAGCGCTTTAGCGCCATCAATGACGAGAGGGTATCAAGCTCTATTGACTCATTGGAGCATCGTCGGAATGTGGGTTGTGTAACATTGTTCTATCGATATTACCATGGAAATTGTTCTACTGCGATAAGTGAACTTATCCCCAGGGCCCGTATTTTCATTCGAAACACTCGCTTATCTAGCAGAGCTCATCCGTTTGTAGTCGATTGTCCAGTGAACCGCACAACGCATTACAGGGAAAATTCGTTCATCAGCCGTACTAGCCGTATGTGGAATAAACTCCCCGCGGAGGTCTTCCCTGTCACTTACAATGTAGCGAAATTCAAATCAAATAATCACAAACACTACTGCTTCTTTCCTCCTCCCCATAACCTAATTTCCTGCATTATAGGGGGCATCCCCTGAGTGTTGGTCTAACAAAAAAAAAAAAAAAAAAAAAAAAATGCATACAATAAAGCAATTAGGGAAGGCATTCTGTTGTGCTTCCCTATATGTCTTTTTTGAAGCAGTGAATAATGCATACAATGAAAACATTAATGGTGTCAACACACAAAAAAGCGCTTTCTATTGCATACGAAGGCATGAGGACATGAAAGAAGCGCTTTTCACCTACTTAAATTGACATATCAAGTAGGACATGGCTTTTGGTTTTGCTTAGGGAGCGCTCGGTAATTAAATAATGCCTTCCGGAACTGCGTTTGGGTAAGCACTATTTTTTGCTGGGTATGTAAAAAGTTCGGCGGGAGACAAACTTTTTGACGACGTCACGAATGTTCGGTCATTATTCGATATTTGGCAATGTTTTTACATTTCGACCGAACAACAGCACTCTTCGCTAGAATTATTTGGGCAAAAGAAAGTAGCTTTGAAATCTGTTTTTTTACGTTAAAAAATTAAGAAATTTATATAAAAATAAGAGAACTATAGATTTTTCGAAAAACGTAAATATTAAGGTAATAGCTTATCTCAAAATTGCGGTATCCAATAAGATCGCTCAAATATATTACAAAATTCGGACATCCAAAAATATCTAACTTAAGATCCTGATGAATACCAAAATATCCCGTGTGATGAATTTATATCTACTTGAATCTAATTAGATCCAAAAATATAAAAAACTTTTTGTGGATAAATTGAGATATTCTGAGACTAAATTGGATTTACTTATATCCCATGACATATATTATTTTTAATAAAAATATAAAAAAAATATAAAGAAAAATAATTTCGATATCTATAATTATACATGGTATCTATAACTATTCCAATATATAATTATGTCTTATACGCATTGAAAATATTAAAGATGTTGGACCTTCTATAATCATAACTCATACTAAATTGTTAATCTTAGTGTCATATAAAATTATATCTTCAATTGCATTATTCATATGACACCATACATAAGCATATCTTATGTAACAAAAATATTTTATATAAGACAGCATATATTTCATCTTAAATGATATAGCTTATTTGTTACCATATACGATTACATGTTGTGTTATATATGAGAATGTATTATTATATATGACAATATATCGTTATATATGTATCCATAAAAAAATATAGAATAATATATGGATACGAATGACACCATATATAATCACATTTTATAATATATTTTAAGATGAAATAACATAAGACCATATATAATTTGTTTTTACTCGCGTAGAGCGTATTTTTGGAAATTTTTAAGGGAAGGGACAAAAATGGTAAAAGTACCCCCACCCACCCCTTGGCGGCCTGCCCAAACCCCTTTGGGTAGAAATTTGGAATTTTAAATTTATGTCCAGGATCGTGTTAAAAATAGGGGTTAAAGTATGTTAATCCATCCCTTCTTTAACCGCATAAGAGAGGATCTTGAAATATGGTATGTGGGACCTGATCCAGCGCAGACATCAATTAGGAGAGATTTTTGAAAATTCCTACGGGAAGGACCAAAAATTTCCTAAATTACTGTTAAGGTTCTTTAAGAATTTTCAAAAGGAACGTAATAAAAATTTTGGTACAAAGGCAAAAAAATAAAATTTGATAAATTTGTTTTTTCATTCCCCAGGATTTTTGGAAATTCCTGCTAGAAGGGGTGAAAAGTATCGTCACTGACGGCATGCATACATCCTTTTAGTAAGAAATCTAAATTTGAAATATTTGTTCACTGTTGTACGGTCTAATTCAGTGATAAGTTATATTTTGGAACTTTTGAAAAGAGCGGAGTAAAATGCGGGTTTTTTGGAGAAATTTTTCCACCTAAAAGCCGCTAAAGAAATTATCTTCAAATTTGTTTGTCAATGTACACAGCATAAACCGTTGAATCTAAGAACTTTTAATTTGGTGCAGGCGTCCGCTAAAACTGAGTATTAAGAAATGTTTACAAGGAGGGACAAAAAGAGGAAGTCTTTCCCTTAACGTCCTGCACAAACAAGTTAGATAAAAAGTCTGAAATTCAAAATATTTTTATTTTTTTATGAGTTAATTTATTGTATACACAGAAAAAACTAAAAACTGGTTTCAATTAAAAAATTTATTGAACCAATTAATATTTTAATTGATTTTGCACCTATCACGGCAATGATACTATAAATTAAACCTTTTATTAAAATTAAGAAGGAAAAAAAAAGTTATAAATAACTTCTACAAAAAAAGTGTGTGATGTATACGTTGGTATGTGTGTTTTTTGCAATGCTGAGTCTGTTTGTGTGTGTGCTTGTTTTGTTTGTTAATGTATTTGGTATTTTATACTGAAAATTTTCTATTTATGCATACAGTGTATGAAAAAATAATATGATAATTGCGTCTAAAATAAAATATGTATTTATATATTTAAAAGTCAATACAAATATTTATTGATTTAATTAAATATTTGTTTAGAAACAAATTAAGTTCAAATCAAATCTTTAACACAGAAAAAATTATCAACCTAAAATATCTAATAAATTATTTGATTTGAATGAAATTTGTTTCTAAACAAATATTTAATTGAATCAATTAATATTTTAATTGACTTGTAAATCTATAAATACATATTTTATTTTAAACATAATTCTCAAATTATTTTTTCATACACTGTAGCTTAAATAGAAAATTTTTAGTATAAAATACCAAATGCATTTGAAGTTTACAAACAAAACACACACAAACAAACAAACAGACTCAACATTAACAAAAACACACATACCAACGTATCGCTCACACAATTTTTTTTTTTTTTTAGTATCATAATTTTTTTTGTAGATAGTTATTTATAGCTTTTTTTTCTTTTTAATTTTCAATACAAGTTTTAATTAATATTATCATTACCGTGATAGGTGCAAAATCAATTAAAATATTAATTGATTCAATAAATTTCTTAATTGAAACCCGTGTTTAGTTATATTATATTATCATTACCGTGATAGGTGCAAAATCAATTAAAATATTAATTGATTCAATAAATTTCTTAATTGAAACCCGTTTTTAGTTTTTTCTGTGTAATTGATATTTTAGGTTGATAATTTTTTCTGTGTATATATTTGGGGTTTTTATAAAATCTTGGTATAAATGGGGTTTAACAGAAAGAAATTTCACTTTTAATGATCTATGAAATTTCATTGAGTTAGAAATCTGAAACTTTAAATCACAAAAACATATACTTAAAAAGGATAAACTAATTTATTGAAACAAATTCCTTAAAAAATAATTACTTTTTCATCCTAATATATTCCGATATATAAAACTACCGGTAACAAAGTATCGTGCTTTTAAGCTCGTTCTCCATAAAATTCTCTGTCAAGGAAATGTATTCTTTTTTAATGAAAAAAAAAAATCTTATAGGCCTAACACATTTCATTTATATATTTTTTTTTTTTTTTTTTTTTTTTTTAAAAAAGAGAGGCAACACTCAGGAAATACTTCCTATATTTAGTGTGTTGCTTTCTTTGGAAAGGGATAGTATAGAGATGAAAGGTGGGGAAAGATGAAGGGCTTCAGACATGGCAACACTGTAATTGCGCGAGATGATAAGTCTTAGAACAGTTGTTGCTCGCCATCTGATGGAGAGTTGGCGAACTTATTGAAGCTTTTTGGTTCATAGCCCTGATTTATTATTTTACTTCGGTGGGGTTAATTGCTATGGGAACACCGAAGGTGGACATTGCGATACGTATGAGGGATAGAAAAAAACTCATACATATTATTTTGATGTTGCCGGCACCGGGGATCAAACCCGGGACCTTCTGTGTAAAAGTCCAACGCGCTAACCATTTCACCACAACATCTTTTTTCATTTCGCGTTGGTTTCATTCGGGCAAAATTCGAAGAGCCAACATTTGTTGCACAGTGCTATAGGCGATAAAGTGTGCCCCCTTTGTTATTTCCGCTACTGCCACATAGACTATGCCACAATAGCATTATAGTATTAGCATGTAGCATGATCGTAAGGAAGGAAGAAATAAATAAATACATCTGTACGTACAAAAAAAAAAAACGATGCTGCCGCAGCTGATGTTGAAGACGAGACACGATTGCAAAAAAAAAAAAAAAAAAAAAAAAAAAATTAAATGTAAAAAAAAATGAAATCAAATAAGAAAAAATTAAAATCGCTTGTTTCTTTAGAATGGTGTTTTTAAAATTAGTACTTGGGCAGCTTTCAATACGATCAAAACGTTTTATTTTTTTTTTAAATTCGTAAATAATATTAAATTAAAATAAATAATAAATTACAATTTTTGCAAAAACAAAATATTGAAATAGCCAAAACCAACCACCTTCAAAATAAAATAAAAAATCGGTTGAGAAAAGAATTTGAAAAAAAAACTATAACGGACAATTTTGGATGTTTTTGTGACGGAAAATTAATTTCAAATAAATTTTCGAAGTAACAATAATCTCCTTAAACGTTGTCGTTGTCTCCGTAATTGTATGTTAAGAATTATTGTTGCAGTGGTTTGTTGAAAAAAATCAAAAATCAGCCATGAGCCCAAAACTGCATGAATTTGTGGTTATTTTGAAACGTGATGGTCAAAATACTCCCTGGGGTATACGTCTAGTCGGTGGCAATGATCTAGATACGCCTTTAATAATAACACGGGTAATAAAAATAATAAAATATTAAATAGAAATAATATTATTATTAATAATATATTTTGTTAACTAAAATTAAGTTAATACAAGTTTAAATAATTAGTATTATGCAACCTGATCCAATATACTACAATATATTTATCTATCTGGTGGTACTATCGTGTGAAAAGATACAATACAATAAGTGAAAATAATGAGAACGAAAAAAAAAATTAACAAATTGATTTTCTTTCGTTTCATATTCTTGTAAAGGACGTGCAATGTCTTTTATTTGTATTACAATTCATCAATTTATGTTAACAAGATCATATCATTTATTTGCCAAGTTTATTTACCACAATAAACAAACAAACAAATCTAAAACAATCAGTGATGCCAACTAAATACACATTTAAAATTAAAAAAGTGCTTGTTTTTTTTAAGACAAACGGTTAACACCGGTCAAAGGTATAAATAAGTTTTATTTTGCCGCTTTAGTTAAAAAAAAGTACGTGAAAATTTGTGTTAAGTAAAAAAAATTGCTATGTGGCAACATCAAATTATATTTAATTACAGTAGAAACTCGATTATTGCACGTAAGGAAAACCGGGCTCGGTGCAAGTTTCGAGGTTGTCGCAAGTACCGAGTATTAATTTCCCATACAAAATAAAAGGCACATACATCTGTTTAGAATCTAAGTTTAATATTTCAATTCAAAACACTTAAGTTCAACTCATTCGTATAACAGTAGATACATATTTTATGTGGGATTAAAGAAATTTAAAATTTTTGTTTGTTTTGTACAAAGTCGCTTGTTCAGTACTACACTGCTTCTTAGTCTCTGGAGCATCATAATATCGTCTAATGAAGCATTGTTTTGCTCCGCCCATTCTAAGCAAATATTGAACGCTGATATAATACAAAAATGTTGCAAGTATCGAGTTCAAAATTTTCGGATGTCGCAAGTACTGAGTGCCAAATGACAAATATTCCTATGTTGCAAGAATCGAGGTGTGCAAGTATCAAGTATGTGCAAGAATCGAGTTACTACTGTATATATATATATTTAATATGCGATGATATTAAATTTGATTCGAAAAATGAGAACAAATTATTATATCTAAAATACATCAAATTGTATTAAATTCGATACAACCGTATGCAATTAGATACAATTTTGTAAAATTGTATGTATATTATATACAATTTCATCCAAATTTGATACCCATACAAATTTATATATCATATTATTTATAAATTGATCTTTTTATCTCATCATATATACTTGAAATAGCTAAATATGAGATCATATATACTTCCATGTATAAATATATATAAGTATATATGAAACAATAAAACCAAACTAATTATATTACTTTTATTATATATATAAAAAGAAGTGTACATTTTTATTGTCACTCCATAACTCGAGAACGGCTGAATAAAATAAAAAATGACTGAATACGTTTTGTAGAACATGCAATAAGGACGGTTTTAAAAAAAAAATTGTTTAAAAAATTTTTTGTTTGGTCGAATGTGATGATTTTTCTGAACATTAGTCATTTTCATATAAATTGTGTGAATATCAAAACATTTTCTTGATTCAGTTAAAAGTTAAATTGAATTCGGTCCTATTGAGGAAATGGTAGTAACAATTAAACTTATTTTGTAACTATTTAATTGATATTATCTTTAATTATAGTTTTAATCATATCTATTAAAAATTTAATTGAATATTATTTTTTAATTCAAAAAATTTTTTAGTAAATACTATTAAAACTTTTATTCAAATTTAATAAAAAAATTGCCCAAAATTGGGGGGGGGGGGGGGGGGTAAATCAATCGCTTAAAAAACAAATCGCTAATATTACAAAATTTAAAAAAAAATCTCCAAAATTTTTACAAGTCGACAAAATTAAAAAAAAAAAAAACGATCCTCAAAATTGCAGAAATTTAAAAGTGCCAAAAATTAAAAAAAAACCCCGAAATTCGAAAAATCTCTAAAAATTAAAAAAAAAATTGTTAAAATTAAAAAAAAAAAAATACTTTAATCGTTTTGTTTGATTTTGGCGATGTTTACAATTTTTGCATTTTTTTCTATGTTGTTATTATACTTTATAAAAACTGGAAATTTCGTTTATACCAAATTCATTTTCAATTTAACAGTTAATACATATTATTAAAGATTTAATTGAAAGTGAGTTTGAAACCGAACAAAATTTTAATATAAATTTTTTTACAATCATTTTTTCTGTGTATTTGGACATAATCTGTTAAAACGGAGATACTACGAATCAAACTTAAGTTTACGTGTGCCGTAGTGTGTCTTTTAAAAAGTTGATATTTTACAGACAGTGCAATCTTTTGGAAAAATTTTTTTTTTTTTTTTTTTTTTTATTAATTAATAATCATATAACTACAAATTATATAAAGGGTCTGCCAAATAACTTTTTTGAACTCCTGAACCAATTGGACTTTGTATTTCGTCATACCAAGATCTTTATGCAAAATTCGTCTCAATGATGTCTCCGAAATGTTCAATTGTTGAGAACGACGGTGAATTGATGTTGATGGCGCTTCACGCACACTTTCTGCCACTGCAGCAATATTTTCGGGTGTACGCACTGTTTTTGGCTTTTCACGCTTTGGTTTATCGATGAGGATGCCAGTTTCTTTTACTTTTTTCACAAGATAACGAACATACGGACCATATTCGTTCAGCGGAAGGATAAAACTAATTATCTGTCAAATCAGACATGAGCTTAGTGTTACCATTCACGAAATAAGCACTAGTTGAAAAAAAAACGTTAGATGGCGGACCCTTTACTATTACCCTAACCGCGCACTAGCTACTATGGCCTTCGGCGCGTTGTAGCGAAAACAGACCAGTGCCTCTGGTGGGAATCGAACCCACGACCCCCGCACTGATAAGCCAGCACGCTACCAACTAGCCTACCGGGGCGCACTGGAAAAAATGCATTTTAAGGAAATGCACTTCATGCGGGAGGTTTTTGTTTCGAAATGACCTGAAAAAGCGAATTATATTATTAAAACATTATTGCCCGTTCGTGGTGATAGGTAAAAAATTTAGCAAAAAAAAGTTGTCACGCTAGTGTGCACACCATAAATCTCCCTGGGTTATAAAAAAAAAACAATCAATATGAAAAATCTAATAAGCACACCCTCCCCCCACCCCCCACAAATTTCCTAGCTACGTGTCTGGTGGGATTAATTTTGCAATATTTACTTTTTCCCAGAATTCTTATATCTTGTTTTATTTGAACTATTTGCATTTCATACACAAATTTAAAATATTTTTTCCTAATAAAATAAATTTTTAATTTTCTTATGCTGCTGCACTAAATTGGCATCACTGGTAAAAACAAGAAAAACAAATAAAATTTTAAAAGACA